>JASEVX010000001.1:202637073-202664892 GCA_031761405.1 Serripes groenlandicus
AGACAGACAGACAGACAGACAGACAGACAGACAGACAGACAGACAGACAGAGACAGAGAGAGAGACAGAGAGAGAGAGACAGAGACTCTCGATTCAGTTCCTGTAAATGCAAAGTGAATGAACCGTATTGGTTTTAGCTACTATGTTGAAATACGTTGAGACAGAGAGAGACAGACAGACAGACAGACAGACAGACAGACAGACAGAGAGAGAGACAGACAGAGAGACAGACAGAGAGACAGACAGACAGACAGACAGACAGACAGACAGACAGACAGACAGACAGACAGACAGACAGACAGACAGACAGACAGACAGACAGACAGACAGACAGACAGACAGACAGACACACACAGACAGACAGACAGACAGACAGAGACAGACAGAGACAGACAGAGACAGACAGAGACAGACAGAGACAGACAGACAGACAGAGAGACAGAGACAGAGACAGACAGAGAGAGACATAGAGAGAGAGACAGAGAGACAGAGAGACATAGAGAGAGAGACAGAGAGACAGAGAGACAGAGAGAGAGAGAGACAGATAGACAGACAGACAGACAGACCGATAGACAGACAGACAGACAGACAGACAGACAGACAGACAGACAGACAGACAGACAGACAGACAGACATACAGAGACAGAGACAGACAGAGACAGAGACAGAGACAGACAGAGAGAACGAGAGAGAGACAGAGACTCTCGATTCAGTTCCAGTAAATGCAAAGTGAATGAACCGTATTGGTTTTAGCTACTATGTTGAAATACGTTGGGCTGGAAATATCAGCCGATAAACGTGCGTTTGGCACGAGCGAGTTGTAGACGCTGTATTGGCTCTTCGTCTGCTACTCTTGACTTTTGGTTATAAATGAAAGAAAAAACAGATCAAACGTGATTGAATTGACAATGCTTGTTTGGATTAAATTAAGTGTGAATGGATAATGCATATGTAGGTTTTAAGTTTATTTGTTGAGTTACATGTGTATCTATTTCTATATCTTTACGCGAAGTGATATGCGACATACATGTGTTTGTTTTTATTAATTAGTTTTGTGTTAGATTACTTCATAAATATTTTAAGGTTTAAAAATGAATTATAAATAAACACGAATGTTGATTATTGAAATGATTTTGTTTAAAACTTAATGGATGAAATTAATGTTTTAATTGATATTTGTTAGCTAATATTTAATGCTAAAATAAAACAAAAAAGTTTCAGCCATACTTGATTCAATTGTTTTAAATTTATTTTCAAGTCACAAATGGACCCTTTTTTAAGAAGCGTATTAGAAAATAGTTAAAAACAATGTTATTTTCTAGACATGTTCAACTATTTGCCTACCTATGTCAAGCGTTTCTGTTATTGATTGTCATTCATTAAGAATAACCCATACATGCTTCTTTTTAGCGCTAAAACCCATAAATAATTACATTAGTAGAATGCATTGATTTGGCTGTGTCCGTTTTTCAAGTGCGTATTCAAGCGATGTTTGAAAAATTGTAGTCTTTAACCCTTTCCCTCATACGACAATTTTGCAGCAGACGACTTTGAACATATTTTATCAAAAAATAGAAAATCTCTATTATTGAATGGATAACCTATGACTTAAAGTCGAAAACACTGTGGCAAAAGGAGAAATTGCTCGTTTTGAGCAATTTCTTCTATTGTCACTATGTTTTCAAAAATCCGCCTGCTGCAGAGGCGTTAGAAATCGTCTATATGATGGAAAGGGTTAAGGTTTTCAACATACCACAAATGAAACCATGGTTACAAAGGGAGAAATTCCTCATAACATACAATTATCTGAACTCTAACAATAACTACAACTTTCATTGAATGATGTTTCAGTCTTTGCCTTTCTGTGGACCGCTTCTGCGGTGTAGTGGTAGATCGGCCACCTTGAGTGCGGGAGGTTGCGGTTCGATACCCGGCCGGGTTATACCAAATACTTTAAAATGGTAGTAATTGTTTTCCTTCTTGGCGCTCAGGGTTGGTGGTTAGCATAACGACTGACTGTCTGGTCCCAGGATAAATGGACCAGTAGAACTGGTAACTTACCCAGGAAACGCCGTGATATATAACTGATCAATTGTTGAAAGTGACGTTAAGCACCAATCAATCAATCAATCAATTAATCAATCAATCAATTAATCAATCAATCAATTTGCATACATGTTTCCACAGTCGTTGTCTGCAAGGTTATAGTTTGTGTGAATGGAATAAAAAGCATAATCAAACTCGGGAACTGGAGAATCAGAAGGACATATAATTGAGTGTGAGGTTATTTTCTTAACCCGTTTTCGATTCATTACTCAAAAGCCTGTCACTTTTCAAATCATTTGGCTTAAAAACTAATTATAGCCAATCCTGCCAACCTTTCTAAAACTGACAGATTTTTTTTTTGGTGTGTGTTGTTTTTCTCTCCCTTTCGTAATTAAGCGGAAAACGTACAAGTACTTTTAGCTAGTTGATTGACTGTTGAACTTTAACACCCATAACAATTGAGGTTAACTTGTTCCCACATAAAGACGCATTATGACGCCTCTGTAGCACAGACGCAATCGGAAAACTGATGTAAGACAAGATATTGGTAATGATAAAGCAATTTCTACTTTTGCAACACTGTTATTTATCATCTCTGTCAATACTACTACTTTATCAGGGATTCTCAATGTCGTTGGCTTCAGATTTCTTGTATGTGGGAAAAGGTTAATTGTTTTGAATATAACCGAGAGAAGATACCATTTTTTTTTTTTGCAATGGCAGCTTTCAACACTTTTTTTTATTGTACAAACATTTTGACGAATCTGCAGCAGATGTCTTTTTGAAAAGATTGTAGCATAGTAAGAAATCTTACACTGTCACCACAATGTTTTAAAAACGTATTCAATAAGTGCATTTTCAATTATATAGATTTTCCATTGTTTTGACTATATATTTTCAAAGTCGTATATTGCAGGTGTGTGCGGAAAAAGTTTATTTTTTTTAATATTTAGAGAATATGAAAAATGACATTATTTCCAGAATTATTTTCATAAATCGCCTGTATCCGTGAAAAGTACGTTTTATAAATGTATTATGCAATTTCGGTGAGAATCAAGAAGTTTGAAGCCTAAAACATAGACCAAAACAAAGCCTGCAACAATGTTCAAACATATTTCGGTTTAAAGAGAAGGTTATTCACGTGTGCATACTGCAAGATAAGCGTTAAAGCTAGAGCATTCCAACGATCTCCATTCAATTGTCATTGAAAGGTTATAAGCAAGGTTTGATTTGATCGATTGATTGGGGTTTAACGCCGTTTTTAACAATTTCTCAGTCATATTACGGCGACCAGTTCACCTGCCAATGTGTTTCCTGGTTTTCTCAAGCAAGGTACAACGAAATTAGGCCAGTAACATATAGTAGCAGAGTTTAACCCTTTCCCTCATACGACACTTCTGCAGCAGACGACTTCGAACATATTTTGTCAAAAATTGGAATATCTCTATAATTGAATGGATAACCAATGACTAAAAGTGGAAAACATGGTGGCAGAAGGAGAAATTGCTCGTTCTGAGCAATTTCTTCTTTTGTCACTATGTTTTCAAAAAGCCGTCTGCTGCAGAGGCGTCAGAAAGCGTCTATATGAGGGAAAGGGTTAATTAACTGTTAAATGTAAAACACCCTTGGTAGCCTTTCCCGTAACTTAATTCAACTATTCTTGTAAATTGAACTTAGTAAGATCCCGCGTAACGTAGTTTTAAAATTATTCTTTTAAATCTCCCTTGGTAGCATATCACTGAACTTAATTTAACTATTATCTTCATTATAGTATGAATCCCGTTACGTCGTCCAACTATTAATGTAGAACGCCCTTTAATTTACCTATTATCGTAAACTTCCCTGCTAAAATTGCCGCTAAACGTAATTCAACTGTTATTGTAAAACGCCCTTTATAGGAATCTCCGTAACGTAATTCAACTTTTATGGTAAAATTGACCGGGTCGGGTTTCCCTAAATTTAATTAAACTATCATCAAACATTGTTTTGATGTCCCAAAATAACTCGTACACCCTAATATATGACAATAGCACATATGTCATGATATATAATAATTAAAAGACATTTCATCATGAAATACAATAATAACATCACATAATCATAATATATAAAAGAGAAACGCAAATTTACAACTTGAGACTTTCAAATCGCCAATAATGGAAAAAGTCGAATTATACAAGATTTTGAAATTGTGTTTTTCTTCAAATCGATTTGCAATAAAATTCCGATTCAAAAGCAATGCTTTACCGGTATATATTTGCTGATACATGTCTTATAATAATCGATGCTTTTCCTTCGTGTCTAAGATCGCACCCAATCATGGGCCTTACTTGTCCTTCACGCTTGCTCTAACAATTGTTTGTCCAACGAAAAGACACACGTGTATTTTTATTCCATTGAATATATAGTATTATGTGATACCATGATTGTTTACGGGTATATTATTGCCATTTCTTAAAATATAGATTGTTACTTTAACATTTCATTTAAAAGTGTGTGTGCAGTCAATACGAATTACACAAACTGAAATTGTTAAACGTCTTCAGTTGATTATCGAAACACTTTATTACTACATTGGACACTTATATGAAGGAATACCACACGGCCATCGGTATGTACCATTGTTTTTTCATTAACTCATTTGAAATTCCGATTTTTAAACTAGACTTGCCCAAAGTTGTATTTGGAAGGGTCCATAGCCTATTTCAGAAATATCAAGATAAAATATAGAGCCGGGTTAGATAGCGCAGATGCCCCCAACTGGCCTGAGTCTACACTCGTGAAACAGGCTTCACAAAATAAGATCCATTGTTGTTTGTATTTTAATGCAAATATTTTATTATTGCATATGTCATGACGTACACATTAAGGGTGTTAGTCAGTAACAGTTAGTATGTGCTTTTCAGATTGAATGCTGTGAATTTGTTATGTTTTGATAACAATATTCGATGATGAAATTGTTGAAATATGAAATTCAGATACAACCTACCACAGTTTACTAATTTCCGTAATATGCTATTATATTTCAGGCCGCAATACCAAACTTATGCTTATGAAACTATTTTATGTAATACATCTTGTTTGTTTTTTATAGAAGAATCTCATCAATATTCTTGTAAAACTAAGTGGGACATGGGTCCATGCAGAATGCTTTTGGACAAAAACCATAACTCTGTCAAAACTCCCCAGTCGCAACGCGGCGGTCATTTGGAGAGCCATTGGGCAAGGTACATTTCCTAGCCTAGTCCTGGTTTGTTTAATAAGCGAACTGTCGCCGTGATATAACGGAAATAATGTTGAAAGCGACGTAAAAGCCCGAATATAATATATCGAAACTAAAATACCATCTTGAACCGTTGGTGAGTCTGAGAGTGAGCTACTGATGTAGCATATAAGTGCAACCTAACGGTTCATACAAACCAGTATATTTCAGAAGCCGAATGCTAATGCAGTACACACTGAGATATGATTCTAGACATAGTGTGTGCATCAATCAAATATCAGTTTTAGCACGACAAAAATACTCGATATACAAACGTGGGTCGACTATAGGAGTTCATACTCATGAAACCATTCGACACTTATCTAGATTAATTCTTAGAAATGGCTCGGGGCACACATACGGACAGCACAATTAATAAGTCCCAACACCTCTCGTTGAGGGACACAAGTTGAACGCGATTTAAAGCTTTACGTATTTCCTTTGATGCTCATCAAGCGACAATGCGTCGTATCGTACCCCATGAAATGATATAGGAGCGGAGACCAATGGGACTGCACTTCTACCTTTTCGTTAAAAGTAACATCCATTAACTCTGTCTAACCAGGGCGTACAGTGAAGTCTCTTGTTACTTTGTGCGAGTTCAAAAACTTGCCTGAACCTTCTCTGTGACCATGTGCAACAATACCCTATCATGCCTGACATGGCGTCATGTCTGTCCTGTAATATTGCAGTGGAATGTGAATCTATGTGAATTTTACTTAGTTATGGTATGTCTTTTGTATAAAGAATTGCAGCTCAGAAACTGTACATGCATCCAAATACATTTTCCATAATAATGGCAAGTACTGATATGGCAATAGTTAGAAATATTTCTATGTTTATATATTATGCCTCGAGGAAGCGAACAACTGAAATCAAGTTAGTTTCAAACCATAACAACACATAATGTTAGAACTGTATGTAGTTAATTGTTATATTTTCATGTGTAGATTGGTTACGGCGAATGGCATATTTATTTGCCGAATGCCTAATAAAATTGAGTTGAGTTGAGTTGAGTTTAGGTAATATGTATTTATATGGGCCGATGGCCTTGTTATACAATAAAGTTGTGAATTGTGAAAAATCAGCATAATGAAACGATGTGAGTATGTAGACCCCATCCTCTTACAATGAGAGAAAGGGGATGGAAATCTTGAGACAACAAGACCCTGTCAAAACATTGATGCGATTGTCTACGTTACCAATACAGTCCTTCGAATCATTATTTCCAATTACATACTACTGACGGTAAAATCCGATTTCATGTCTACATGGATGCAGGGCTGGTGCCGGGGGAAGTGATCGTAAAATGTTATAGTTACCATGGTTTTCAAAAAGAAAACTAATTAAGGAATGCAATCCTGTTAGCATTTCCTGTGTTTTGTTGTCAAATGTACATTCTGCGAACGTCACGAAACATCCTCTGTTGTTGGACGCATACTTATATCAGTGTGTGTGTATACCACGTGTCTTTGACGTCACAAATGCTACGGTGCACAGAAATGTTTTACTTCGGTTCAGATGTAAAAACAAAGGTAACTTTTTATTTCTCCATCATTTTTTATTGAAACATGGCGCAGTCTACGCCGCTTACAGAGCCCTATCTCCGGTTTTTCAACGGAGTTTGATAAGTGGTTTAGTTTCTCCAAACACTTCGATGAACCTTTTCTAAAGAGTTATCAATATCGCCGACAGCCGGAGCATTACCCAACTGGATTTTGAGAACAGGTTCGTCGAAGTGTTTGAAAAAACTAGACCACCAATCAAACTCCTGTAAACAACCGGAGATAGGACATTGTAAGCGGCGTAGACTGCGCCATGTTTCAGCGGCTCATTGGATCTCTAAGCATGACTCAAAACACTGGATATCATTAACAACTACCTTTTATATTATTATCGTGTGTGTGTGTGTGTGTGTGTCTATATGATCAGAACACAACAGAGAATATTGTATTATTCAATAACACATACATTGCCTTCATTGCTTTTCCAATTAGACATTCATTATTAAATGAGGAAAAGATCCAATATAGTTAAAAGTAGTTCCAAGGTAATTAAAATAATTGACAACCACGATATCTGTTTTATTATATTTCCATTTCTCGGAAGACTTGCGAGACCCTTTTTACGAAAGGTATGCGTCCTTTATCTGAAAACGGTGCAACGTAAGCTAACGAATAAATCACACGTATTTATTTTGGAATATAATGTCAACGCCATATGAAACACATTGAAGTTTAAATGTGAGACCATGTATAACACTATTAGTTGAAGAACAACATCGTTTGCCGATGTATGTGTTTTCTTCTTAAGATGCGACAATTGTTTCAGTTGTCTCACATGCAGACGCAATTTCTCATATGAGCCGTTCCACGAGAAAAACAACATCGACCCCGATCAGCCTAAGCTTGCCGCGCAAGTTAATCCGGGCCGACACTTTTCGCCTAGTGTGGATTTCATTGCTCTAAACCTGTATCCCCCTAAGACGGAAAGTGTCGGCCTGGATTAGACTGCACGAACTGCGCAGGCTGATCTTGGACGATATATTTACGCAGAGTTCATAATGCTGGTTTTCTTGTGGAACGGCTCATATGCAGAAAACCACTATCGAACCCATTTTTGGAAAAAATGAGCATATTCTTCTTTATCTACAATGTTCAACTCCATTCGATAAGTATACTTTCATTTACAGAGATTGTATTTTGCCTGTGTGTGTTTCAGAGGCATCTACTGCAGATGTGTTGATTGTGGGAACTGGGATATTATGTGCATGTACTGAAATGGGTACATGTTTTTTAGGCCGATAATCTCCGCTAGACATGTCAATCTACGGATATGATACTTACAGTACATAAGCTACGCTAGGACATCGCAGTAATTGACCATAAAACGACATAAAGTAGCCATAAAACAAGATAATGATACTGATACTATACTGATAGTAATCAGGTTTCCGGTTATCTTTGTTTGGTTTTATAAGGACAGTTGAAAAGGTTAAAGGTGCTGAACTTCAGAGCAAAGATAGTATACTCAAAGTTTTAAAACTGTTCACAAGTTGTCTTGAAATATAAGAATTCTGGGATAAAATAAGAGTAATCATATCAACTTTCCGGTTACCAAAGACATCTACTAGTTATAATTTCCACTTTCCAGTACCAAAGACATTGATCGTTTATTCTTCATTTTTACTGGGTAGACATACACAGTAAGCCACATTTTGTAAATTTTCATGACTTCCAATTGACAGATTTACAACATTCACTGCCAAAATAGTTTTGAACTTCTTTTTGCTTACTTTGTTGTCACTATTAGCAATATTTGCAGAAGTTTCGACATGTCAACATTTTGATCTTCACCTGGAGTTCAGCACCTTTAATGCTAGGACACAATGCCAAAACCAAACGTACCACCAGCCTAATTACATTATTGTTAGAGGTTAAGTTTAGTTTGAACTTATTTATTTTACATCGACTGCGAAACAAGCTTCTGCATATGATCCGTCCCGCAAGGAAAACCAACATTGTGGACTCAGCGTTATGTATCGACCAGGATCAGCATAAGCATGCCGCGCAGGCTAACCAGCACATACACTTTTTCGCCTCCTGTGGATTTTCTGTTTCAGGATTCATTACTCTATACCTCTATCCCCCCTGTGACGGAATGTTTCGGCCCGGATTAGGCTGCGCGGACTGCGCAGGCTGATCTGGGTCGATACATTACGCAGAGGCCATAATGTTGGTTTTCTCACGAGACGGCTTAATTATATTAATCACGCTCGATGTTAGAGGTTTTACTAACGAGGCGTCGTCAGTAACCGTCTGCATGTGGGGAAGGTTTAACCCTTTCCCTCATACGACAATTTTGCAGCAGACGACTTTGAACATATTTTGTCAAAAAATGGATTATCTCTATAATTGAATGGATAACCTATGACTAAAAGTGGAAAACATTGTGGCAAAAGGAGAAATTGCTCGTTTTGAGCAATTTCTTCTTTTTGTCACTATGTTTTCAAAAAGCCATCTGCTGCAGAGGCGTCTGAAAGCGTTTATATGAGGGAAAGGGTTAAACGAAATGCTATCGTGTACATTGTATATTGCTATCTTATATTCTCGTCTTATTCTAATTCTCATTATTCCCATTACGATTTTTTTTTTGTCTCATAACAGTAAAGGTTACCCATAAAACTGTTAACCCTTTCCTACATATAGACACTTTCTGACGTTCTGCAGCAGACGACTTTTGAAAACATTCTGACAAAAAGGAGAAATTGCTCAAAACGAGCAATTTCTCCTTTAGTCATATTGTTTTAAACCTTTTTCAGTGATTAATACCTACATTTTGTGTGATTTTCTGTGTTTTTCGGCTAGATAATTTCCAAGTCGGCTGCTTCAGAATTATTGTAAGTGGGAGAGGGTTATTACGTTAATTCCTTCTATCTGGAATTAGATAGAAAAACGTAACAAAACCGATTATCACAGTCGTTTTACTGCACACAAACTGTTTACTGTGATGCTTTCAATTCCTCCTGGGTCCACCCTTACTTAGGTCTAAGTAATACTTTACTTAGCTCTAAGTAATACTTAAGTGTATATTTTATCATTTGTGTAACCCTAATTAAAATGCCAAAACATGTCTTAGTTAATACTTATTTATTTCACATCGATTACGAATCAATCTTTTAGTTTATATTGACCACGCAGAATCCGCTCATCCCGCGATTCGAACCCGAGACCTTTGGTACGAAAGTCTCTAACACCTCACCACTTTTGTTTAACAAGAAGTGTTTGTCAGCAAGGTAACTGTTTACGTTAACTTAGTAATTTACTTGGATACATTCCACCATTCATGTTTTTACAAATTATTTGGGAAACAAAAATGATGAGTTATGCGGTTAAGTTTTTAAGTATTACTTAAATCTAGGTAAGGTTTGTGGTATTGAATCCAAGCATTATTTCGTAACGTATAAATAAACAGACATTGTTTGTAAATAACATTTGAGTCAACGCTTTAACAAGAGCAAGCGACTATTCTTCTTCACATGTTTACTGCTGGTATATATGGTCCGTGCCACGAGAAAACAAACAGTGTGGACTCTGCGGAAACGATTTCAGTTGTGCACAGCCGTCTCCGTGAAGTAGTGGTTATAGCGTCCGCTTCTGGAGTGGGAGACCAGGGTTCGATCCCCGGGAGGGCCATACCAAATACAGTGATACCTGTTCTAAAAACCGACCTAGAATAGCGATTCCCTGTCACTTTTAGTTTCCCAATTACTAATTTTCTGCATAAATTACCTGTAATTGAGGACCATCTTTGGAAAACGACCATATTGTTGTGTGCATACGGGTGGTTTTATACACAGTTTCCATAGTACTTTAACATTGATAGCTAGTGCACCCATGGTTGCTTAAATAGCTGTAAGAAGGACACATCGGTATCAGTTTTAATAATACCGATAAATACCTAGGTAACGACATGAAAAGATCACCTTTGGAAAAGGACCATATTTTGTTGTGTTCATACGGGCGGTCTTTATACGCAAGTTCCATTGTACTTTAAAAATGATAGTTATTGCGCAAATGGCTGCTTGAATAGCCTTAATAATGATACATCGGTATCAGTCTTAACAATACCGATAAAACTCGTTATGTAGTCAGAAAACGACATGAAAAGATCAACTTTGGAAAAAAGACCATATTGTTGTGTTCATACGGGTGGTCTTTATACACAGGTTCAATTGTACTTTAACATTGATAGTTATTGCGCCCATGGTTGCTTAAATAGCTGTAAGGATGATACATCGCTATCAGTTGAAACAACATGAAAAGATCACCTTTGGAAAAAAGACCATATTGTTGTGTTCATACGGTTGGTCTTTATACACAGGTTCCATTGTACTTTAAACTTGATAGTTATTGCGCCCATGGTTGCTGGGATAGGATTAATAAAGGTACACCGGTATCAGTCTTAATAATACCGATATAACTCGTTATGTACCTAGGGAACGACATGATATAACTGGAATATGATTGAAAGCGACGTAAAATACCATTCGAACAACCATTTGAACCGTCCCGCGAGAAAATCAACATTGTGTATCGACTCGGATCAGCCTAAGCATTCCGCGCAGTCTTACCCGGAAAGACACCTTTCGCCTCCCGTGGATTTTCTGTTTCATGAATCATTACTCTATACCTCTATCCCCATCAGACGGAATGTGTCGGCCCGGATCAGTCTGCGCGGATTGCGCAGGCTGATCCTGGTCGATACATTACGCAAAGGCTATACTGTTGGTTTTCTCGCGGGACAGTTCATTTGTGTTTACATGTGAATTACGCACATTCGACAACAACATCGTGGAAGCGTTGATTTTCCACTTAATCGGCATTTGTATTGATTTGACACTGGGAGCATGCGTTACCCCTTAACTCGGTTCATATAGATAATTAAATCGCATGTGGTTTCATGAATACGAGATAACTAAATAGTTCGCTTTCGGACAAATTATGATTAACGCGTAAAAACCCGACACCGAAATGCTAGAAATTAAAGAATTTAATTCTACTAATCTACATGTTTGAAAACTGACGTTTGCTCATGCATAATACACATAGTATAGTAAACTTTGCGGCAAGCCATTTCAGGATGAAGAGTGGGATGAACTTATCAGTGTACATCTCCGACTTTGATGAGGTGTCAGCCATGGTAGCCCCGCTCAAAGATCGGCCAGGAAAAAAATCTTCCGATGAAACTGTCTATAAAATTGTTTACAGTTTGAAACACGCTCCACGATAACAAGGACCCACAGGATTTCACGAGCACCTACGATTCTGATGAGCCTGTGCAGGGCTTCCCCTGGCTATTTTCTTTCTTTCGCCAACACTTTCGCCAAATTGACAAAAAAGGAGCCAAAATAAAAACAAATTGGAGCCAAAATTGAAGCCAACTGCTGTGCCTCCTTGCAGGCCGATATGAATCTTCTCTGTTAGCAATCTAGTCCAGCGACATTGATTTATTAATTGGTGTTTTCAACACTTTATCAGTCATATCGCGGCTGCCGGTTCACCTACTCACGTGTTTCCTGGATTTCTCACATCAGTTTTCCACACATCAGTTTTTTCAAAGTAACTGACTGCGTTTCCTTAAAGAATGTTAGTCAATTGGTGGTCATCGAATGACGCTTGTCACAGTGTATTTTGTTGAATTTTTGCTAAATTGTATTGATTTAGGCATTGAACTATACTTAAGGCATTAAACTATACTTTAGACAATGAACTATACTTAAGACAATGAACTATACTTAAGACAATGAACTATACTTAAGCCATGGTAATATCATCACAATTGAATCATTTTCGTTGTAACTTAAACACACGTGAAGAGGGAACATGAATTATGCATCGCTTATTGTTCAACCTGATTATTTCGAATACAATTGTCCTTTAATCAAACAGCGCCAACCAAGACAATAGAATAGAAATTTGCTTGAAAAGACAAACAATCGTTCTCTGTGTGAATGCAAACAATGACAATTGGGGCAAGTATATATATACATGCATGCCTTCAGAGAATACTAATTTTTCGCACACAATTATTTTGTCATTATAAACATTAGTACAGCTGCGGCAAGGCAATTGTTAACATACGCAGTGCAATTATCTGTTGCTCAATGGAGGTAGATGAACGACTTTTTGGAATTAAACATTTCTCTCACGCCTTTTGTCGCCTTTACAGCAAGCAAACAAAATATTACTGATAATGATGAATTATGGAGGTTTATTTATAGTTCAGCCTAGACGTTTTCAAAGTATCATGCTACAGACTTATTTTCTAAAATTTCAGTAAGTATGACATCGTTTATAGAGAATTTCTCTATTTTTTCTCCGCACGATTAAAATATGGTTTGCTACAGATATTTCATCTAAGTGGGAAAGGGTTAAAAGGTCCAATCGAAAATTCACTATTCAAAGTCAAGCTCACCTAAGACCTTTGCAAATATGAGCCATTCCACGAGAAAACCAACACTATGGACTCTGCGTAATATATCGACCCAGATCAGCCTTCGCATTCCGTCTCAGGGGGATAGAGGTATAGAGTAATGATTCCTGAAGTAGAAAATCCACAGGAGGCGAAAAGTGTCTGCCCGAATTTGCCTGCGCGGCATGCTTTTGCTGATCCGGGTCGATACTTTACACAGAGTCCACGCAGAGTCCACGCAGATTTTTCCTCCGGAACGGCAAATATAATATACGGGTCTTGCATTATGCAAACAATAATTCAACCAGCGAAAATGATTACCGCCTTATTGGACCAAATCAGACCCGGACCAAACTGGTGTTTAGCATTCTCTACTTTCATTTCCAAACAAGGTCAAAATACTGAAAGTGATTAATTCAATCACTTCCAGTGCATCCTATACACATTTACAATGATTTAAACTCAATATCATATATTCAATGCATTCTGGTGATGGTATACACTCATTTCTAAGCAAACACAGTTTTTTAGGGACTATTTGGCTGTAATTGGCGTAACCTTTGGACATTGGCGATCTTGATCTATGATGATGTACAGACTGATCTGGATCAGAACGGTTCCAATAAGTCAACTTGTGCATATTCCCGTGAAGGAGCTCATTTCTCAGACTAGGGCGACAACAGCATACCTACACATAAACTAAATACTCCAACGGCAAGTGCATGCTTTCACCGTCAGAAGGGATCATACACATGCATTCGTGCTACTTTTATCCGCTTTCTCAAAAGCAGACGCAGTTAGACACACCTGCACAGGCGATTGTATAAACATGGAAACAAAAGGAAAAAATTATTTCCAACTGTATTTAATTTTCGAACTCTCATTAAAATATATTGCACACATGATATCATATCTGTTATGATATCACATAACGTCTACTGCAGATCTGTGGTATATTTGAAAGTAAATTATAATCGATTGCTAAAGTACAGGCTACGCTAGAAAACAGATTCTACAAATTTTAATAAAGGCTGTACCTTTCTTGGAATGTGGAAACAAATAGAAAGTTGTAAATCGATAGTCTGATTAGATGATTTAGAGTGGTATGCTTTTAACATATGTAAGAATACAAATCAATTCAATATCCTATGTTTAATGAAGAGTAGAAATTAATTTTAGTTGATTAAATGATAGAGGAGTTAGAAATAAATCATATTTTACTAAATCACCATGCATACAGAAAACAGTAAATTATAATCGATTTCTAAAGTACAGACTAATTTAGAAAACAGGAATTCAACACAATTTAATAATTTGCAAAGCCTGTACTTTTCTTGGAATGTGGAAAAAATGTATTTTTGTTCACATAGACTGTTAAGCCCATTGGTACTACATGTAATATCGGGATAGGGAAAACGTACTTATTCTAAGCATTTTCTCATTTTCCCACAGACTAAAATCCTCAAAAGCAATGCATGAAGTATCTCTATCAGTTAAAGGGTTAATATTGGGCCAACAACTCTGTGCATGGAGTGAGAGCCGAGCCATAAATTCCACAAAAAGCTACAAAGTACAAGCGTTCTACAATCACACACACAAAAAAAACACCACCCAGAGATAAAGAGAAAATAATTTGTAGAAACAGGCACACAGACCCATTCCCGTCATTTTGTATGAGCATCGAAGTCAGAGTGCAACACGACAAATGATTGGTTAACGTCAAACAGAGTCATCTGTCTTTCGTCATTTGACTTAGTTACGCCCGTGTAGCATCAGATAAACGTAATGATCTTATCCATCACCATTATGTGCCAAACTCTCGCTGTAAATTATACTGTTGTACACATGTAGAGAGAGCATCGACCAGGTTATACAATGCATGGAGAGATATGAGGTATGGGCTAATTGTTTGATTAATTGTTAAAATTTGTACACCGTTTTCAACAAATTTCAGTTATATCACGGCTATTCCTTGGTTAGTTACCAGTACTACTGGTCCATTTATTCTTACACCAGCCAGTCAGCCGTAATACCAACCCCGCAACCCCGCAACCCTTAACTCCAAAGAGGGCAGGCATTACAACCATTTTTTAAAACTTTGGTATGACCCGGCCGGGGATCGAACCCGCGACCTCCCGCACCCGGGTCGGTACATGAGGTATGAGAACAGAGAAGAATATACTATGAAAGAATAGACTATACTATAATGATAGATTTAAATACAAATAGCTGAATATAATATAAAATAATACAATACAATGTAGCAGAATATAATAGAATATATGATAAACAAGAAATATCTTTAAACAAGATTAACGGTGATCAATATGAGAAAACACTAAGAAATGGAACATGCGCATATTATTTGACTTTAATATCAGAAAGGTTGTATGTGATCGGCGATCCCATCCAGCTTCAGTTCCTATACATAGATTATCTAGGCCGAGAATACGCCATATGACTGGAGATTACGCGAGGCTCACAAGAGGTGTATAAGTGTCAATTGACGATAAATAACTGAAAACTTATCATGTTTCAAAAATATTTAATATTCACTGATTTTTTTCACTGAAATTTATTTCTTGAGGAAAACAATTAAAAGTTAATATAAGCAGAACAATTCGTTTTAAAACTTCATTTTATTAGTGCCTCTCGTAGGATCGCCAACTTAACTATGAACCAATCAAATCGTTCCATTTCCTTTATTTCTTCTACATTATTCATTAAATACAACATTTGAATGGTCTACAATCTAGATCATTTGTTTAACATCTAGGTCAACACTGAGGTTAAACAGCTATCGCCGAAAAAAATATTACACTAGGCATCATGGATAAGTATTCTGGTGTGATAAAAGTGAAAACGTTAACAATGAAGATGATGGTCTTCACGTTTCTGTATTAAACGGATTTTTGAAAACATGTCGACAAAAGAAGAAATTGCTCAAACCGAGCAATTTCTCCTTTTGTCATCATGTTTTCAACTCGATTCAATTATTGTTGCTTCATTAAAAAAAATCGGGTATGTTTTGCAAATTCGTCTGCTGCAGATTTGTTTTATGTGGGAAAAAGCGTTTACCTTTTTCTTATATACGACATTAAATGCTTTTGCTTTAGACGATTTTTGTAAACAATTGTGGAAAAAAATGTGGAATTTCACAAATTTAAATTTCAAAGCAGACTGCATTCACAATTTAAGTTTATTTAGGAAACGTTGCATACTATTAATTACGAAAACAGTATGGTCGAAAGTTAGGGAAACCTAACATTTTGTACTGCTTAACTGTTTCCCACACACAACACAGCTTTCATCAAACGTCATTTAAAACATTGAGGGAAACAAAAAGAAATCTTTTTAAACGAAAGTAAATAACTTTATAGATTTGAATTCTAGTTGCCAGAGTAGAAAATTGCTCAACGGAATTTGTCTGCTGCAGGAGCATGAAAATGCTTCAAAATCCTGGGAAGTGGTTAACCCTTTCCCCACATACAACAAATCTGCAGCAGACGACTTTGAAAATCATAGTGACAAAAACCTGAAAAATCTCCATAAAAGATGGCTTAATTGTTAAATAAAGTTGAAAACATTGAGGCCAAAGGAGAAATTGCTCATCATGAGCAATTTCACCTTTGGCCACAATGTTTTCAAAAGTCGTCTGCTGCTCTGCAGGTGTGAAATGGTTAACTAAAGCATCTGCAACCATTGGTGGTACCCCGTGCAGCTGTATTGATATGCTAAGGGTCAAACGATAACGAGCAGAGCACGTAAAAAGCCAACAAAACTATTATCTCGCGTGCAGTATGGATTTTGATGACTGTCGTCTCGGTTTTCATACGGAGTCGACTTCCGGTACGGTTTGTCGGTGATTTATCCTTTACCCAGAAGATTTTTCATCGACAGATGGTTGCTACAATAGTAAAGATTTATTTTTTCTGGTTTTTAAAGATTTTAGTATTTCTTTTTTTCATAACGTTTCAATGGCAATTGAGAGTAAATTATGAGAGCTTATATAGATAACATTTTTTGTTTTTATCTTGATATTTACATATAGTGATAAAATAACCCCTAAAACCATTGCTCTAACAGGCGGTGACCTAGTTTTTTTTTTATTCTTGTTTATGTGATGAACGTCATGATTTCTTTTTTTCAAAGCAAATTCTCGATTTACAGACCTACTGCATCTATGGTGTAGTGGAAAGGCTTCCGAATCGGATGCTGGAGGTCACGGGTTCGATCCACAGCCGGGTCACACCGTATATTTTAAACATGGCTGTAATGGTTGTCCTCCTTGGCGTTCCGGATTGTTAGGTTTAAAGTTCAAACCTATTTATTTTACATCGATTGCGAAACAAGCTTTAAGCTCGATGTCTGCTTCCTGGAAACTTAACCAGTACTCGCGCCGTTTGTGTGGAAAAACCCCAAAGGCCGAACCCGTTCATCACGGGATTCGAACCTGGGACCTTTGGTACAAGAGGCCGACGCTCTACCTCTGTACCACTGTCTTCCACGTTAGGTTAGTATCACGACACGTGTCTGGATAAATGGATCAGTAGTTCTGGGTCCAGTTTCAGAAACCCTACTTAGCGCTAAGTAATACTTAAATTCGAAAGTCATCATTTTTGTTTCCCTAATAAAAATGACAAAATAGTTCGTTTTTTCTAAAAATGTAGTACTAGTCAGCAAGGTAAATATTTATATCAACTTAGTCATTTACTTAAATACCTTCCACCATTCATGTTTTACAAAATATTAGGGAAACACAAATGACGAAATTTGCTTTTAAGGTAGTTAAGTATTGCTTAACGCTAAGTAAATATTGGTGGAATTGGACCTGGTAAATTACCAAGGAAACGCTGTGAAATTACTGAAGCATTGTTGAGAGTGAGGTAAAAACCAAACAAACACACAATTACCACATTTTCTTTCTTCTATAACGACAGATGATTGACCCGCTCATTGTGCTTTCCAGCTTAGGTTTAACCCTTTGCCTCATACGACAATTCTGCAGCAGACGACTTTGAACATGTTTTGTCAAAACGTAGAAAATCTCTATAATTGAATGGATAACCTATAATTAAAAGTGGAAAACATTGTGGCAAAAGGAGAAATTGCTCGTTTTGAGCAATTTCTTCTTTTGTCACTATGTTTTCAAAAAGCCGTCTGCTGCAGAGGCGTCAGAAAGCGTCTATATGAGTGAAAGGGTTAAGATAACCGTTTTATGCTAGAGAATGCGAATTTTCGATGTAATAGCCACGTTACAAAACGTATCAAGTATACGCTAGTAGATAGAAACAAATTGTCCAGAAATAGCAGGTAAATATTTTCATTCAAAATCAAAACAATTTTGTCTACAGTAAAATGTTTTAAAAAACAATATCAAACACAAATCAATTGGAGGAGAATGCATAGCATAGCTCAATTTATCTTTTCTGTTTACCCTTTCCTACTTGCAGACGCTTTTTTGATGAATCTGCAGCAGGCGTTTTGAAAACATTGTGGCAAAATAAGAAATAACTCACAAATGAGCAATATATCCTTTTTCCCCAATGTTTTAAACTCTATTCAATAATTGAACTTTCATTTATTGGTATATTCTGTATGATTGCCTATATGTGTTCATAGACGTCTGCTGCAGATTTTGTTATATGTGGGAGAGGGATAACTATGGATAGAGGACCATTTCAATATTACTGATTACAAAGAACGAGGCAATTCCATTCAATTGGAACGGATGGGATAAATGGTCGCTACTGATTCCCTACAATGCATTTTGATTCCCCTGTTCTGTTACAGCCGTATATTGATCGTTTACCTGATGTATATATGCATGTATGTTTGTCTGTCTGTCTATCGGTCTGTCTCTCTCATTCTCTCTCTATATCTCCCCCTCTCTCTATGTATATTTCTCTCTCTATCTCTGCCCGTGCCTGTATATCTGACTCTCTGTGTCTGTCTCGCTCTCTCTCTCTCTCTCTCTCTCTCTCTCTCTCTCTCTCTCTCTCTCTCTCTCTCTCTCTCTCTCTCTCTCTCTCTCTCTCTCTCTCTCTTTCTCTCTCTGTGTATGTCTCTGCCTCTATGTCTGTCTGACTGTCTGTCTGTCTCTTTCTCTCTTTATCTCTCCCCTCTCTCTATATATATTTCTCTCTCTATCTCTGTGCGTGCCTGTATATCTGACTCTCTGTGTCTGTCTGTCTCTGTCTATGTTTGCCTGTTTGTCTCTCTATCTCTGTATCTGTCTGGTGTCTGTCTCTATCTGTCTGTCTCTGCATCTTTTTATGTGTGTGTTTCTCTATGTCTCTGTATTTCCGTATGTCTGTATGTCTCTCTCTCTCTCTCTATATATATATCTATCTCACCCCCTCTCTCTTTATTTCTCCATCTCCCTCTCTCTCTTTATCTCCCTCTCTCTCTATTTCTCTCTCTATCATTCTCTGTCTCTGTATGTCTGACTCTCTCTGTCTGTCTTTGTCTCTCTATTTCTTTCTATATATCTCTTTCTCTCTTTCTCGCACCCTCTCTCAATTTCTCTATATATCCGTTTCTTTATCTGCCTGTCTGGCTGTATATCTGTCTCTGTCTCTCTGTCTCTCTCTATCTCTCTTTATCTCCCTCTCTCTCTACCACTCTCTGTCTCTGTATGTCCGACTTTCTCTGTCTCTCTATTTCTCTCTATTGATGTCTCTGTATGTCTGACTCTGTCTCTCTTTCTCTCTGTCTCTCTGTCTCTCTCTGTCTCACTCTCTCTGGCTCTCTCTCTATTTCTCTCTCTCTGTCTCTGTCTCTGTCTTTCTGTATGTATGTATCTCTTTATCTATATATATATATATCTCTCCTTCTCTCTATCTCTCTTTCTCTCTTTCTCTCTTTCTCTCCCTCTCTCTATATATATACATATATATCTCTCTCTCTCTCTCACTCTCTTTCTCCCTCTCTTTCTCTCTCTATATCTCTCTGTATATGTCTGTCTCTGTTTGCATGTTTGTCTCTCTGTCTCTGTATCTGTCTGCTGTTTTCAACAGGAGACGTTTAAGTTCAATGGTTGCAGACACATGGTACTATATGGTCATAATGACGTGTGTCAATGATCAGTAGAATGAAACATTGATGTATGTTGGAACGGTTACATGTTTTTTAAAGGTTTAACACTGTGACAAAATTGTATTCCCCGTAAATATTTATTTAAATCGTCATACACGTTTGTTAGACAAAGGTGACCGAGCTAACTAAAAGGGAAATAATCCATTCTCATTATGTTTTGCTGTATATTAGGTTGTTGTAACTTTGAATTACCTCCCTTTAAACTCTATGATGATATTTGTCCTTGTTATTTGTATGAAATAAAATGACAAGCGATATAATACTTATACAAAATCTATATTTGATTTAAAAATGCTTAATATATTAAACTTAAAGCAAGTTGAATGTGTAATCATTCTTTAATTGTCTTCTTGTACCCTAATGTATAGATGTGTATATATTATTTATAAATCAATGATTTCGTTTCAACCGTACCTTTTCCACGACCGTGTATATCACGGTCGCAATATTTTCAACTAACGATGTTGTCTGTGTACTTCGCATCAGCAACACTATTTTGCTAAAGGCTGTTCCTTTCGAGGATCTTGGCCTAATTAAAAAAAATATCAAATTCGTATCCGAATACGATACAATAACTTACGCTTCCGTCCCAACTATTCCCCGGTAAACCAAATCTGCACCAGTTGACTGTAAAAGAATGTTGGCAAATAAATGGAAAATGCCTTTAAATAAATGTAAAATTAAAGAATAGATTTGAAAACATTGTGACAAAAGGCATAATTGCTCAATTAGAACAATTTCTCCTTTTGTCACAAAGTTTTCAAAATTCGTCTGCTGCAGATGTGTAGAAAGGTGGGAAAATTTACATATATATAATAAGGGGAAGCGTTAACATGTTATATCTCATACCCAGAAGTAAATATCATCCCACTAGTAAGTAGGCTGTACATGTATGTACCAAAACTAGGAACGTGTGAAAAAGTGTATTTCCTCCCTATATACGTATAACCAATATGTGAATACATGCGTGATACTGATCTTTCTTTGATTCACGCATGCACAGTTTACCTCAAATTCACCATACATGTGGGGTATGGTCATTAACACAAATTGTGAGTTGCACGTGCGCTATACATGTGCTCGATAAATTAATTCAGTCAAAGTCGTGCGTTACACATCCGACCAATCTGATAAATGAGAAAGTTTCACTTTTTGAAAGTCTTTTTGTACCATGCTTTTCTGAAGATGAAAGAAACCCTGCAGCGCGAATGTCAAAGTCAGGTTTGGCTGCTATAGAACACCCGCAGAGAGACCCATATACATAGACGACATAGATAAGCGGTGATTGTCGAGTTCTCCGACTATTGAGCACGGGCGTTTTGTTGTAAACGAACACGTGCTATAAGGAGTTTTTAAGGGCCCGTTTGTTGCGCATAAACTAGTTTCGGTTTAAAATTAGTTTCGTAAACCATCCATTTGTTAATCAAACCAGTTTTAAAACTAAAACCAGTTTTTCCATTTGTTTACACAAACTTAAAACTGTTTTCTTAAACCGATAAATCCGCCCTCGAATGTGGTTTCGGAGGTTTGATGTATCCGAATACATGTTCACTTGGAAGAGAGAAAATAGCGACTGAACCGCTTAAATTAGCCCTAACAGGTGGAAATGCACTAGACTGGGTTCAGACATAGTCTGATTATGGTCATAATAATATATTTGGATTTTTAAACATATAAACACTTTATTTACTCGTTTTATTATGTAATTATGACCAGAAAATTAAAAGATAAAAACATTTGTATCAAAGTCAGCCATGTTGTTCTCAAAACCGGCCGTTTGTGGCGAAAAATCCAAACCCTGTAAACCAGTTTTGGTTTGATAATAAGCTGTTGAAATCTTAAACCACAAACTAAAACCAGTTTAAGTGAAACAAATTGGCTCTAAGTGTGTATAAAGTCAATTCGAGACGACCTTTTACATGATGTAGTCAGATCCAATATACGGACAGCAACGTATACTGGTCTGATTTTAATGTGAGTTCACACAACCACCGAAATGCTTTCATTATAATATGTCTCGACCGTGTATTGGTTGGATTCGTTTTTATTGTTTGATGTTTTACATTGCTTTCAACAATACTTTAGTTAAATCACGGCGTTTTTTTCAGTGTAAATTATAATTTCTTTTTCTACAGTTTTTTGTAAGAAGTTACATCTTTAGACTGTTAAAACAGAATGAAGGCTCTTAGTCCAATTCCACCAACCTTACTTAATGCTAAGTAATTCTTAACTCTTTCAGCGCCACAGGCAATATTGAGGTTTTTGCAAACAATGCAGATTCAGGTGAGTCAGCTCGTAACGAGCTGTCTCACCTGACACCAGCATTGTTTGCCTTTTAGTTACCGAAGTAGACCAAAACTTTCATAAATTGAGAAATGGACACACCCGATTGTGTACATAGAAGAGTCTACTTTGAACAATTCGGCACTGAAAGAGTTAAAACAGAATAAAGGCTCTTCGTTCAATTCCACCAACCTTACTTAACGCTAAGTAATTTTTAAATACTTAAAAGCATATTTCATCTTTTTTGTTTCCCTAGTATTTTGTAAAACATGAATGGTGGAATGAATGATTGAAGTAGATAACTAAGTTGGCCCAAATAGTTACCTTTCTGACTAACAAAAGCCGAGCCCCGGTAGCTCAGTCGGTAGCGACGCGGGCTGTCAACCCAGAGGTTGTGAGTTCGAATCCCGGCTCGGCCAAATTTCTTTGACAAAAGTCAATGCGTCATTCGTCTTCCACCAGTGGGCTAAGTCTATGTGGAAAAGCAGCCAGTTGCGTGGGAAGATTGTTGTGTGGAGTACTGGTGTGAGAAAACCAGGAAATGGTGAACTGGCCGCCGTGATATAACTGAGAAATTGTAAACAACGGCGTTAAACCCCAATCAATCAATCAATCTGACTAACAATACCTGTGAATAAATGAAATATTTTGGCCTGTTTATTAGTTAAACAAAAATGATGTAATACGCTCTTAAGTATTTAAGTATTACTTAGCTTTAAGTATCGTTGGTGGAATTAGAGCCTGGCCCATTTTTCCCTCACACCATTGAGTCAGTCGAAATGCCTACAGGGGCGAGGCTTGGCAATAATCAATGTGTAGGCCGTCTCGTGAGAAAATCAACATTGTGGACATTGTGCGTAAAGTATCGACCCGGATCAGCCGAAGCATGCCACACAGGCGTACCCGGATATACACTTTTCGCCTCCTGTGGATTTTCTGTTTCAGGAATCACTACTCTATATATCCCCCATTAGACGGAATGTGTCGGCCGGATCAGTCTGCGCGGACAGTGCAGGCTGATCTGGTCGGTACATTACGCAGATGTGTATCACTGCAGCTGCATTTTGGGAGCTACGCCCCTGGCCTACCCAACAATCCTGAGCGCCAAGGAGGAAAAGCAAAACAGTCTATGGTACGACCTGACCGGGGATCGAACCTGCGACCTTCCGTCCAGCCTTTATCGACGTGCAGTGATTATATCCGAATTGGTGAGACATAGTTCTAGAAACGTGTGTCAATCTGTATCGCCTTCCAGTTGAAACTTGTTCGAAGTAAGGCAATTCTTTACAATTCTCAATGTCTCACCTCTGATCTATGTGAGAAAGTAGTCAGTGGCTTCGAAAGAATGTTGTGTAAGTACTGGTGTGGGAAAGCCAGGAAAACATGGGTAGGTGCACTGACCGCCGTGATATGACCAAAGCTGTTGAAAGCGGCGTTAAACTCCAAACAAACAAACAATTCTCAATGTCCTGTCATTACCTCCCTTGTTATTGAAACATTGAAATCGAATTTGGCATACTTTTATGACAAGAAAGTTGCATCTCTTGTTCTCGTACTAGATCTGTCACCAGGGGGCGCTCACATAAGATATTGTGAAGACTTCTAAGTGACAGTAATAGCTGATGGCAACAACGAGCATAGCATGCAAACTCTTTCCCTACATTAATTAGAGAGTTGCTTCTCTTCTCCTGATACTAAACCTGTCGCTAGGGGGCGCTCTAATAGGTTCAGAGAGAGCATAATAAACCCACCATAGGCTGGCAGATAGTTCAACAATTAAACTGATTTCTAGTAATGAGAAATGACTCTTGAAAACGATACGTATTATTAACTCTCTAACTGTCGATTTTCACAAAGTTGACTCTTCCATGTTGAATAATTGGACCACTCCATTGTTCGTCAAACAGGAAATTTGCTAAAATTTAACGTCTAAATGGCAAACAATGCAGAATTCAGAGAGACAGCTCGTGACGAGTTGTCAAACCTGAATCTGCATTGTTCGCAAAAGCCTTCAATTGCCTTTGGCAGCGAAAGGTTTAACCCTTTCCCTCATATAGACGCTTTCTGACGCCTCTACAGCAGACGGCTTTTTGAAAACATAGTGACAAAAGAAGAAATTGCACAAAACGTGCAATTTCTCCTTTTGCCACAATGTTTTCCACTTTTAGTCATAGGTTATCCATTCAATTAAAGAGATTTTCTATGTTTTGACATAATATGTTCAAAGTCGTCTGCTGCAGAATTGTCGTATGAGGGAAAGGTTTAAAACATGGCCGGAGAATCCACGCAATCTAATCCGGGTTCGTGGATGGCAGGATGTGCAGTTTTATCCGGATGAAGATTCGGCACTAACTCATGAGTTGTGCTCGTTAACATTGACTCATGGGGTGTGCTCGTTAACATTGACTCATGAGTTGTGCTCGTTAACCTTTTCCCTCATACAGACGCATTTCGATTCTCTCGCTGCAGACGATTTTTTCAAATTATTGTTATTAAAATTAGATACTGCTCTTAACCCTTTCAGCGCCGAATTGTTTAAAGTAGACTCTTCCATGTTCAAACTCGGACGAAACTATTTTCATGTTATAACTTACAGCCAAACAATGCAGATTTCAGGTGAGACAGCTCGTTACGAGCTGCCTCACCTGAATCTGTATTGTTTGCAAAAAGCTCAATATTGCCTTTGGCGCTGAAAGAGTTAATGAGTAGTGTTGCCAAGATGCTTTCGTTGTCGTCTACTGCAGATGTGTAGTTATGTTGGGAAGGAAATGGCGCGACTAATCGTGACTGTCTTAGTAAATGCCGGCGCCGCCATAACCAATCTTAAAAAAAGAAACTGACGCACAATCACAAACACTATAAGGTTAGGATTGTAATTGCATCGCAATTAGCTGCATACGAAACAGGTTTGAAACATTTTATGTTCCAAAAGGGAATTGCCAGTCATTTTTCGTGATATCAGGTATCACTTTTGCCTGTGAACTGTCGACTATTCGGCTATTCAATAAATTCTAAGACTCGTCTCTGTTCTACTTCTAAAATGTATTAATTTTATTTGACAAAACTACTTGCTTCCCATAACACATCGTTTCATCTCAATTCAGCGTGCTGTGACGCGGGATCTTGTCTAAGTGTTGTTAAGTCACACTTCGAGACATTGTCATTGTAAATGGTTGTTATAAAAACACGTATAAAAAACACATTGGTTCCATGTTATCTAAGCTTAATGTCAATGTCATTACGAGTCAACTATTGTTTTCCAGCATGGCGCCATTGAATCATTTGTGAAATTACAAAGACGGGAACCAATCGCATGAACACATAACGTAATAAGCTGTTTTAGAAATATCCGTGTCCATAAAAATAAATATACAAACAAAATATCGTGCATCATTCTATTGTTTCGATGGAGACACACTGCCTGGTGTATGTGGAGAGCACGTATTACCAAATCCTAACGAAAAAAGGGAAAAACAGGTTTATACCAAATAGCGCTGTTGTTTCCTGTTAATGCTCCATAAATCCTCATTTGAGATACATAAATTAATTGCAAATGAACTAGGTTCAAAGCGCAATTACCGACAGCTTTGTAAAACCTAACAGCTACAACACACACCTGTAAAGAAAGACCTTTGCTGGATTACTTGATTTGTGTTTGTGCCTGTTTTGTTTTTTATAGCTGCTTTCAACAATTTTTCAGCTATATTACGGGTTTTCATTGGTCAGTTACCAATATTGCTGTTTAACAGGTGCCTTTATCCTGGAGGGAAAGCCATTCCTACGAGTTTAGAATAAGAATTGCTTGATTGATTTGGGTTTAACGCCGTTTTTAACAATTTCTCTAGTCATATAACGGCGGCCAGTTCACATACTCATGTGTTTCCTGGTTTTCTCACACCAGTACTCCACACAACAATCTCCCCCAAGCAACTGGCTGCTTTTTCACAAAGACTTGGCCCATTGGTGGAAGACGAATGACACATGTCGCAATAACTTTTGTCAAACGTCGGAAAGAAAGTTGGCCGAGCCGGGATTCGAACTCACAACCCCTCGTTACCGACTGAGCTACCGGGACTCGACAACATAAGAATTATTGGTGCATTTATCCTGTGTTAACAAATACGTTACATACGAAGATGCACTGTTTTGTTCTTATTTGTTGTTTCATTGTGTTGGTTTACAATAAGTATCGAAACACAAGGTTTCTAATTTAAGAAATCTTTAGTCAAGCAACATACTTTCTATTTCGAGGTCAAATTACGCTCAATACATCCGCTGTCATGCCGATCTACTACCAAATAGTCCATAAAAAAACTTTATTTGCGTAGAAATGAAGTGTGTGAAGTTGGGAGAGCATTAGACGTTAGACATTAGACATTCAAAAAAATGAATGTCTAATTAGACATTAGACATCCGCAAATTTTGATTATCGAATGTCTAATTAGACATAAGCCATTCGATTAGACATTCGAAGAAAGATTCGCAAATTTAAAATATCGAATGTCTAATTAGACATTCGATTAGACATTCGCAAATTTTGATTATCGAATGTCTAATTAGACATTATACATTCGATTAGACATTCGCAAATTACCATACTTAGGTCTCGAAATCGTCGGAGATCAATGTACATGCAAACAACGAATGTCTAATTGGTCAGTTAGACATTAGACATTCGATTAGACATTCGCAAATTAAGAGATTTAGGTACCAAATTTGTCTGAGGTCATTGTACATGCAAAAAACGAATGTCTAATTGGTCAGTTAGACATTAGACATTCGATTAGACATTCGCAAATGAAGAGATTTAGGTACCAAATTTGTCTGAGGTCATTGTACATGCAAAAAACGAATGTCTAATTGGTCAGTTAGACATTAGACATTCGATAAGACATTCGCAAATTAAGAGATTTATGTACCAAATTTGTCTGAGGTCATTGTACATGCAAACAACGAATGTCTAATTGGTCAATTAGACATTCGACATTCGATTATACATTCGCAAATTAAGAGATGTATGTACCAAATTTGTCTGAGGTCATTGTACATGCAAAAAACGAATGTCTAATTGGTCAGTTAGACATTAGACATTCGATTAGACATTCGCATATTAAGAGATTTATGTACCAAATTTGTCGGAGGTCATTGTACATGCA
>JASEVX010000001.1:202665092-203170388 GCA_031761405.1 Serripes groenlandicus
TCGTTTATGCTCCTTTTTTTTTGATAAATAGTAACATTATTAAAGATGAGTTTCACTCCTTTTTTCTTTTAACCTATGATTAATGAACAGACATTTATTTGAATAAATCCTGGGCAAACAACAGGACTCTTAATTCATTTTACAGAATATTAAATACAAATAATCATCTAAAGTCTACAATGTAGCAAACTTCTTTCATATCGCATTCAATTCAAGAAGCGAGACTCTTTCAAAATCTTTCTGATAACTCCGCTTTATATGTGAGTGTTATAATGTAGTTCATTATTCTTTCTTATATATACGTATACATTATGTTGTATTATGGGCCTACGTTTATAATCAAATATCAAATATCTAGTTTTTTGTTCGATTATGCATCAAGGCCTGTTTTCGCATAAAGTAGTTCATACTAATATTACCCTTTCCCACATACAACAAATTTGCGGCAGTCGAAAATCTAAGCCAAAATATGGAAATTCTCTTTCGATGAAAGTCGACGACTTTTGAAAATAGTATGGCAACGAGAATAATAGGTCATATTGAGGAGTATCTACCATTTTTTTACAATGTTTTATATTATTTTCAATAATTTATCTTTTATCAATGGAAATCGTATATCTTTTTTACCAACATGTTTCAAAATTCGTCTACTGGAGATGGGGGTAAATGTGTAAAAGGGTTCATTTGCCTGGCAAAGTCCGGGAATACGCCAGGACAGAACCTCAACCGCTTTGTTTCTCATGATTAATATACCTTCGGGAGGGCATGTCTAGATTTACTCTTCACGAGATGAATAATTACAGACACTAGCAGCAAGTGCAGTGATTATCTTGGAAAATGCATCTTCCTGTTGGTGAATGAAATGAATTGAATCTTTACTGCATACAGACGCTTTTTGAGGCATCTGCAGCAGGCGACTTTTGAAAAACTTTGTGTCATTTAATTTGCAATTTGTCTATTTGCAATCTATATATGAGCCGTTCCGCGAGAAAAGCAACATTGTGGACACTTTTCGCCTCCTGTGGATTTTCTGTTTCAGGAATAATTACTATATACCTCTATCCCCCTAAGACGGAATGTTTCGGTCCGGATCAATCTGCGCGGAGTGCGCAGGCTGATCTGGTTCGATACATTACGCCGAGGCCATACTGTTGGTTTTCTCGCAGGACGGCTCATATCTCATATAATTCTTTGCCCTTGTTTGTTCAAAGTTGATTGCAGCAAATGTGTTCTTTGTTGAAAAGGATATAACCCTTTCCCACATACAGACGCTTTCTGACGCCTCTGCAGCAGCAGAAGACTTTTGAAAACTTTGTGACAAAAGGAGAAATTGCTCGTTTTTGATACAATGTTTTCAACTCTATACTATACGTATGTCTTCATTTAGGGAGATTTTCCATATCATTGTTGAGATGTTTTCGAAGTTGTCTGCTGCAGCATGTGCTGCATGTTGGACAAGATTTAAGGAAAGTGTGCCAGACATCACGGTCTACACACATTGGATAAGGAAGGAACCGTTGATGGCAACATGACAGTTGTAACACTCTCTGATCCAAGAACGTTCTAAAAATAAAATCTGTCATGTAAATGTCTTACTTGTGCAATGATATCTTAACAATAATGTCTAGTAAACCGGTTCTAAATCCCCGACACAAATCACTAGACCACGGCGGATTCCCGAGTACAGGACTCCGGACTCACAGGTTTCAAAAGTTATTCGAGGAATTACCACCCGGAAGTCCTCGATGTTGACCAAATCATTTTAATCCACTTTAAGCCAACCACATCCGAATTCGAATGCTTATTGCTCATATAATTGAAGTAGCTCGGTTGTCTAGTTCGAAATGGAACGTTATCAGACTGAAACGAGCGATCCTCTGCGAAATCCAGCCTTAATTCGTTGGCGACCAGTTTCGATCCAGATCAGCCAGCCCATCCACATAGTCTTATCTGGATCTGAACTGTTCGCTTATTAGACATACAAGGTTTCAAGAACTTTCTGTAAAGCATTAGGATCAATTATCTGGGCAGCGCATTAAGCATAAGGACTTTTCCCACACGTGTTATAATGGCGTTAAGGCTGGTTTTCACAGAGTACCGTTTATCTAACCTGTCCCACATACAACGAATCTGCAGCAGACGACTTTGAAAATATACCCGCACAAATATAGAAATTCCCTATAAAGGGAAGTATGATTTTTGAATAGAGTTCACCATTTGCCACAATGTTTTCAAAATTTGTCTGCTGCAGAGGCGTCAGGAAGCGTCTCTATGTGGGAAATTAATGCATGCAAACTTAGATACTAGTTTCTTACTTTTATGTTACAGCAAGTCATTTTGCTCTCCCGTAGCATGTAGAATCGAGACTTTTGGAGAGAAAAAAAGAAAGTATTTTGTTTAGTTGGTGAAAATGCCTCCTGCTTGTAAGTTATTGTGTCTTCAAATGTCTTTCTAGAAATGTATAAAATATTCAGATCTTTTCTAATGAATAGCATATATACTCCAGGGTGAAATTTGTAACATGATTTCCCCTGGATTATGACACTGCAGGGAGTGAAATAATGATAAAACATATTCAATTATCACTCTGTTTCGATTTGGTACCGATGACCAATATCATCGTTGTAAACGTTAATATAATTACACTTTAATATTCCCCCCCCCCCCCCCCCCCCCCCCCCCCCCCCCCACCGCCACGTTTCATTACGTAAGAGTTTTGACAAGCACTGGCTTATCAGTTATGATTTACCATTTGCTACATATTTTAACAAGAGCAACGGTCTCTGTGAGCCAAGATTTGGACTGCACGAGATTGTGCAGGTCAAACTCTGTCTCTTTTATTCGCAGATGTAGTTTAAAGTACTGCCTCTGCGCCGCGTCATACCAGAGACGTTAAAATGGTAGTAATGGCTGCCTTCCTTGGCGCTCAGGGTTCCGGGGTTAGCATTACGACTGACTGGCTGGTGTCAGGATGAATGAGCCACTAGTACTGGTAATTTATCCAGGACACTCTGAGATGTAACTGAACAATTGTTGAAAGCGGCGTAACACCAACTGCTCATTGCAATTAGCATGGAATATATACAAAGAGACCAAAACAAAAGATTCTGAATTAGAACGGTTCGCAATTGTAAAACATGTCATTCAAGTCCACTCTTAATAGGAAGTACACTGGGTTATATACACACCTCATTATTTTCTCTCTCTCTCTCTCTCTCTTTTTACATTTTTATGTTCATTTCCTCTTTACATTTTTGTATAATTGGTAGACTTGCGCATGCGCAGAGGCTGCCATAGTCATAGTGAGTTTGAAGTCACGTGATGTATATGCCCTTCACCACCAACAATTAAGTGCAATTTTTCGTTTGACTAATTTACGAATGCTCACAAAAGCAAACATAGAGTAACGAAAAAAAGTCCGATTATTCAAGCTTATAATAGAAAATAACAAGTCTTGTAAGTGTAAATATCATATTTAAAGTGTACACAATTATTTAGATATCACTACGCCAATATAGCACTGCACCGCGCAATTACCCTTTGTAAATTGTAACCCTTTTTTCCCTCTCGGCAGAGATGTAAACATCCACTCGCCCGTTAGCATAAGCGAGTGGAATGAAGGATCGGCTATTACGAAATTCTAGGCGCTAGTCCATACATATTCGTTCATGTCCTTATTCATAAAGATAGTATGCATTGCTAAGCCTTTTCTTTCTCTTTCTCTCAGTCCATCTATTCCTTCGACAACGATTAACGATGACTTGCATTTTGGATAGGTGCTTTCGACAAGGTCCGCGTCTAAAGAAACAAATTTCATCAAATGATTTGAGCGCTTTAAATCACTTGTTTATAAAGCGTTTAGAATACCTTGATTATAATAGGCAGAACGAATAACGAATAAATCTTGCAAGAAATCGATCATTTCTTTCGGCCAAAATCAGGTAAATGACCCGCGGATATTGGTTATTACAACATAACTGATTCATCCTTTTATTCTAAATTTGTATTACACAGTTCAAAATTAGATTTTGACAGTTTGTTCGTTATGATTTTGACGCGATTCAAGATTTTGACGCGATTATTTCGTTCATAGAGTTGATTACTAACAGATGACTAAGTTGATGATGGAAAGAACATTAACAAGTTAAGTTAAGCTAAAACATGCACAGGCAGGCGAGTGTTTCATTAGGATAAGTGCAACACTCAATTCCCAATCCTGCTTGCCCTTTAACAAATCACAACCCATCCCACAATATAAAAACTCTGCAGCAGACGAATTAAAAAAAATCTGAGCAAAGATACAGAAAATCACATTTATTGGAAGTGTAATCATTGAATATAGTATAAATAAGAAACACTTTTTCAAATGATAGTCAGTTGGCTATTCTAGTATATAATGTCCGTCTTAAATAATAATGACAAAACTTTCAAAAAACAAGAAAAAGATTTTTTACAATTTAATTGAAAACATATTTAATCAAAGTTGGGAAAGTTGTCCCTTTCCGTGCTTTTTTTATGAGAGTTCAAATCACAAGCAAAACTTATGGGACAGAGTTGACAAATAAAACATTGACACAATTTCAAATTTAGGCTTTGTTTCTGTCAAACTGCTGAAGAATAATTTTATTTATGATAAACAACATTACAATGATGGTGTAGAAAATACATGTCAACAATACATTTTTCAATTTGTACATTCATTGCACAGACCAAATCTTAGCAAGTTTGAAATTATGGACCTCTCAGCACATTTGTTCTCAATTCATTACTTCTTGGCAGGATTTTACTGCTAAAATTGATGATTTTTTTTTATTTTTGGCCGGATTGCTCTAGCAATTCCGGTCTATAGATTGGCGATGTCTGTCTCTCCGTCTGTCTGTTCGTCAACATTTTGGTTAAAGTTTCAGGTTGAGGCAAAATCTCAGCACTGGAAAGGGTTACACACTTGAAACTTTGCCTGAAGGTAACCGGTAAAATAAATATTCATATATGCACTTCTGTATCTCTTCTTAAACGATCGCAATTCTACCTTCAGTACTTTGTACTTTGATTTTATTACATAGATATAATTAGTATATAATAATGAATTACTAACACAAAATAGTGTAAGGTTGAAAGGGGGATGGCCACGACCTCACTTCAACCTATGTACGTGGCAAATAAAATTATACAAAAAAAAAAAAAAAAATGCTCATTACAAGTGTGCATTACGAAACTCGAAGTGAATGTTGTGTTCAGTCGCGCATTGCGGGATAAGGGTTAAAGCTACCCGAATGAACACCGGTGGTTAAACTGCAGACGTTTGCAATCTCGATAGGAGTTGTCCCGCGAGAAAACCAACAATGTGGACTCTGCGTAAAGTATCGACCTGGATCAGCCTAAGCATACCGCGCAGGCTTACCCGGATATACACTTTTCGCCTCCTGTGGATTTTTCGTTTCAGGAGTCATTTCTCTATACCTCTATCCCCCTCAGCCGGAATGTGTCGGCCCGGATCAGTCTGCGTGGACTGCGCAGGCTGATCTGGGTCGATACATTACGCAGAGGCCATAATGTTGGTTTTCTCATGGGACGGCTCATATCATACGTTCCATTCCCATTGTTTCTCATGATTAATGTACCCATGGCAGAACATGTCAAGTATGATACTGCAATAGTTTTACTGTGAAAGAGATACACTAAATCGCAATAAGTGTAATGTTTCACAGTTTATATCGGTTTCTGTTCTCAAATGTGGCTCCGTTAATTATTGAAAACCACACATACACGTACACAGTGGCATGCTGAAAATCATTCTACAGACTATACGAGGATTGGTGATATACAGACATTTTAGGCAACGCCCATTCGAAATTAATTTAGAAATATGGGAACCAGTACCATTGGTAGCCGTGACTCCTTTATAAATATGGGAACCATTAACATTGGTAGCCGAGGTATAGTTATACTAACTGCTTCAAGAAACTTTGTTTTGTTCAGCAAATACCTGCTTCTATCCTTGACGATCGGGTTGCGTGGAAAAGCATAACGACTGGTGCATCTGTACATGTATAAGGATAATTAAAACCGGTAGTCATGGTAATATAACCAGGAACGCCGTGAAAAATAGAAACAATTTTGAAAGAGGCGTAAAACCATTCAAACATACGTAGAAACCAACGTTGCTATTCAGATACATAACTTGTCTTGTAAAAGGACGTCGGCGTAGTTTTTCACAATAAATATATCCAGTCAAGGCATCTACAGTTGACATTTCAGGGATTGTGCTGTGATATATTGAATTACAGGAACATAAAATAAGTGCATCGTTTCGCACCTTTGTTAAGTAACATTTTAAAAGGGCGAAAGCAAAACGTCAGGATTAGTCTTATATATAAAACCACGTGAAATCGTTTCAGATAATGCTTCAAATATATTGCGATATTTCGAACTCAAAGGGGACGCATATATTATTTATTTTATATCGATTGCGAAACAAGCTTAAAGCTTATATTAATTACGCTGGATGTCTGCTTCGTGGAGACATAAGAAGTACCTGCGCCATTTGTGTGAACAAATCAAGAGAAAGGCTGAACCCGCTCATCACGGGATTCAAACCCGGCAACTTTGGCACGAGAGACCAACGCTCTACCAATGTACCACTGTCATCCCATATACTACTTCGAGTTATCGTCGTGTTCGAACTATCGACGTATTCGAGATTTTGACGTGTTCGAGTTATCAACGTGTTCGAGGTATCGGCGAGTTCGAGTTATCGATGTGTTCGAGTTATCGACGTGTTCGAGTTATCGATGGGTTCGAGTTATCGACGTATTCGAGTTATCGACGTGTTCGAGTTATCAATGTGTTCGAGTAATCGACGTGTTCGAGTTATCGATGTGTTCGAGTTATCGATGTGTTCGAGTTATCAACGTGTTCGAGTTATCGACGTGTTCGAGTTATCGACGTGTTCGAGTTATCGACGTGTTCGAGTTATCAACGTGTTCGAGTTATCGACGTATTCGAGTTATCGACGTGTTCGAGTTATCAACGTGTTCGAGTTATCAACGTGTTCGAGTTATCGACGTGTTCGAGTTATCGTTGGATTTATGCTATATTGAATTATGTACTACCAGCCAAAATAACTCCATTTATACTTGAATGTTTATTATTAAAGTAAGCCAGTGATAAAATCTAATCATGAAAACAGGTTTACAGCAGTTCTCACTGTTCCTAGGAACAATCAAAACTCTTGCTACACTAATTTGAAAGAAAATGGATTCGTTCCAGTTAAACGACGTATTGAAACAGTTCAATGTTCGAGTTATCACAGACTGTATTTGTTTTCTTGTGTGTAGAAGCAAACCCCTAAGGGCCAGGCAGTCACAGCCGTAATTACAACTGTACAAATTGCATACATTTTTTAACTGCAAGCATATATTGCTGCATTCGCTTAAATACGTTTGTGTGATTATTTTACCCGCAGGAATAAATGAGACTAGTTTGAAAAGAGATTGCAATTTGGCGAAGGCTTAACTAGTTTATAGGTGTAATGTTTAGTGTTGTGTTCCTAGCTGTTTTAAAAAACCTAGAGGAAAATACACGTGGAATATGTTTGCATGTAGTATGCAGTAGATTACTCGAACAAGTGAAAATTCGAATATATCGTTTTACTCGAACAACTTCCTAGAGCAAATCAGTCTTTTGAGAACTCTTAAGCAGCATTTCTGATTGCTCATACGACCAAACAGAACTGCTTCTGTGTTGTTTTCTTGATATGATTTAATCACTAGATTTCTTTTCATAATAAACTCGCTGAAATATAAATGAATCACGAAGCAGACATTGCATATACAAATGAAGCATAAACCTAGCAATAACTCTAATACGTCGATAACTGGATAAGTAATTTATGGGTCCCTTTATTCGCTGTTCCTCGAGCTATTGCTGGTCTGCCTCATAATGAACTGACATTGTTTCAAATATATATTTCATTGTACTGTCAGACAGAAATTTGCTGTGAGAAAGCAATCACTGTCACTTTCAAAAGAGAACAAACATGCAGACGTTTGCAATACAGATATTTCCCGAAATCATTTCCCATATTTCCCATGATTTATTTACCCATCGAAAAAGCATGTCAAGTATGATAGTGTACACGTCTATCAAGAAAACAGCGCATCGGCAGATTTGGTTGATCGAAACTGCAGACGTTTTCAAAGCAGATATATCTTGAAGTCCTTTCCCATATTTCTCATGATTGATATAGCCATGTCAAGTATGAAAGTGGTAGACTTCTATCAAGAAGACGAGCAATTAGAACTGATGCTGCATTGTTTCCTAAAAAACTGCCGAGCCTCAGTAGCTCAGTCGGTAGCGACGCGGGCTGTCAGTCTAGGCGTTGTGCGTTAGAACATAAGCTCGGTCAACATTCTTTCTGTAAAAAGCTGTAAGCGTCATACGTCTTCCACCGATCAGCTCGAAGCAGCCAGTTGCATGGAAAGTCTGTTGTGTTGAGTACTGTTGTGGAAAAGTTAGGAACCCTGGAATATGTATACTGGCCGCCGTGATATGACTGAAAAACTGTTGAAAAAACGGCATTAAACCCCAATCAATTAATCAAAAGCAATGCAGTTATTGCTCGAAATCCTTTCCCTTATTTGACATGATTGATTGACATCGAAAAAGCATGTCAAGTATGATAGTGTAGACGTCTATAAATAAAACAGCGCATCGGCAGTTTTGGTTGATCGAAACTGCAGACGTTTGCAATGCATATTTTGTTCGAAATCCCTTCCCATATTTCTCATGATTAATATACCCATCGGAAAGCATGTCATGTTTGATAGCATTGGCTTCTATCAAGAAAGGAGCGCATCAGCAGTTTTGATTGCTTATGCTTCACTAAGCGCAATGATGGGAGAAACAAAAAAAGTCAACACCTATGCAATTCCTCAAAATTCTTTCCATGTAAAGTGTTTGATATTAATCGACGGTGTTGGCCCGATTCTGACGTTCGTTTTACTCTTTCAGCGTCAATAGCAATATTGAGGTTTTAGCAAACAATTATTCGGATTTAGGAAAGTCAGCTCGTAACTAGCCTTTCTCATCTGAAATCAGCATTGTGTGTATTTCAGTTATCAAAATAATCTTGATACTTGAAACAATGGAGTCGCCGGATTTTCAACATAGAAGAGGCTACTTTAGGCAATTCGGCACTGAAAGAACAAACGATGTAGTTATTGTTATGAATTCATGTCACCCAAGTTGTGATTTCGTTCCTATATGAGAACCAAACACACATGGTGCGAAAAAAGACTTACAATTCATAATTCAATTATTGAAATCTTTCATACTTTTTACTTAATATTTTCAGAGTTGTCTGCTGAAAGTTTGCTGTATGTGAGCAAGGCTTAACGTGGGAAGGATTCCCTTACATACATTAAGTATCGTAGAAGTAAAATGACAGTATGTCTAAGATATTAAAAGCAATTTTGCCAACGGAAAATTTATTATGTAGTAATGTCGCAAAAACATTCAAATGCAAAATCAGCCAAAAGCACTTTGATGCTTTCAATATATGAATACCATACACATGGGAAAACATAGATGAAGTAATACAGACACTTGGCATAGATGCAATGTAGCCTATCTGATATCTACTGGACATTATTGAAATACCCATAGGAAAGCACGTCAGGGGTAAATTTCTATAGTGACATGACTTGCAGGCATTTTTAAGTCGGATGTGATTCGTCTCATTCCAGTCCCTTCTAGTCAAAGTCATTCGAAGGTGTCATGTTTATATCTAAAGCTTCTGTCACACGTCAGTTCTCATGCGTTTCTTTTCCTTTCCATGTTCGGTAAATGCGTTCCTTTTTCCGACCAGGTGCGTACAAACCGGCGGACAGTTTTGTGTATGCTCAAAACTTTTAGCGGACACCATTGGGCAAAGGTGTCCGCTGGATGTACGGTTGTTGTGTCTTAGACACTGATTATGTTCGCAACTAATACGTTCATCATCCTGTACTTTTCGTTCGCGGCATCCGTTAATTTTCGGTGGACCTTCCTCGCGAACGATTACCTGACAAGGTGAGGATCTGTTATCCGCTCCATATCCAGTGTTATTCCGTCCGTGATAATTGTATTTCGCAAAGTTTTTATTCGTCGGACGCCCACTAGATGCTATATGGCAAGGTGTGACAGTAGGATAAAATGTGAGCCGTTCCACGAAAAAAAACACATTATGGACTCTACGCAATGTATCGACCCAGATCAGCCTGCGCAGTCCGCGCAGGCTAATCCGAGCCGACACATTCCGTCTAAGGGGGATAGAGGTATAGAATAATGATTCCTGAAATAGAAAATCCACATGAGGCGACAAGTGTCTGTACGGTTTAACGTGTGCGGCGTGCTTTTGCTGATCCGGGTCGATACTTTACACAGAGTCTACAGTGTTGGTTTTCTCGCGAAACGGCACAAGTAGACCATTGGGAAGAGATGCTCCGGTATTTTCTGTCTGCTAGGTTAGACCCCATTAATCATGCAAATCTATCCAGTCTGATTATTCTTTACAGTACACACCGAATCAACCATTAACCCCATAAAGACAGTTGACACTTCCTATGCAGATGGCGTTGTGCAGTCTTATTCAGATATTCTCTGTTCGAAGTATTAGTTGTGAATTGTAGCAACCCGTTTTGTAATTAAATGTTCAAAGTTGATTTAAACTGTATATTTCAACTTAAAATTAAAAGAAACTTATGTACATATATGAATAAGTTCTTATTTCAGAAGGTTAAGACAGAAACCTTGCATAATAAATACAAGAATAGCAAGAACCCGTTTTGTAATACCAATTTTCGAAACTCAACCGGTTTTGTAATAAAACTGATACTGGAAACCTTTATAGAATGGTCTTTTACCAAAATCTGACTTGACAAATATTGGATTTAATCTTAAATATCGTTAACGTAACCATCTCCCATTCGCAGACGCATTTTGACGCAGCGTCAGAAGAAGACATTTGTAAACATTGTTGCAAAAGGAGATATCGCTCATAGGTCGGAATTTCTTCATTTGACACAATTTTTCCAACTAAGGTCAATATTTGTACTTTCGTTTATAGTCCCAAAGGAGTAGAAATACAGCGAGTTTGGTATGAAAGCTTTTATTTGCGATCGATAGAAAAATATGTTTAGATAATAACAATTATATTAGACGTGTGATTTTTTTATATGGACATAATACGAAATATGTGGATACAGCATGAATACTGCATGAATACTGCATGAGCGTTGGAGACATTTGCTTCAGATATTGTACGAAATATATATACATATATATATAGGATCTGACATGAGTTTTTATCACATGACGAAACACAAAAAGAAAATCGGGTTTTCGCTGTCAGAAAATAGTCCCAACATGTGATATTTAATAAACTGTTAACTAATCACACAAAACAGTATTTTTATGACCGATAATGGTCCCTTTACACCTCGTCCATCTATCATGACGTTTGTATTTACCGGATACACGTTCTCAACCATTTTGTAAACATTCGCGGATGAATACAAAAATAGTGATTCGGTCATGTTATATTTCACGAGTGACATATAAAGAAATACGTAATGGGTATATCAGATTGGAGAAAAGCATCGACATGTGATACGTATATATACTACATGAACTTTAAACACGATGATTGCATTAACCACTTATCACAGCCTTACTTGAACCTTTTAATCCATAAACCAAATCTGTAGCAGACGATTTTTAAGCATATAAACAAAACCAGCATCACTCTCTAAACAAAGTGTAATTATTGAATACCAAAGTCTTAAATCATGGAAGTAATTGCTGCCGTCCTTGGCGCTCAGGATTGTGAAGTTAGCATAACGACTGACTGGCTGCATGGTGTCTGGGTAAATGGACAACTGGAACGCCCATGGTAACTTACCCAGGAAACGCCGTGATATATATAGTTAAACAGGTTTTTGAAAGCAGCATAGCACACGCTCTAAACTGGTCAGACATATGTGACACGGACTTCGAAAACTCGGTACCAGCAGACATATGTGACACGGACTTCGAAAACTCTGTACCAGCAGACATATGTGATACGGACTTCGAAAACTCGGTACCAGCAGACATATGTGACACGGACTTCGAAAACTCGGTACCAGCAGACATATGTGATACGGACTTCGAAAACTCGGTACCAGCAGACATATGTGACACGGACTTCGATACTCGGTACCAGAAGACATATGTGACAAGGGGCTTCACAAACTCGGTTCCAGCAGTCAAAGGGTTAATGTTTCACGGTACAGTAATTCAGGGATGGTAGCGATAACTTTTGTATCGATAACAATTCTGTTCCAGTGTAATCTAATTACGTATGACCTTTCCATATAACATTATCTAAACCAATTTCACTTCATCCAATTACCTACTTCAGAAATAAACTCATATGAATTATGAATAATTAAACATATGTTACTTTCTGTAACAAGAGAGTTAATGTACGTAGTTTCGCATATTTATAGTTTATCCAGTTTTCATTATATAGATAAGATGCGCATTTTAATGCATTATCAACAAAATGAAAATATTCAACGAATAGTTCTTTGATTTATGCTGAAGATTAGACCTTTGGTAATTCTACCATTATACAAGTGTATTTATAGTGAATTGTTTAGGTTTATGTTTATTTATATATTTATAACAGCGAATATTGGGAATCTGTATTATACTTCTAAGCTAGGTCAATCACTGGATAAAATTACAAATACATGTATTCGGATGCGTTGGAAGTAATGAAATGAGCCGTCCAACATTATGAACTCTGCGTAATATATCGACCCTGATCAGCCTGCGCAGTCCGCGCAGACTGATCCGGGCCGACACATTCCGTCCCAGAGGAAAAGAGGTATAGAGTTATGATTCTCGAAACAGAAAATCCACAGGAGACGAACAGTGTCTATCCGGGTGAGCCTGCGCGGCATGCTTAGGCTGATCCGGGTCGATACTTTACGTAGATTACACAATGTTGGTTTTCTCGCGGGACGGCTCTTATCCCTCCTCGGCGCCCCAGTAGGTTGCCGGTGATAGCATAGCGACGGGTACATCCGGGTCAGCAGCATACATGATACCAGTAGAACTGGTAATTTGCCAAGGAAATGCCGTGATTTTAATGAAATACAATGAAAGCGGAGTAAATACACCGAATAACAAACAAACACGTGCGTGTCATGTATATTTATCAACTGACAAATTCGTACCCTCATTATTTACGGAAGTATTTTAGATACTCATTGAACTATGATGTTTACGATGTTCTCGTACGCCAATTGATAAGTGGAGCGGAAGTAGTTAGAGTACTCGGCCTTGACTTCTATGGGCAAACATTATTCGGAACACATGTAGGATGGTAGCAGTTAGAGTACTCAGCCTTGACTTCTATAGGCACATATTATTCTGGACACGTCGCAGGAAAAGTTACCAAAGTGTCTCTACGATAAGTAAAGATAAAGACAAGCCTGCGTTCCCTTGATGTCTGACTAGGATATTCCATGCTCGGCCGTTCAGTCATACAAGCGCTATTGTTGCGCATCTATTCGGCATACTGAAGAAGGCCCCCAACCCCCTCCCACACCCCCCCCCCCCCCCCCACACTCAACCCCCCACCCCCACCCCCACACGGATCTTTATTATCCTAACCATTTCCTTTCCAACATATATACACTTACAGGCGCCTGTGTAACAGACTATTTATGAAACATTGTAACAAGAGTAGAAATCACTCAACCTGAGCAATTTCTCCCTTTGCTACAATGTTTTCAATGTTTGTCAGTCATTATACCTTCAATTACAGAGTAGTTCTGTGATTGTGTTTATATGTTTTTAAAGTCGTCTGCTGCAGATTTGAAGTTATGGGAAAGGGTTAACTTAAAAAAGACGAATGCTGAAGGGTCGGGTTTCGATTGACGTGGCCTGAATATATAGTGTGAATCTTATTATTTGACATAATTATACAGAAAATCCATCGTAATGATAGGTTATATGGTTTGTATAGTGATGTATACACGATGTTTACTGGTGATTGGTACAATATATAGACACTTTAGGAACGCGATATCATTTTCAGTCAACTGAAGATTTTGTTGGAATGTGAGGCCCAGAGAACAATGTAATACAGTGCTACAAGTCTTAGATGTAGCCAGGCCCGGGTTCGAACACGGGACCTCTCGCTTTCAGGGCGAATACTCTACCGACTGAGCTAACCGGGTCGCTTACATGCGCCCTCTCCAAGTGTGTATAGGTTCAACCCGCGACATACACCCTGCTTACCTGGAATTTCGTCCTAGAATTTCGGAACACTAGTGCCAAGGATGTCTTATGACACTCTGCAGGCGCTGTAAAACTGATCCCTTATTGGGCGCCAATGTCACGATGAAAGAAAAACATACAGACAGTCCGGGGCTCGAATCTGGTACCTCTCGCTTTCAGGGAAAGTACAATACCGAATGAGCTTAACGGGCGGCTTACATGCACTCTCTTCAATTGTGTATAAAATACTATAAATTCGACCCGCGACTTACGCCTCCTCGTAAGTTCTGTGGTAGACCAATATTGCCTATAAAGGTAAAAATATTGTGTATTGTTAAATGGTGTTACAATTATTAATATTCATTCAATTCATGGTACTATCAAAACTTCTTAATGTCACCGAATAAAAGTATGAGATCAAGGCGTCAGTGTTACATGTATACTACATATAATATAGTCTATATACATGTGTAGGTCAATATACAGTGTATTAATAAATGGAATTACGTATGAATATTCCTTATTTTTTGGCAATATGAAAACGTGTCAAGGTCACTGGGCACACATAATGCAAGTCTTAAATCTACCCCTGTTCTTACGTCCTGTGGTTTAACCTATATTGCCTATAAAGGTCAAACTACCGTGCATTGTTTAATGAAACGAAACTTATAAATATTTATTAATTCCTACATAATCTATAAAGAGGTCAAGCTACACTGTATCATTAAATGGAAGTGTTCGCACGAATATCCATTATTTCTAGGCAATATAAAATCGCCTTAAGTTCACTGTACAACGATGCTACACGTCCTAAATCTACATCTCTTTGTAAGCTCTATCGTTGACCAATATTGCCTATAAAGGTTAAACTAGAAGTCCACCAGGGCTTTAGATAGGAGCGTTTTTCATGCTCTAAAATCCTTATTTGACCTCAAAAACCTATGTTGTGGGTACTCAAAAGAATCGTCTCAGTGAGACGATTCTTTTGAGTACCAACAGTATAGGTTTTAATGAGTGATAAGAGAGATATTATATAAGAAGTACATATTTACTCCCCTTATCTAGTCCTCTGAGTCCACTCATGAATATTCATTGATGCAAGGCCTCACCCATGACAAAACGTCTCAAGGTTATTTGGTGGATTATCTGATATACCTTCTCTAACTTTCCCATGCGGGCATTTCCCCATAAACATCAATATATATCCACACTTATCTCATACTAGAGGTTTATTGTTCGCGTATGTTAGTAATTACCTCCCTTTATGACGATGGGAATGGCTTTACGACTGATGGCTTGTTGTAAAGATGAATATGTCGGTAAAAGTACTGGTCATTTACATAGGAAATATACCGTTAAAAGCACTGGTAATTAACATAGGAAACGCCGTGCTATGACTGAAATACGTTTAAAGGCGGCGTAAAACACCGTTGAAAAGGTAATGTATCGTTCGTGGAAAACAACATATTGAAACACTACAGCTGCTAAGCTGTTAGACTGGAAACAGGGCGGCTAATGGTGCAGTGGAAGCGCGTCGGCCTCTCCTACCGGGTTTTTGGATTTTCCACACAAACTGCGCGAGTACTGGTTATTTCTCCAGGAAGTAGACATCGGGTGTGGTATATAGAATCTGACATGAGTTGTCACTTTATGAAATGACAACGAATGACAGATCCTTTTTATCACATGACGAAACACGAAAAGAAAAACGGATTTCGCTGTCAGAAAATAGTCTTATTAAACATGGAATACTTAATAGACTGTTAACTAATCACACAGAATGATATTGTTTTTGACCGATAATGGACCCGTTACCTAGTCCATCTATCGTGACGTTTGTGTTAACCGGGTACACGATCTCAGCCATTTTGTAAACATACGCGGATGAATACACAACTCGTGATTCGGTCGTGTTATATTACACGTGTCATATATAAAAGAAATACGTAATGGGTATATTACATCGGAAACAAGCATTGTCATGTGATAAAAACATAAATAAGCCTGTTTTGCAATCGATGTAAAATAAATAGATTTAAACAAACAGGGTTAGCGTTGTTGAAACCTAGCTTTGCCATCTTTAAGAGAGTGATACATGTAACGGTCGATCCGACCACGGCTCTCTTCGAAATAGGAAGATTCTAACTTAGGTAATCAACACAATTTACATAAATCATCGGATTATCCATTATGCAGCCTTTAGCAAAAAATGTAATTGAATCAATGACAAACAGTCCATTAAATGGCAAGGTCATTAGACCGTTTCTTGGCCTCGATAATTTCCTTTTATGTGTTCATCAATATTGTCAGGCATGTGTCCGAAGCTCCAGTCTCTAAATTATTATTAGACATATAAAATATGAATGAAGGTTGAAAGCATTATATCAGCTAGCTTTATCATTCGTCGCTGTTAATCTTTTTTTTTCTTCTGCGGCAGTTGTGAAGCAGATTCATTCTGAAAAAGAAGAATAATCAAAGAAGAAACTGCTCATCATGAGCAATATCTTCTTTTCCCGAAATATCTTTCCTAACCTATTTGTTGATATGATTGCTGTTTTTTCTCAAACAAGTTTGCAGCAGATAACTTTAAAAGTTCCATATAAGGTAAAGGGTTAAGAGTAAAGTTTATGTGAAAATAGAACCCTATACAGACGCACATTTATGTTGGTCATGTGATTGGCTGTACGTATTGGATCTGACTGCATCGCATAAAAGGTCGTCTCGAAATAACCTTATACACGTAATTTCTCATGAGCTCGTGCTCGGGTTTTATTTACAATGAATTTGAACGATACAACAAACGCCCTCTCGCTATGCAATCGGAACACTCGACAATCACCGCTTCTTTATATCGTTTATTTATATGGGTTATCTAACCTGTTTTATACCGAAATATTTGGTAAGCGACAATTTGATTGGCTGACCTAAAAGTCAATTTGCTATATACGAGCGAGCGCGGTTGATTTCTAGTGTAAATGAGATTGACTCACTGTAAAAGACTATTTAACTTGTCTGAAATAGGTATCATTAAAACATATTATTGTACTTTCCCATTTCCACAAATATATTTCGCCATCTCTATATAAAATACCTTGGTGAAAGGTAGCATACTGTTCTATTCTTTGTAAGTCTTTGAACTATGAAAATATAAACGACAAGTTATTGATTAAGTGTAGAAGGGGTAAACAATTATAGACGCCCGTGAAGGAAGTAGGTTAATATTATATCAAAAATGCACATCTCAAATCTGCAGCAGACGACATTGAAATACATTTAGTCTAAAATATTGAGTAAAACATGAGTTCATAATGAGCAATTTCTCATTTTCCCTCAATGTTTTCGTATTGATCAATTTCTCCATAATGAGCAATTTCGCCCTTTTTGCAACAATGATTTCAAAATGTCGTCTGCTATAGAGCCGTCCGAAAGCGTATGTATGCGGAAAACGGATAACACATTGAACGAAAATCAAACTGAACTACTGGTATTACTAATTCACACAAGGAGCTTACGTTAAAGGGTTTTGCCAAGATGTAACTCCTAAGTGCCCAATCGATCAAAGTAAGGCTTGTCTTTGAAATATTTCAGGGATATTTGTTTTAACATTAGTAAGGCATCTTCGAAGAGAATTAACCCTTTCCTACATACGATAATTATGCAGTAAATGACTTTTTGAAAGCATCGAAACAAAGGAATAAAAATATCCAAACATGAAATATAACTACTGGAAAGAGATTTAAAACTTTTTGAAATTGCTCGTGATGCTAAATTTCTCCTCTTACCACAATGTTTTTAAAAGTCGTTAACTTCAGATGTGTCAAAAGGCGTTGGAGGTGGTTAAAACATAATGTGCAGGTTTCCTTTGGATGTCCGTGAGTGTTTAAAGTTGAACCCATGCTTTTAACGCTTGTCAACGTTTCGAAGAAACAAGTCTTATTTTTGTAAACTCTAATTGCAGGGAAATTTAGAAAGTTATTATTTAACCCTTTCCCTCATATAGACGCTTTCTGACGCCTCTGCAGCAGACAGCTTTTTGAAAACATAGTGACAAAAGAAGAAATTGCACAAAACGTGCAATTTCTTCTTTTGCCACACTGTTTTCCACTTTTCGTCATAGGTTATCCATTCAGTTATGGAGATTTTCTATGTTTTGACAAAATACGTTCAAAGTCGTCTGCTGCAGAATTGTCGTATGAGGGAAAGGGTTAAGAAAGATGTCGGTGGTATTATTTTCATGCAATCCGCTCTGAGCGTAATAAAGTCGATTGTTTGATGTTTTACGCCGCATAACGTTTCCCTAAGTAAATCACTTGGCAAGTTTTCCAGTACTTCTGGTCCATTTATCCTGACACCTGCCAACCAGTCGCAATGCTAGCTCCGCAACCATGATGAGCAATTTCTTCTTTTTGCTACACTACTGCTGCTTAGTTATTGACGCCACGTGGAAGCGCGGCGTCAGTAGGTTTTAATTTTGTACCATGGGGTGACGTAATCAAAAAGGGAGCAACCAACATTATTATTGTTAAGAAAAGCTTTGTTATATGTATGAAAAAAACAACATTTATGAATAAATACATTGTATAAAATGATTTAAGAAACAGCAAGATACAAAATACGTATGTCTTCTACCGTTATAACACATGTAATGGGTATATAATAACTTTCCCCTAACTTCCTAGGCTACGCCTTTTTTATAGTTTGGTTTACGACCCGATTCATCAAAGCTCAGAAAAAAGTTTCTGGCGATGTTTTGGCCTATTTACAATATTGAGATTGTTAAATAAATGGGTAATCTTTAAGCAATCAATGATGATTCATTTTAATTACTACATATTACAGTATAATTCTAGAAACTGCAAAAAAACCGTTAACCCAACTATGCAATAGGCATGGCCGTAACGTGACCCGTTCTATTATTTGTAAATGCAGCATGTCATCGCTTGGCGATTTTGGTCATTCTTATTTAATAGACGACAAGGTGTCATCGGTTCCCATAGAGTAATTAAGTTGTCTCTGCTTCCTTCCGTTATGAATGCTTAGCTGTTTTCACGATTTTATCGGATTCTAAAATTCATTGGATTCTTACCCGGTTTTTCATGTTTCGTTCGAGATGAACGATTCATACCAACTGGTTTTCGCTCTTTGCTCTTGGTGAACTGACTTGACCATTTTCTTTTGTTTATTTTTCAGTTTTTTACTGGCATGTTTTAAACGATTAAAGTGACATTACAAACAAACAAAACAGACTTAATAATTCTTGCTATATGTTGACTGTACATGTGAACTTTCATAATGCTCAATCTTGCTCATAAATATCTTCCTTTCCTTTTTTGATTACTTCGTATTTTTTGTTTATATACTCCCGTTTTTGCTATCAGACTTCTGCTAAACTGGAAGGAGAATAGACTTCCACATCTCCTTCCAAAGATTGTGTCCCTCTTAACTTATAACTAGAGGCAATACACCTTAATACATGTTAATATTTAAGCACCTATGGTGCTTTTTTTTATCTAATGGATATAGTTAAAACTTCAGCTTGTATGAAAGACACATTTTGCAGTGAATATTAAGCAAACCGTAAACCAAATGATTTCAGGACTAAACTTGTCATTTCACGACTAAACTTCACATGCTGAATATCACATAGATCGTAGCATATAATACGTTTAATCCCTACGTCAATATTGACCCTTTCTGCTCTTGGTAACCTTTTCATATAGGCTATGGTAGCCAGGTGAGCAATTAAGGCATATCTTGGCCTTCTTGTTTAAAATATAGGGACATTCGGCCTTCTGTTCGAAATATTTACATCCTGTCTGCTTGCACAGGTTATTTAAATGTACTGAACTGCACCTGCTTATTTTTCTTGTTGTATTTGGGAAAAGACTCGACCGCATGGTTTTTGTTAAAATCCTTTCCCACATACAACCAATCTGCAGCAGACGACTTTGAAATCATCTGGGGGAAGATCTGGAAAATCTGGAAAATCTCTATAAATGAAAGTTTAAAAATTGAAAAGAGTTGAAAATATTATGGCAGAAGGAGAAATTGCTCGTTTTGAGCAATTTCTTCTTTTGCCACAATGTTTTTCAAAACAAGTCGTCTGCTGCAGAGGCGTCAGAAAGCGTCTATACGTTGGGAAAGGGTTAAGACCAGCGTCATAACTCGTAATTCATAGTTTTATTTAGATATAGTAACACTTTCGTGGAATTAAAGCCAACGATTGTAGGATCGTTTTACGAGAATAAAGGTTAAATGTTATCAGACAAATAATAGCTTGTCGCGGGGTATTCTGTATATAGCGACAAAACGTCATTCCGTTCTAAAAATAGCGTAACAGTATAATTTATTACTTAAATTAGTCAATGGCGATTTATTTTTGAATCGAAGACGTGAGACTTTTTCCCCAGCGAAAAATCTCTTTACTAACTAATCAATTTTATTTGTCCCTTCATTTTTTCAGATTTTTTATTAAATGAACTAAATGCGGAATTAAATTGAATTGCGAAGAATGTGTTTGTCGTTTAAAAAAGAATACAGACTACAACCCAAATAATATTTACGCATAAAACATATATTGCCAAAACTAATAACCATATCCAAACATAAACTGGCCCAATCTAGCTTGTCTGGCGAGGTTTCTACAGAAGAGACATAAAATGTCTTCTGTTAACAGTCGTCTACAGAAGAGACATAAAATGTCGTTTGTTAACAGTCGTCTACAGCAGAGAAGCAAAATGTCTTCTGTTAACAGTCGTCTACAGAAGAGACATAACAATTCGTTTGTTAACAGTCGTCTACAGCAGAGAAGCAAAATGTCTTCTGTTCACAGTAAACTACAGAAGAGACATAACATGTCGTTTGTGAACAGTCGTCTACAGCAGAGAAGCAAAATGTCTTCTGTTCACAGTAAACTACAGAAGAGACGCAAAATGTCGTTTGTTCACAGTCGTCTACAAAGGAGACGCAAAATGTCGTCTGTTCACAGTCGTCTACATAAGAGATGCAAAATGTCGTCTGTTAACAGTCGTCTACAGAAGAAACATAAAATGTCTTTTATTCACAGTCGTCTACAGAAGAGACGCAAAATGTCTTCTGTTCACAGTCATCTACAGAAGAGACGCAAAATGTCTTCTGTTAACAGTCATCTACAGAAGATACGCAAACTGTCGTTTGTTCACAGTCATCTAGAGAAAAGACGCAAACTGTCTTCTATTCACAGTCATCTACAGAAGAGACATAAAATGTTTTCTGTCCACAGTCATCTACAGAAGAGACGCAAAATGTCTTCTGTTAACAGTCGTCTACAGAAGAGACATAACATGTCGTTTGTTAACAGTCGTCTACAGCAGAGAAGCAAAATGTCTTCTGTTAACAGTCATCTACAGAAGAGACGCAAAATGTCTTCTGTTAACAGTCATCTACAGAAGATACGCAAACTGTCTTTTATTCACAGTCGTCTACAGAAAAAGACACAAACTGTCTTTTGTTCACAGTCATCTACAGAAGAGACGCAAAATGTCGTTTGTTCACAGTCATTCACAGAAAAAGACACAAAATGTCTTTTATTCACAGTCGTCCACAGAAAAAGACACAAAATGTCTTCTGTTCACAGTCATCTACAGAAGAGACCCAAAATGTCTTTTATTCACAGTCATCCATCTACAGAAGAGACGCAAAATGACTTTTATTCACAGTCGTTTACAGAAAAGACACAAAATGTCATCTATTCACAGTCATCTACTGAAGAGACATAAAATGTCGTCTGTTTACATTCGTCTACAGAAGGGACATAGCATGTCGTTTGTTCACAGTCGTCTACAGAAGAGACACAAAATGTCTTCTGTTCACAGTCATCTACAGAAGAGACGCAAAATGTCTTTTATTCACAGCCGTTTACAGAAAAGACACAAAATGTCTTCTATTCACAGTCATCTACAAAAGAGACACAAAATGTCTTCTGTTCACAGTCATCTACAAAAGAGACGCAAAATGTCGTTTGTTCACAGTCATCTACAGAAAAGACGCAAACTGTCTTCTATTCACAGTCATCTACAGAAGAGACATAAAATGTATTCTGTCCACAGTCATCTACAGAAAAGACGTAAAATGTCTTCTATTCAGTCATCTACAGAAGAGACATAAAATGTCTTCTGTTCACAGTCATCTACAGAAGAGACATAACATGTCTTCTGTTCACAGTCATCTACAGAAGAGACATAACATGTCTTCTGTTCACAGTCATCTACAGAAGAGACACACAATGTCTTCTATTCACAGTCATCTACAGAAAATACACAAAATGTCTGATATTCACAGTCGTCTACAGAAGAGACATAAAATGTCATCTGTTCACAGTCATCTTCAGAAGAGACGCAAAATGTCATCTGTATCAAGGAGTCCGACTCCGTTGTATCCGCCTTGGTAGCGGGCGATCAGGGTTAAATCCCCAGTCGGGTTAAACCAAAGACTTAGATACTGAAGTAATGATTTAATTCCTTGGCGCTCATGAATGTATAAATAACATAAACGCCGTGATATAATTGAATCAAAGTACTGAAAGTATTTAAATGCGGGGCATGTTGGTTGGCTCTAGAGTGTTAACAAGGTTTTCCTTCAATTAGACCTAGTGACCTACTTTTTGAACCAACATGACCCATGTTAGAACTTGACCTAAATATCATCAAGAAAAACATGCTGATAAAGTTTCAACATGCTCAAGCTAAAATGCAGTATCCAGTGTTAACAAGATTTTCCTTCAATTTGGCCTAGTGACCTAGTTTTTAACCCGGCAAGACCCATATTCAAACTTGACCTACATATCATTTTGATAGAATTCTGACCACATTTCAAGCTGCTGTAGCCAAATAAGATGCTTCTACAGAGTTAACAAGATTTTCCTTCAATTTAGCCTAGTGACCTAGTTTCCGACCCAATGTGACCCATACTCAAACTTGACATGGATATCATTAATACAAACATTCTGACAACATTTTAAACTGCTGAAGCAAAAATTGCGGCCTCTAGAGTGTTAACAAGCTTTTCCTTCAATTTAACCTAGTGACCTACCTTTTGACCCAACATGACTCATGTTCGAACTTACATCATCAAGACAAACATTCTGATAAGTTTCAACATGCTCAAGTTGAAAATGTGGCCTCTAGAGTGTTAACAAGATTTTCCTTCAATTTGACCTAGTGACCTAGTTTTTGACCTCGAATGGTTCAGTTTCGGACTTGTCCAAGATTTGATGGAGATGAATGTTCTGATAAACTTTCATGAATATCCGATACAAAATGTAGCCTGTAGAGTGTTAACAAGGGAAAATGCTGACGATGCACGACAGTTGTATTTCCGTATTTTTCATTGCTGGGATTTTGAGCTACCCGCTTTCAAGCTACTCGTTTTCCACATATTTAAAAGAAATATTAAGGATCCTTATGTCTTATTTCAATTTCTAAATTATGTATACAACTTCATGGATTAAAACTTAACATTGTGTACGTTTACTTTATATAATGTGCATACTGTTTAGCTTGTTGTGAAACGTATTTAACTGATCCCTGGACAAACAAGACAAATTGTCCATTTTGAAAAAAACAGAGGGCAGCGCAACAAATGTACAAATTTACACTTCCTGAAAGCTGGGCATAACAATTTACGGAGGTATTCAGCATAGCTGAATCCCCCGCATAAAAACTGTTAAAAGGAATAATACTACTCAATCAAATCATTCTGTAAAAGGGAAATATATAAGAACCGCATTGTATTGAGCAGGAAGTGATCCATGCATGTTTGATCCGATGTCTACGCATGTTCTTATAATTTGCGAATCCCGAGTTTAATCCCCAGTCGCGACGGTTATGATGGGGTGCCATTGGGCAAAGCACTTTCTCTAGCCCAGAGCTGGCTTATCTGCCCGGGGATCTTAAATGAGTGAACTGTCGTCGTGATATAATTGAGATAATGTTGAAAACGTCGTAAATCCCAAACAATAAAAAACAAAGAGAGCAGGAGGATCATGTTAACCCTTACCCTCATACAAACAATTCTGCAGCAGACGACTTTGAACGTATTTTGTCAAAACATAGAAAATCTCCATAATTGAATGGATAACCTATGACAAAAAGTGGAAAACATTGTGGCAAAAGGAGAAATTGCACGTTTTGTGCAATTTCTTCTTTTGTCAATATGTTTTCAAAAAGCCGTCTGCTGCAGAGGCGTCAGAAAGCGTCTATATGGGTTAAACATATTTTGTTGATAAATTGTGCATGTTGTGTAAGGGTATGTTTCCTACACAACACTTCTAAGTGTTAACTGTAAACTGCCATTACGCATTAACCTGATGCAGACGACATTTTGGCTCTTTTGCAGCAGTTTTTTTTTTTAAAAACAATGTTGGAAAAGGAAAATGTTCTCAAACCGAGCTTTTTAACATATTTTCCAAAGATGTTTGTTTTTAATCTGTAACATTATTTTGCTTTTGATAATCATCCATTCACACCCTTTTCGAGAACTTTCAGAGTTTTATTCTCTGCTGTTTTCAAAGCAGACGACACTTACAAGGTTTTTTTTTGTCAGACAAAAGGGCCCGCCTTTCCAAGGGAACCACCCGTCACTCAGGAATTATTTAGTATCCTGCCAAATTCCTGCAAATTGTACCATCATTATTGCAATTAAACCTTTCTCACATAAAGACTCTTTCTGATGCCTCTGAAGCAGACAAAATTTGAAAAGAATGTGACAAAAGGAGAAATTGCTCATAAAGAGCAATTTTTCTTTTTGCCACCCTGTTTTCATTTTTATTCAATACAATAAATGTATTTTCGAATTTTCTCAAGTCATTTGCTGCAGATTGACTGTAATAGGGTAATGGCTAACTTGTTTTTTGTATGTTAATGAAGGGTTTGATCTAGGTTTTGGTGCAGGAATAAGAGTATTAAACGAAATTGCCAAATTACACAACAAATCATGCCCAAAATGTATTATGTCAGTTTTGTAATTTGGCAATTTTTTGATAACGTCTTATGACTGCACCAAATGCGCCATGCGTGAGTGATTCCATTATAACTTGATTAAGAGAGGCTGTTTTACCCTTTACCTGCAGCAGATGAATTTTATTTTATATAGATAAAACATATGAATAATCTCTTTTTTGTTCTTTTGTCGTAATGTTTTCAAAGGTCGTTTTGCTTAGAAAGTCTGTTGTGTAGAGTACTTGTGTGAGAAAACCATGGCTATGTGAACTGGCTGCCGTGATATGCCTGACAGTTTGTTAAAAACGACGTGAAACCCGATTCAATCAATCAATCAATCAATCAATCAATCAATCAACATTCAAAAGTCGTCTACTGTAGATGTGTGACAATGCGTCTACAATTGCGACAGGATTAAAATCGCATGGTTTTAATGACATCTCAGGGCAATATAGAAGTATCTAAGGGTCAAATCTCATAAAAACCGATGGAATTTTCTTTTAAATCCGTGGAAGTAAATTACTATTTATTTATTGAGGTTTTACGCCGCTTTCAACATTATTTCAGTTATATCACGGCGACAGTTTACTTATTCATGATCCCTGGGTAAACAAACCAGTACTAGGCTAGAAAAGGCGGTAAGTTACGATCAATTTACCAACTCTGAATGAATGAATGAATGTATATTGTTTTATGGCGCATCGACAGCTAAGGTCATTTAGCGCGCAATTAAATGTAATTATTCATGATCCCTGGGTAAACAAACCAGTACTAGGCTAGAAAATGTGCCTTGCCCAAGGGCACTCCACCATGATCGAATTGCCGCGACTGGGGATCGAACCCGGGACACCCGGTTTCGAAATCCCCGACGCTAACCACCCGACCACAACGGATTCCTTACCAACTCTGAAAGTCAACCTTTGGAAACCAATCTAACCTTCATATTGCTTCGAAAATGCTAGTAAAACTGTATGCCGGAAAGTTAAGATCATTTTTTTCTAAACTTTGAAAGTAAACCTTTGGTAACAACCCTGACATTCATACATTTCCAAAAATACTAGTTATACTGTATACGACTGACGGTGTAGACCCTGATCAAACTGCGCTGGTCTCGAAAAAAAAACGACGATTTTCGTGTGGAGAGGCTCCTATGAAATCTAATTATGAATACATCAGATGTATATTAGCCGATAAGTAAATCAGAATTGGGCAGCGTCTAGGAATTATTGGGTCTCATTGACTCTTCGTAACTGGATCACAAAAATGAATATTGATGTTAAACTAATGGGGCTACATTTCTAGATTTTTGTCAAAAAGTACATCTAGGACTAAATTGCATGTATACGGAAAGAGAAGGTTTTGGTGAGACTATGTTGCTGTACAGTCTCACCCGTGTCTTCACTGTACGCAGATCTGCATCAAGACCCCAAATCGCTAGACGCGGCCCAAATCAAATGGGCCCACCATGGGAAAATTACAGTCGCCTCTGGCGAGGTTATTATTACGAAATAAGGGTGGGCCGGGGGTTCTGGCAGAAGTCGTCTGCATTAAAAATTACTTATGATTTAATTATAGATTCATATTATTCCTTTTACTAAGGGAATAGACGAGTCTTCTCCCGCCATTAACATAACTTCCCGTAATTAAGTGCACGCCGAGGTATGATAATCTTTAGTTGACTTTGAAAGTTGTATCAAACGTCACAAACATGTAACCCTTTCCCACATGCAACACGTTTGAAGCAGACGACTCCGAAATTATTTTGCCAAATACATTGACAATCTCTATAAATGAATGTTGAATTGTTTAACAGGGATGAACGTACTGTAGCCAGGGGCGTAGCTTTGCAATAATCAATGTGTAGGCCGTCTCGTGAGAAAATCAACATTGTGGGCTCTGCGTAAAGTATCGACCCGGACCAGCCTAAGCATGTCACACAGGCCTACCCGGATATACACTTTTCGCCTCCTGTGGATTTTCTGTTTCGGGAATCACTACTCTATACATCTATCCCCCCTAAGACGGAATGTGTCGGCCGGATCAGTCTGCGCGGACAGCGCAGGCTGATCTGATCGATATATTACGCAGATGTCTATCGCCGCAGCTGCATTTTGGGGCATATTGAGAAAAAATGTGTAGGCACGTGCCTACAGTGCCTAAAGGGAGCTACGCCCCTGGTAGCAATGAACAATTACCACTTTTCCCTCAATGTTTTCAACAGTTATCTACTGATAGGGCGTCAGAAAGTGTCTGTATGTGGGTAAGGGTTAAACAAGATATGAATGTTGAAACAACACTTCTTCTTCAACTACTACCGCCTTGGTGACCTAGCGATACAGCGTCCGCCTCGTGTGCGGGATGTCGCAGGTTCAATCCCCGGTCGTGTCATACCTAAAATGCAGAAAAATGGTAGTAATGGATCTCCTTTGTTTTCAGGTTTTATTTGTGGGTTTAGCATTGACTATTGACTCGCTAGTGTCAACTTGCAACGGAAACTTCGTGATAATGCCAGGGGCGTAGCTAGGGTATACATAGTGTACGCAATTTGTTTAGGGGTCCCCGGGACTTTTTTTTCTCCTCTATATCGTCTATAGTGACTTCTGGGAGCATTTCAGTAGCAAAATATGACTGATCTTGATGGTGAAATAAACGTTTTTTCTAGGAAATTTTGAGATAGTAAAATGTGTTGCATTTGTCATTTTTTTTGGTAAAACCTATCAAGTCAGATCGGATGTTTTATACTTACGCCTACCACATATCAAGTTTTTATTGCAGATTTGAACTTTTTAAAATTTGAGTACTGGAGACAATGTGTACGCAGCTGCGTATTTTGCGTACAGTCAGCTACGCGCCTGATTAAGCTGAACAATTGTCGATGACGGCGTTAAACTCCAAACAAATTAATAGTCGTGTGTTTCTGATCTTCTTTATTGGCAGACAGTATCAAATGAAGGCGTCGTCGTGACATTCCAAAGTGTTGTAGAGTATTACTGTAAATGAATGAGTCATCCATTTTCCTCGTCATGATAAACCAGTTTAATGACAGGGAATATATCAGACTGAATGTTACTCGTACGGAAATACACGGAATAATCATTGATCAAGTAAGTACTGTATGTAATTAGAATGTCGCTGTCTTAAATTGTATATAACAATTATACACAATATCTGTCCGTACCATAAGTCTTTCACTACTGGTCAAGTTATCTAAATCAGATTTTTCAGAATATAATAATCTTAACCCTTTCCCACATACGTCAAATCTTCAGCAGACAACTTTGAAAACGTCTGGGCAAAATTGAGAAAAATCCTGATAAATGATAGTTAGATCATGAAATAAATATGAAAAATATTGCTGCAAAGGCATTCAAATGCGTCTATATGTGGGAAAAGGTTAAAGGTTAAAATCACTTAAAACGATAAAAGTTGCATATTGTTGTTGTCGATTTATGGTCCTAGCCGCTCTCCAGACGCAGGCATGAAAGTTGTACGACTGTGAAGATCCTGATCAGATTACAAAAAAGTGCCGAAGTCAGGTTTTGTGAGACGTGGTGTATTTATTGGTATTATTTGTAAAAGCCGACTAGCGTTCCATTGGGTACCATTGTCGAACACCCACGGTTGTTGACGCCGCTATGCTCCAACCGTGGGTGTCCGGCGATGATTGGATGCGATATGCCCCACTTCCCACATGCAATAAATCGTACAGTAGAAAACTTCTAAATCATCTAGGCACAATTTTAGCTTAACTTTCTTAAAAAAGAGTTCAAAACATTGTGGTACACATAGAAATTTCTCATAATTGTTTCATACGTCGTCTGCTGCAGAATCTGATGCGTTTACAAATGAGACAACATTAGGATAATATCGGGTTACTTCGAGCCTTTTCACTAAACAAGTTGGAACGTATCTTGCTTCAATACTAAACTCATGGAATATAAACAGTTAGTCTTTTGAGACAGTGTATAACAAGTTATCTATATTTGGAAAGAAAATTAGGTGCCAAGCCTGGGTAACACACCAATAGAATTTAAGGAAAAATTGAAAAGTGTTAATTGGAGATCAACTCCCACCCACTTTCCCTTAATTAAACTTTAAGCATAACGAAATCATTCATGCCCTTTAAAAGGCTGTACATACAAAATATACCCCTAATAGCATAGTTATCTATAAATTGTATTGACAAAATATAATTCAAATATAAGATCGACGATATTCGAATTTTATTCAGATTCTTTACTGGACAGATAGAACATACATAACATTCCCTCATGGGTTCTGTCTTGTTATCGTGCTTGGAAATCGCTCTGAAAGCAATTTATGATGTAATTTGTTCAGTGGTTAAATAGACATCGTGTTTGTTTCACAGACACGCGTGGCAAGATTTATGCCCTGCCAAACTGTAAACCGCAATGAAATAAAACATGGTCAGTGCGCATGGGGATTCGCTATTTGATGCATTCTCTTATCTATTAACCCTTTCCCTCATATAGACGCTTTCTGACGCCTCTGGAGCAGACGACTTCTTTAAAACATAGTGACAAAAGGAGAAATTGCTCAAAAGGAGCAATTTCTCCTTTTGCCACAATGTTTTCCACTTTTAGTCATAGATTATCCATTCAATTATAGATATTTTTTAAAAGTATGGAAACTTCCTATAAATGAAAGAAACTTTTTTTAATAAAGTTCAAAACATTATGATAAACGGAAAAGATGCTCAGTATGTGCGAATGCTCATTTTGGCCAAAATGTTTTCAAAAGTTGTCTGCTGCAGGGGTGTCAGCAAGCGTCTGTATGTCGGTGAGGGTTAATCCGGTTCTTTTGCATATTCTGTTTTTCACAATTCGGATCTACACTTGCGATCGATGTCTTCCATTCAAATATTGGACACATTAATTTCTTCTTGACAAGGAAAACTAAAAAAATTTATAATTTCTTGGCATCAATCTCCTTACAACTCTTCTGTTTACCCTTTCCCTCATACGACAATTCTGCAGCAGACGACTTTGAACATATTTTGTCAAAACTTAGAAAACCTCTACAATTGAATAGATAACCTATGACTAAAAGTGGAAAACATTGTGGCAAAAGGAGAAATTGCTCGTTTTGACCAATTTCTCCTTTTGTCACTATTTTTTTAAAAAGCTATCTGGGGCAGAGGCGTCAGAAAGCGTCTATATGAGGGAAGGGTTAAGTAAATCTAAAAACGTCCAAGAAATCAAGTGGATAAGGGTTTAGCAAGCGTTTAAAAGTCATTGTTACGATTGAAATACCGTTAACATAATGTAGTACCATGCTGTTATTTTAGGTCTCTGTATGATCCAAGCTCGGCCGATATTCTTTTCGACGTCATTGTGACAAGCGTCATTCGTCTTCAACCAATTGGCTAACAGTCTATGCGGAAACGCAGCTAGTTGCTTGGAAAGAATGCTGTGTGGAGAACTGGTTTAAGAAAGCCAGGAAATTCATGAGTATGTGAACTGGCCGCCGTGATATGACTGAATAATTGTTTAAAACAACGTTGAGCCCAAATCCACCAATAATTCTTCATATGGCTAACGGAGTATAACGTCTGTTTTAAATGAGATTGGGTTAGATGTTTTCGATTATACTATCAAAGTCTGTCAATATCACTTTGTTTCTTTTGTTTGCAATTGATGCAATACAAACGGCCATGCTGCACCCGGTCACTGTACTTTGATCTTGGAATAACACCACACAAGCGAATACTCGATTTTCGTGAATCTGCGATCAATATCAACCAGTGCATACTTGCAGCCTTTACATGTCTCCGAGATTTCCCTCTTCACCTTTCAATCATCGACACAAGGAGACTTTGTATTCAGATGTAATAGGCTTTCAATTACCCCGAGAGTTATCGTGTAAATTGCCAAACCTTCACGACTGAATAAAGTAAATTAGATGTTATACATAATTCAACGTTTAGAATTATTGAGATATGCAAACACACATTTTAAAAATTATTCCAATTGTGAAGACAGGTTAAAAAGAATTGTTAATGCAAACGAATGCAAAAGCTGAAAAACAATTTAAAAAAACACCTTTAAATCGAAAATGCAGCGATCGCGGATTGATATGTGATGTGATTTAGCAATCAGGTTGTGACCTGAAGTATCCTGTTTTGGCTTAAACCCTTGGGTGAGACAATGATCTGTCGTTGATAACAAATGATGGTTCTATATTTATAACACTTAACGCGGTAGTACAACTTTATTTATAGCACTATACGCTCAACACTTTTCCCTCCCGATTACCTCTCTCCCATTTCCAACTCTTGATTTGACCGTAAATTGTTTTCACTTTCAGAGCGCTTTTTCGAAGAAGTAGTGCCTCCTTTTTCTGCAAAAGATCGTAAAATTATTTTTGGAACTTGGATATAATCACTTACGTTATTTATGTAAACATTTTGAGTACATTTTATATTTTATTTTTTGGAATTCACATAAAATTGAACATAAACGATAGATAGGGCTATCTTAATGCGAATATAAATTTCCCTTTGATGTGGAAACTGAAAGTCACTTCCCTGAAAACTAGTGTTTTATTAGTAAAACAGAATGGTTCTATTTGGCAATCAAATTTAAAGACGTCTGATAGTAGACGTAGAATTGACGGTTACTTTTTATGTATTAATTATTTTTTGCCACACTTCAATGGTATCTTGAATGATAACCTGTCTTGAAGTGAAACGTGGACGCAAGCTTCGCAAAAACAAAACGGCGCCTCGTTGCGTTTGTGAACAATGAAGACTCAGACGAGGTTACAGACCTGCACAGTCTAGCCACACTGGTTGATTGATTGATTGATTGGGGTTTAACGCCGTTTTTAACAATTTCTCAGTCATATCACGGCGGCAGCCACACTGGTGTACATATGAACCCGTTCTTGGGCCAAAGGTACCAGTTACCTTTTGTGAACAGTTTAGGTATTTATCAGCGTATGCATCCGCACATATTGAAGGACTTATTGAGTCTTTATACATCTTCGATCAATGTGTGTAGATTCTGATAAGACGCAGATTTATAGACTGATCCGAATTTACACTATATATATACAAAAACAAAAAAATACAACCTGATACCTATTTGCATGTACTTGCTCATATAATACGAATTTATAAATAAATTCGGATGAAAAGACGATGTACCACTTTTCACACATTACATATAGTCGAATCTGTGCTAAAGACCACCTTTGAATAACAATACCATATCTGTAGCGACCATACTTTTAGTTACTAAAAATACTCATTTTCTGTATAAATTACTCTGGAAATAAAGACCACGTTTGAACAAAGACCAGATTGCTCACTTACTATGGATGGTCTTTGAACACAGGTTTGACAGTATTTGCAAATTAATTTACCCCCGCCTCTGGGGTGAGATGCATGAATAGCATGACGACTAATGCGTTGATATCGTGATGGCGATTTTCAACGGAACCGGAAATGCATCCAGGAAACCCCGTGATATTAATGAAATAGTGTTCAAAGCGGCGGAAAGCACATACACCAAACAAAGAAACAAAACGCACGTTTTTTTTTGTTTATTCGCGGCAAAATAATAAATCAGTTTCCAATAGTTCATGCGAGCAAGATTGTTTTCATCATTTCTTCTTTTCCAATAGATGGAATGATATGGACTAGAGAGTTTCTCCTACGTGACCGGCGTCAGGTAAAAAACGACTTTAACCCCCTTCCAAAATGCAACAAATCTGCAGCAGACGACTTTGACATATTCAATCAAAAAATAGGAAATTATCTTTACATGAAAAGACAATTATTGAATAAAGTTGAAAACATTTTGACAAAAAGGAGAAATTGCTCTTTTTGATCAATTTCTCATTTTTGTCATAATGTTTTCCAAAGTCGTCTGCTGCAGGGACGTCAGAAAGCGTGTATTTATGGGAAACGGTTAATATATACACATAGGCGTAAGACTGGGTTGTCTACACCAGGGACAATATAGTGTCCCTGTCTACACTTATGAACGTTATCAGAAGCTGCACGAAAGACTGCACTATATTTAAGCAAACAGTGACGGCTTTGATGAGACTTTGATGATCGACAGATTCAGTAGAGTCCGTTATTCGCCAGTGCAAAAATATCCCCTTGCCCCATTTGTGTCTTACGGGACCAATTTATGTTGAATGTCAAAACGTAAACGCATCGTCTACAATGTGATAAATGACTTCTTTTTCAATATCACCCCCTATTCAATAGAAAACACGTTACATTAATGTGTTTTGTTTTGTTTATCTTCTCGAACTATTCATGATAAAAGCTAACAATCAAAGCGGCCAGTTGCTTGAAAAGAATGTCGTGTGGAGTACTTGTGAGAGAAAACCAGGAAATGCATGGGTAGGTGACCTGGCTCCATGATAATACTGACCAAGTGTTGAAAATGGCGTTAAACCCAAATCAATCAATCTAGATAAAAGCTGCCTTATAGAACATGTGTGTTTTTATTATAAATTAACATGCAGGTCAATATTTGTTTGGAACACCTACATAGAGATAAAGTAGTTGGAGCACGAGAACCGGGTATGATTCTTATGGTGGCACATTACTGCCGTAAGATAACCAGTTACTGTTTTGTACAATATTAACAGGTTATCTATGGTGGCATATTACTGCCGTAAGATAACCAGTTACTGTTTTGTACAATATTAACAGGTTATCTATGGTGGCATATTACTGCCGTAAGATAACCAGTTACTGTTTTGTACAATATTAACAGGTTTACGAATTTCACTTTATAAGTAACATAATAACTGGTTAACTAGATAAGATTCGTGTTACCACTTATTTGATATTCTCGAAACGTAAGACTAAAAACAGGCATGTAAGTGTCCTGAACTGCAACCCGTTACCTTTAAATGCTGTAAACACTAATAGGTTTTACGAATTTCACTTAATAAGTAGCATACTATCTGTCGAAAACATTAAATAAGTGATAACACGAATCTTGTCTAGTTAACCAGTTATTATGTTACTTATTAAGTAAAATTCGCAAATCCTAACTAGATAACCTGTTAATATTGTACAAAACAGTAATTGGTTAATGCCACCATAGATTCTTAATAATGTCATACAAAATACTATAGATATGGTAGTAATGGGGGACATTAGTGATAATTATATTATCTCCCTTGTCATATAAAGACCAAGGAAGACCAAATAGTTGGTAGGTCCTTTTAGTTGGAATTCTTTGTCTGTATCGCTATTTCGCAATGAGATATTGCAATTACTCTGTACACATTAATCATAAATGTGTTAATTAAAGTGATGATTCAAAAGAGAAAATTTACATAGCAGTGTTTAAAGAAAACAAATGTGGAATTACTAATCAATCTAATAACAGTTGGCAAAGAAAATGCAATTATAAGTGCACCATCCAGTGCAAAGAAACCAATGAAAAAACCCAGAGGAAACCAAATGATAGGACCTAGCTAGATGTAGAGAGTATTAAAGGCAGATAACTGACCGATGTCTCCAATTGCTTCTGTCATTGACGCTTAGAAATGCCAATCGGCGTCAATATAGAGTTACTGGTAGTACTGGTAACGTATACAAGAAAATCTGTAATATAGCTGGAATACTGTTAGAAGCGTCGTAATAAGCCAACCAAATAAGCATAAAGTACCTCGCGAGATTAGTTACTCAGTGCACAAGAGCGTCAATCTCTTAAGCTAAAGGATACTTGTAAGATCCTTGCTATGAGCACGATTAACCTTTACTATTTTAACTCTCTTAACAAACGAAGTATGTAATTTACTGAAAACTCGAGAATATAACAAAACAACATTAATTAGCAGCTACATTAATTACATGTCTTGCTTGCAAAACTTGTAGAGAAGCTACGTTTAAATAAATGAAATATACAGCCAAAGTCGCCATTTGCGAAGAAATAATAAAAGTGGCGCAAGAAAAGAAGAATTTGCGAAACAGCTTGCGAAAGAAAATTCTCGGCAAATTGAGCCGCCATTTTGTTTTATAAATGCTCTACGCGGCGTATATTTTCAATGATACAAGCATTCTATTGGCTGTTGCATCTCTGTGTATGCGACTCGCGGTAACTTTAACCAGTCTCGATATTTGACAATGTAAAGTATAATACTCATGAAAAACAAAATTAATGAAATGTTTGGATTGCGATCGAAGACATATTTTCTTTTCAGAGGTGCTCTATGTCTTAATGACGATCAGTGAAGACTTAATCACATTGCATGTAGTGATTCAATGCTTTAACTCTCAGCGCCACAGGCAATATTGAGTTTTTTTGCAAACAATGCAGATTCAGGTGAGTCAGCTCGTAACGAGCTGTCTCACCTGAAATCAGCATTGTTTGCCTTTTAGTTACCAAAACAGTCCAAGACCTTCATAAATTGAGAAATGGACACACCCGATTTTGAACAAGGAAGAGTCTACTTTAACCCTTTTCCTCATATAGACGCTTTATAACGCCTATGCAGCAGACGGCTTTTTGAAAACATAGTGACAAAAAAAAGGAATTGCTTAAAACGAGCAATTTCTTCCTTTTGCCACAATATTTTCCACTTTTAGTCATAGGTTATCCATTCAATTATAGAGATATTCTATTTTTTGACAAAATATGTTTAAAGTCGTCTGCTGCAGAATTGTCGTATGAGGGAAAGGGTTAAACAATTCGGCGCTGAAAGAGTTAAAAAGACGTATACAGAAAATAAGGTGTCAAATCCGCTTGTATAAGGAATTACGTTTGACACTATAATTATGTATTTTTTTTCTCAACGTGATCATTGATTGTCTGTTATCCTTTGACAATCGACATCTTCGTACTTTTGAGTCATTTCAGTCCGCCCTCAGCTGTATCGATAGAAAATACTTTATGGATATCATCGATCGAGACTAGAAACGAGCTGCGTCAGACGATTAAGGGTCTTACTGCATCTACGAATAGTGTAGACTCCCACATATCCACAATCTCACGATGGGCTTCGCTTGAATTAGTTAAAACTTATATATTTTACATTGATTGCGAATCAATCTTAAATCTTATATGTGTCTCGCTCGATGTCTGCTTCCTGGAGATATAACCCGTGCTCGCGCCGTTTGTTTTATGGCGCATCGACAGCTAAGGTCATTTAGCGCGCAATTAAATTTAATTATTCATGATCCCTGGGTAAACAAACCAGTACTAAGCTAGAAAATGTGCCTTGCCCAAGGGCACTCCACCATGACCGTAGTGCCGCGACTGGGGATCGAACCCGGGACACCCGGTTTCGAAATCCCCGACGCTAACCACTCGACAACAGCGGATTCCGATGACGGCGTGAAACACCAGTGAAAATATGTTTTATCATGCGATGAAACCAGGTAGACAGACGGGGAAAAACTGACGATCCAGATCAAGTTATACACGTTTTCAGTATGTAAGTGGCCTAGGTACTTTTCCAAACCTTAACAGAATGCGTAAATGACAGAATATGGACAAGCAAAGCCCTGATCAGACGGTGAGAAAGCGAAAGCTGATCTGGACCGTATATATATCCTCAAAGCCTCAGCAGTGTGTTTCCTTTGTAAAAGATGCAGTAACGTTGACAAGGATTCTAAATTGACTGGAATGAAGTTTATTATGAAGAGAAAAGGATCAGATAATACGGTACAGCTTCATATAATGCGCGTGCGGAGGCCACGTTTGAGTGCCCTTGGACAAGACACACATGTAGCCTAATAATAGTTTGTCATCAAGGGATAGTGCATTCTTGTTCTAGGCATTGATCTCAGTTTTTTCTTGTCAGTAATGTTAATTTGTAGCGTTTTCTCTGTTTGTGGTACCGTTAAAGTTATAATGTGGAGCCAAACTGCAATCAATCAGGCACGCATATAACCATATCCTGAACGATCCATTGACACACTTTTGTCAATGCGCGTGATTGCATTCGCACACGATGATGAGTCACACGTGCAACAATCAAGCAACAAATCGATGTCCGTTCTTGTTTGCTTTTACGGAACCGATACGATACAATCGCATTATTTTATTTCTATGCTGAGTAGCACATAATACATAAATCATAAATGACAGCTCTACAATATATCATACTTCGTGATCAAAGGGCAACCAAATGTGATATTATGAAAACAAAATCAGACACATTTATATTACTTTCATTAAAATGTACAAAGCATTAGCGATGTGATACTAAATGGTAAAGGGAAAACTATTGAGAAACACGTGCCGCTATCGTAGGCTGCAAAATATCTAGTCAACAAAATCACCAGAAACCAATGAATTACACATAATATACAGCATTTGTGTTTGACTCCACTAAACGTGCTAATTGAACCATGTGCATTTCAAAAAGTCTTTAGATGCTACATTTCTTATTATATAAACCGTAGACTTGTGTTAAAGTTATTCACTTTTTTCTCACACGACGAATCTGCAGAAGATGACTAAATTCTCTATATATAATAGTATGATCATTGGAAACAATCGAAAGCATTTTTGCAAAAGGAGAAATTGCTCATTATTATCAACTACTTGTCCATTTTATCATGCACTGTCTGGTATTTCTTTTGAAAACTTTGTTGCGAAGGAGAAAATGTTTATTTTGAGTATATTTCTATGTTGGAATGGCTTTAACTAATTGCAGCACATTTTTTTCGCAAAGAAAGGGCGTTTCGACCATTACTTTTGCAATCAGCTAATGTGTTGGGAGTTTGCGTATGAATATTGACTATCAGTACACGTGAAGATCAATGATGCAGGGTACTTCTTGTAATCTTCTATTTCAATAAAAAGGATCACAGGCGAATTTATTCCTGGTGCAAGACGATTAACAGCCTAGTTGTGAGAAATATGAAATATTTATAACTAGTTTAAATCTAGGTCAACTTGCGGATTCTTGCAACGTGATCTGGATCTGTAATTTTCGTCAATTAGTCAGACAAACGCTGAAGAGAAAATTGTGACAAATGCATTGCATTTTGATAAGATAACTGGATTCGTTTGAATCAAATGTACCTGGGGTTATGTTTCTATAGTAATTACAATACAATACAATACAAAAACCTGAAATGTTGTACGAATGGTTTTGTCTTGAGACAAGTTATACACCGTTGTGTGTAAAGAAGGTTACCTTTAGTGCTTTTGCATCAATGATGTAAAAACATATATAACGTTTTCATGATGCCTGATGCATTATGCCGTTCATTGTTACGGGAAAAGCGTAATGAATGATGCATTGTGGCGTTCATGGTTACGAGAATATCATTACGACTGATTCTTTGTGGTGTTTATCGTAACGGGAATTACGACTGATGCGTTATGGCGTTCATGTTTACGGGAATAGCAATATACTGATGCATTGTGGCGATCATCGTTACGGGAAAAACATTACGACTGATGCACTGTGACGATCATCGTTACGGGAATAGCATCATACTGATGCATTGTGGCGATCATCGTCACGGGAAAAACATTACGACTGATGCATTATGACGTTCATGGTTACGGAATTTCCAATACGACTGATACATTGTGGCGTTAATGGTTACGGGAATAGCATTTCGACTGATGCATGGTGAAAGGAATATAATCACGACTGGTGCATTGTGGCGTTCATGGTTACAGGAATAGCATTACGACTGATGCAGTGTGGCGTTCATGGTTACGGGAATATCATTACGACTGATGCAGTGTGGCGTTCATGGTTACGAGATTAGCATTACGCCTGCATTGTGGCGATCATGGTAACGCTTATAGCATTACGATTAATGCATTATGGCGTTCATGGTTACGAGAATAACATTACGACTGATACATCGTAATGTCATGGTGACGGAAATAGCATTACGACTGATACATCGTAGAGTTCATGGTGACGGAAATAGCATTACGACTGATACATCGTAGTGTTCATGGTGACGGAAATAGCATTACGACTGATACGTCGTAGTGTTCATGGTGACGGGAATAGCATAACGACTGATAGATACATCGTAGTGTTAATGGTGACGGGAATAAAATTACAACTGATACATCGTAGTGTTCATGGTGACGGAAATAGCATTACGACTGATACATCGTAGTGTTCATGGTGACGGAAATAGCATTACGACTGATACATCGTAATGTTCATGGTGACGGGAATAGCATAACGACTGATACATCGTAGTGTTCATGGTGACGGGAATAGCATAACGACTGATACATCGTAGTGTTCATGGTGACGGGGATAACATTACGACTGATACATCGTAGTGTTCACGGTGACGGGAATAGCATTACGACTGATACATCGTAGTGTTCATGGTGACGGGAATAGCATTACGACTGATACATCGTAGTGTTCATGGTGGCGGGAATAACATTACGACTGATACATCGTAGTGTTCATGGTGACGGGAATAGCATTACGACTGATACATCGTAGTGTTCATGGTGACGGGAATAGCATTACGACTGATACATCGTAGTGTTCATGGTGACGAGAATAGCATTACGACTGATACATCGTAGTGTTGATGGTGACGGGAATAGCATTACGACTGATTGATCGTAGTGTTGATGGTGACGGGAATAGCAGTACGACTGATACATCTTAGTGTTCATGGTGGCGGGAATAGCAGTACGACTGATACATCGTAGTGTTCATGGTGGCGGGAATAGCATTACGACTGATACATCGTAGTGTTCATGGTGACGGGAATAGCATTACGACTGATACATCGTAGTGTTCATGGAGGCGGGAATAGCATTACGACTGATACTTAGTAGTGTTCATGGTGACGGGAATAGCATTACGGCTGATATATCGTAGTGTTCATGGTGACGGGAATAGCATTACGACTGATATATCGTAGTGTTCATGGTGACGGGAATAGCATTACGACTGATACATCGTAGTGTTCACGGTGACGGGGATAGCATTACGACTGATACATCGTAGTGTTCATGGTGGCGGGAATAACATTACGACTGATACATCGTAGTGTTCATGGTGACGGGAATAGCATTACGACTGATACATCGTAGTGTTCATGGTGACGGGAATAGCATTACGACTGATACATCGTAGTGTTCATGGTGACGGGAATAGCATTACGACTGATACATCGTAGTGTTCACGGTGACGGGGATAACATTACGACTGATACATCGTAGTGTTCACGGTGACGGGAATAGCATTACGACTGATACATCGTAGTGTTCACGGTGACGGGGATAGCATTACGACTGATACATCGTAGTGTTCAAGGTGACGGGAATAGCATTACGACTGATACATCGTAGTGTTCACGGTGACGGGAATAGCATTACGACTGATACATCGTAGTGTTCATGGTGACGGAAATAGCATTACGACTGATACATCGTAGTGTTCATGGTGACGGGAATAGCATTACGACTGATTGATCGTAGTGTTCATGGTGACGGGAATAGTATTACGACTGATACATCGTAGTGTTCATGGTGACGGGAATAGTATTACGACTGATTGATCGTAGTGTTCATGGTGGCGGGAATAACAATACGACTGATACATCGTAGTGTTCACGGTGACGGGAATAGCATTACGACTGATACATCTTATTGTTCACGGTGACGGGAATAGCTCTACGACTGATACATCGTAGTGTTCATGGTGACGGGAATATAATTACGACTGATACATCGTAGTGTTCATGGTGACGAGAATAGCATTACGACTGATACATCATAGTGTTCACGGTGACGGGGATAGCATTACGACTGATACATCGTAGTGTTCACGGTGACGGGAATAGCATTACGACTGATACATCGTAGTGTTCATGGTGACGGGAATAGCATTACGACTGATTGATCGTAGTGTTCATGGTGACGGGAATAGCATTACGACTGATACATCGTAGTGTTCATGGTGACTGGGATAGCATTACGACTGATACATCGTAGTGTTCATGGTGTCGGAAATAGCATTTCGACTGATACATCGTAGTGTTCATGGTGACGGGAATAGCATTACGACTGATACATCGTAGTGTTCGTGGTGAAGGGAATAGCATAACGACTGATATATCGTAGTGTTCATGGTGACGGGAATAGCATTACGACTGATACATCGTAGTGTTCATGGTAAAGGGAATAGCATTACGAATGATACATCGTAATTTCATGTTGACGCGAATAGCATTTTGCCGTTCATGGTACCCACGACTGATGACTTAGTGTCAGAATAGTAAATACCGGAAGTGCTCGTACATTACCCAGGAAAAGTGGAAATACATAAAATTGATAAAATGTTAAATGAGGCGTAAAACACCATTCAGCAAACCAAAAAATCATATTAGAACATTACTCACAGCCTATAGACGTATATTACTTGTAGTATATAACACTATAGTAGTTCGTGTTTATTTCACGCTTTGGATATGGTCTTGGAGGAGCGAGATTCGCTTTGATATTTGAAACCGAAACTGATATCTAGATATAGGTGTGTCTTTGTAACTATGTGGTGTGAATTGTATGACTGCCTAACTACGTTTGTCTGAGATATAACCAAAACATGGTGAAAGCTGCTTAAAATACCTGACAATTAATCCATTAATCAAAACATACCACTGCTATATATCTCATCTTTAAAACCATGAACTGTATTTCCAATTAGTATTCAAAGTCAATCAATTTGGACGAGGCTTAAACATCGTATAGGTAATCTAAAAAATGTAACAAATTGTAAGCTAAACGCTATAAAGCGTATGTGTCTCTATTGATACCGAATCAAACGAAATCAATTACATTGTTGCACTAACGCATTGCAAAACACTTGCATTGTACAGGCATGTACCATGGGAATCGATTCATTAAGCTGTAATCTGATAGATTCATAATTGAGCGGTGCTCCAGGAAAACCAACATTAATGTAATTATTACACGTGTGGGAAAAGACCTGCCTGTGTTTCCACGTTAGGGATCCAAATAGGTACTGATTATTAGAAGAGTCTCGGTGTCTTCTATGACTAATTTGCAAACATTGCAGAACCAGATAAGACTGTGCGGATGGAACTGGTTGATCTGGCTCTAGACTGATCGACAATTCATTACGGTGTTTTATCGCAGATTGCCGCTCAACTCGTTTTGTTTAAATCCATGTTCTGGATAATGTTGGGTCACATGACACGCACGAACACAGACATTTAGGACATTACACCCTGACAATATTCAAGATTAACTTTTCACCATTCGTTCCAGATTTATTATAACTCTTAATGTGGGTCACATTATAAATACTTTCAAAATAACGCAATTTTAATATGTTTTAGTCAGTATTGATCCCCCGTAAAGGGATAACATAAAGAGATCGGCTGGCGTTGTATCTTGTATCGTGTTGGCGTTTAACCTTTCCCACATACAACACATCTGCAGCAGACATCTTTGAAAACATCTAGACAAAATATTAAAACTCTCAATAAATAGAAAGAACAATTATTGAGTTGTAGCAAAAGGAGGAATCAACCAGCACAAGCAATTTCTCCTTTTGTCACAATGTTTTCAGAAGTCGTCTGCCTGCTGCAGAGGCGTCATTACGCGTTTATATCTGGGAATAGGTTATACAGTTTTTCTGTGAAGATGTACATCTTCTAGGACTAAACTTACATTTAGACGGACAGTGAAGACTCTGGTTTGTTTGTTTGTTTGTTTGTTTGGAGTTTAACGCCGCTTTCAACAGCTTTGGTCATATCACGGCGGTCAGTGCACCTACCCATGTTTTCCTGGCTTTCCCACACCAGTACTTACACAACATTCTTTCGAAGCCACTGACTACTTTCTCACATAGATCAGAGGTGAGAGACAATGGAAAACATCGCCCGAAAGAACGCGCCGCAACCGGGTATCGAACCCGTGACCAGAAGACTCTGGTAAGACTGTGCGGAGACACTTGCTCGTCTGAGTCTGAAATGTACGCTGATGCATAAAGACGCCAAATCGCCAGACGCGGTTATATACAATCTGATCGTGGGCGCGACTAATCCTTATCCTGCTGTCAGCGACATCAAAAACGATTTCCATACGTATAACAGAAATGCTAAATTTGATCCGCATTTGGAAATGAATATATAGCCATAGACGACACCAGAATGCATAATAGCAATCATACTTTTATCAAGGCTATAACAATCTCGACTAATTTAATATCGTCGATTGAATCGTGCGTATATTTTAATGGAAATACGTATTGCAAATTGCGTTATTATTGTTCCTTATGCAATATTGAGGTATTCAGACTGCCCTAACACATCGATATCTATGGTATGTGCTAACAATCTAGAATGTTCAGCTTTTGACTAGCATTCGCCGAGTACTCGGTATGTTAGGAGTACCCTTGATCGGCACCTGTTCAAAAATATATATAGCCATAGACAATACCAGAGTACATACTAACACGTATACTAAAATCAAGTCTATAACAGTTATAATTGGTTTAATATCTTCTATTGCATGCACAGTGAGTATAATGTAATGCAAATTGCGTTATTATCGCTCTCCATGCATCATCTGTGGGGTGTATTCAGATTGTTGGAATACATTGAGCGCTCGAATTTACTTCTACAATCAATAATTGTCTCCATTTGATTTGAATTCGCCGAGCACTTCCTTTGTTAGGAGAAAGACTTTAACAAAATGGTAGTACTGGCTGCCCTCCTTGGCGATCGTGGTTTCGGGGTTAGCATTACGCCTGTCTGGCTGGTGTCTAGATAAATAGAACAGTGGAACTGGTTACTTACCCAGGAAACGCTGTGATATAACTAAACACATATTGGAAGCGGCGTAAAACACCAAACAATCAATCCTTTGAGTTAGTACAATATGAATGCTGGAATACATCGAGCTCTCGAATTTACTTCTCCAATCAAAGACTTAAAGAAATGGTAGTATTTGCTGCCCTCCTTGGCGCTTGTGGTTTCGGGGTTAGAATTACGCCTGTCTGGCTGGTGTCTAGATACATAGAACAGTGGAACTGGTTACTTACCCAGAAAACGATGTGACATAACTAAACACATGCTGAAAGCTTCGTAAAACACCAAACAATCAATCCATTGAGTTAATACAATATGAATGCTGGAATACATCAAGTGCTCGAATTTACTTCTACAAACAATAATTTTCACCATTTGATTTGAATTCGCCGAACACTTCCTTTGTTAGGAGAAAGACTTTAACAAAATGGTAGTACTGGCTGCCCTCCTTTGCGCTCGTGGTTTCGGGGTTAGAATTACGCCTGACTGGCTGGTGTCTGGATAAATAGAACAGAGGAACTGGTTACTTACCCAGTAAACGCTGTGACATAACTAAACACATATTGGAAGCGGCGTAAAACACCAAACAATCAATCCATTGAGTTAGTACAATATGAATGCAGCCTTGATCATAACTGGTCCAACTATATATGTATAGCCCTAGACGATGCCTGAGTGCATCACGCCAATTATACTTGAATTAACTCTATAACAATCCAAACTAATTTAATATAGTATAATACATAATACGTATATCTAATAGAAATACGAAACTACGTTAATGGAAATTGCGTTATCATCGTTCCACATGCAATATCTGATCAATACCTTATATATGTATACAAGTATGGGTGCACTGAAGATAGGTAAACTCTTTTCACTATAAATACTTATTTCTGACGCGTCTGCAGCAGACGACTTTAAAAACATTGTGACACAAAGAGAAAGTGCATATACTAAGCAATTTATCCTTTTGCAATAATGTTTTCAGTTCTTATTTATAAATATTCTTTTATTTTTTAAAACTTTCCACATTTTTGTTCAGATATTTTCAAAGTCGTCTGCTGCAGTTTAGATGTATTGGCAATTGTTAACATATATACGTCCACAACATCGAACTAAAGGAGATGTATCTGGCTACAAGTGTGGTGTTTCCATATATACGTCCATAACATCGAACTAAAGGAGATGTATCTGGCTACAAGTGTGTTGTTTCCATATATACGTCCATAAAATCGAACTAAAGGAGATGTATCTGGCTACAAGTGTGGTGTTTCCATATATACGTCCATAACACCGAACTAAAGGAGATGTATCTGGCTACAAGCGTGGTGTTTCCATATATACGTCCATAACATCGGACTTAAGGAGATGTATCTGGCTACAAGTGTGGTGTTTCCATATATACGTCCATAACATCGAACTAAAGGAGATGTATCTGGCTACAAGTGTGGTGTTTCCATATATACGTCCATAACATCGGACTTAAGGAGATGTATCTGGCTACAAGTGTGGTGTTTCCATATATACGTCCATAACATCGGACTAAAGGAGATGTATCTGGCCACAAGTGTAGTGTTTCCATTTCGGCCATCCATATATAATTCTTTCACAAGTTTCTTCTTCTGACAGCATGAGCGTTACCTTATACGATTCAGGATCGATCAATGAGATGCGAACTATTTATATGACATACAAGCTACTCTAAGATTTATTAGTCTACGGAATGCCGTGATTTTTGACGATTTTGTATTCATCCCTTTGACTGGTGGAACATTTTTTGTGAAGCATAAGCCACCTGTATATAGCAATACCAGCAAGACCAGTCGGCGTATACGCGCCTTATCACTGACATCTCAAATAACATCATCAAAGAAAAAGCCTACATCTCCCTCGTAAGACCAACAGTGGAGTTTGCTAGTGCTGTCTGGGACCCACACCGTCACAAAATAGAAATGATTCAAAGAAGAGCAGCTATATATGTTTCTAACTTGTACAGAATTAGATCCTCCGTTAGTGACATGCTACAACAACTAAATTGGAAACCAGTAGAGGATAGAAGGAAAAATGCAAGGCTTACCATGTTGTTCAAGATCCATAACAAGGAAGTCAACATCACCGCAGGACACAAACTCATACCACCAGAGAGAATGTCACGAAATATGAACAAAAACTATTTCCAGATCTCGTCAAGCAACACCCACGACAAGGAAAGAATAATTTTATCCAAAAGTAATTCGGGATTGGAACGCCCTGCCCTATTCAGTGACCTCAGCCAGCAGTCTAGTTTCATTCAAGAGACTGCTGACTACCATCTAAATTGTATCGTATGCGTGACAGTATAGTCAATATCATTCTCGGTACCCCGGCTATTCATAAGATATATGATACCCTGGGAAAATTGGCTAGCGAAACTTCGTAAAGCATGCACCACGATTTCCTCCGTAAAAACACTGTTCTTTTCGTATCGCATGAGCTTTGTTACATGCGGCCAATCAATCGACTGCATTTCACCTCATAAATTATTCATGAGTACGAGATGTGTACAGCCAATTTGCCCAGGGTATCATATATTTTATGAATAGCCTGGGTACCGAGGATGAGTTAATATGATGACAGTGGTCACTCAGCTGTAGAATAAGTAGAATACTCTATACTATTGGCGTCCCAACTCAACGTTAGAACTGTAAACCATTAATTTATTTATATGACATAAAACCTAACCGCAGATCTATTAGTCTACGGAAGGTTCCATTAATTTGACTTGTCAGTGTTAATACCTCCTAAAGGCAGAGATGCAAACACCTCACTGACATTATAAGGTCAATTAATGATCCCAATTCTTTCTTCTTCTGACAGAACGATCTTTGACTGTTGTGGAATGAGGATCGGACAATGGACTTTGAACTCTTCTTTTTTTATGACGTATTACTAAAGCAACAAGCAGATTTATTTGTCAGTGGAACACCGTCAGTATTAGTGTGTGAACTTTGTTCGAGATTATAGTCTCGCAATATGCCCCATATGAGGGCATTTGTATGATGCATTCTTATAGCGAAATATCAAATTGTGCTGTTTACCATCGAACAGTTATGTCATATTGGGTTAAAATGGTTCACTTATAGACTCGAAGTCATATTTGGATATCCAAATCTTACCACGGCTTGACTTGTTTGGCACGTTTATTAATCAAATGGTTTGTTGAATGGTTGTTAAACAAATGGTTTGTTGAATGGTTGTTAAACAAATAGTTTGTTGAATGGTTGTTAAACACATAGTGTTGTTGAATGGTTGTTAAACAAATGGTTTGTTGAATGGTTGTTAAACAAATGATTTGTTGAATGGTTGTTAATAAATGGTTTGTTGAATGATTGTTAAACAAATGTCGAGATAAAAAACATTGCGATCGGTCTTGTTAGACACGGTTTGTCCATTTGACTACAGTAATCGATCTAAGTCATCATTACATTGCCAGTCTAGCCGGCACATCCAATCCGTCTGACCAGACTATATACTGTTCTCTGCCCAATTCGACATTTTTGTCTTGATTTGATATTCGAGAAATAGGCAACCAGCTCTTCCAAATGCAAGATGGGAAAAAATCATTTTAAAAGTTCAACTTTGAAAGGTTAAGCCCTCTTATCTCAGATAATAACATAATTGAGCGACACCATACAAACATCGATCTCGTATTCGTGGTGTAATGGTAATGGGTCTGCCTCGAGAGCGAGATACCAAAGTTCGATCACCGGTCAGGGCATACCAAAGACATTCAAATGTTAATAATGAGATCCCTCCTCAGCGCGCAGGGTTGCGCGGGAAAGCATTACGATTGATACTTCACTGTTAGGATAAATAATATCGTTACGCAGTGCGTAACTCAATGTCTGTTTAAAGCAGCGTAAAACCCCATTTAAACACACAAACATCGCTATAGGAAGGCATACGTCTTAAGTGACATAAAGGATCAAGATTGCACATATGTGCTGTCTTTTTGTAATGATAACCTTTTGTCAGATACTTAATGGTTTGCCCGGTAGCTCAGTTGGTAGCGACGCGGGCTGTCAATCCAGGGGTTGTGAGTTCGAACCCCAGCTCGGCAAACATTCTTTCCGACGTTTGACAAAATTCACTATGGCAATCTACCACCAATTTGCTAAAAGTATACGTGGAAAAGCAGCCAAGTGGTTGGAAAGTTTGGTGTGTGGAGAACTGGTGTAGGAAACACATGATTAGGTGAACTGGCGTAATTAATCAGATGTTTAACGTTTTCTTGTGTTTCTGCACCAGACCACTTTCCATAGAGAGTTCCATATCTTTGAAAACCATTTAAGTTTTGTTAAATCAAGTGAGTGCTATAGGACCACCAGGGTCCTCTTGTTAGCTGTCTGTTGTTCAAAGTTATAAAGTCGGATGTATGCCTGCTCCACTAGATAGGCTGAGTCTCGGTAGCTCAGTCGGTAACGACGCGGGCTGTCAATCCAGGGATTGTGAGTTCGAATCCCGGCTCGGCCAACGTTCTTTCCGACGTTTGACAAAAGTCATTGCGACATGCGTCATTCGTCTTCCACCAATGGGCAAAGTCTATGTGGAAAAGCAGCCAGTTGCTTGGGAAGATTGTTGTGTGGAGTACTGGTTTGAGAAAACCAGGAAACACATGAGTAGGTGAACTGGCCGCCGTAATATGACTGAGAAATTGTTAAAAACGGCGTTAAACCCCAATCAATCAATTCACTAGATGGAGGAGGGCAGGTTACACACTGTTTATCTTGTAGGTCGGTTGACCTCAATTAATATCGCTGGTTGTAAAAAAAAAACATGATAGTCGTCTTTCTGGAGTCGTGGTCTGTCTATCTATAATATGAAGAGCAAACATGGCTATTTCTGTTTGCGTCCAGGAAATTATGGCGGTCCAAGTGACTGATTAATAACAATAAATCAACATCGCAATTTGTCTGTGCACCATATTGAAATAAACACGAAAATGGACCGTCAATGACAGCGGAAATGATACTGTCTGGAAGAAGCATGGGAAGGCCAGTCTGCATTGTGATATCTAGATGTCAAATTGCCGGCGCGTGTAATGATGACGTCAAGTAGAGATAAACATGATCTTACGTGCATTTCAAAGATTGACAGATGTAATCTGAACTTCTCCCTGTTTGTTTTAATATGTTTTCTACCATCCTTCACCATGCTGCATACGTTTTAACTCTTTCAGCGCCGAAATGTTTAAAGTAGACTCGTTACGAGCTGACTCGCCTGAATCGGTATTGTTTGCAAAAACCTCAATATTGCCTTTGGCGCTGAAAGAGTTAAATAACATGACAATAGGCATGTCGTTTTTAACGCGTTGTATGGATGCGTTTGAAAAATGAAAAAAAAAAATGGTTACGATGGTTTGAGTAGCTCCCTGCCTTTTTCGAAAGCTTTGTCCGTCTCTGCAGTCATGGTATATGTGGAAAGTGAGGCTAAGACAGTAATTTAAAATGATTGTGCTTTTTTCGACAAAAATAATGGTCAAATAATTACATTTATTACATGCCTGTTTATTTTCCGGTGGAAATACACACATATTGACATGCGCAAATACACCACGACAGATTAAAATTCCGTATCTATATGCGGTGTAAATACAAGATTGTGACGTCATACAGTGACGTAACCGGTTTGATGACGATATTGGGCGGAGCATACGTATTGGAATGCATTATGGAGGCGTGGCGTAATCATTGAAGCGATATTCATCCGCCCTTCATAATCTTAATTTTACGGTTAATAAAATGTTAACTCAATAAATTTTCGCTGCTCATAGATTGTAGGTATGTAATAAAAGGAATATTATGTTGTGGGGTGGATAATTGAGTTCGTATTAACGACGCGTAGCGTGGGGAAATCCATATCTTAGCTCGACCTACGGTCTCGTAAGATATCGATTTTCCCACGCTACTTGTCGTGGAATACGAACTCATTTATCCACCCCACAACATAATATTCCGTATGTATATATCGTTCCATTGTGTTTGATGTCCTTCTTACCAAGGCAAAACTAACAGAACCATTGGATAATATTAGTTTATATATTGTGTCGATACTGGGTCGCATTGCGTAAAGGGCCTGTCACATACTACCGATGTACCTCGCCAAATCGGCTAGGTCTGACAGGCCCTTTTAGCAATCGTATTAAAAGTATACAGAATTTCCCCCGTGAAAGTGTTGAACAAGAATTATATGTTACTAAGATTTCCAGCGATATAAGCAGGGCATATAAATGCCTGATTTAACCCTTTCCCACAAACATCAAATATGCAGCAAACGACGTTGAACACATCTAGGGAAAATATAGATTTGTTAAATTATTTAAAATAACATTTTTGAATAGAATTAAACACGCGGTAGCTAAAGGGGAAATTGCTTATCATGAGCAAATTTATCTTTTGACAAAGTACTTTCAAGAATCGTCTACTGAAGAGGAGCCAAATGTTTTTACATGAGGGAAATGGTATAAATACAGACGTAATATAGCAATGTCATGCAGTATATTACTTAACATTGCTCAGAACAGAAGAAAGGTCGTACTTGATGTTATTTGACGTGTCTGTATTGAGGCAGACGCTGGGAGTGGGCTTAGGCATCAAGTTCGTGTTTATAATGGATTCAAACGTCACTATTAAAGCGTAAAGAAAACATCTTATAATGGAAGTAATCATACAATACGTTACTTTAATTCATCTGAAACATTCATTTATAACTTAGCCTTTTCCCTTCACAAATGTTTTATAAATACTTTTTTTGTTTACAAACATAAAACGGTCAAACCACTTATATTTATAAATCAAAATCGATAATGGTTGTTGCATTATCGAAAGCATTTCGAGGGCTTGGCGTGAGACGGTTGTAACTAAGAAACCTATTTTGAAAACCCTGGTTTTGTAAACAATGCAAATTTAGGTGCATGCGGATTCGCCAGAGAAAGTAGGCTACGTTGATTACATGAACAAATATTAGTGAAAATTAGGAGATGCATGAATAATAGAGTGCTGTTATATATTTGGGTACTGCTTTTGTTAAATAGATCTGTTCCCTTTTTTATTTGTTTTTGGCGCATTTTTCAACTCCATTCTACTTAGTATCAGGGTGACAGAACTCGCATCCGAGAAAAAAAAAAAAAAAAATAGAACAAATAATGCCTTGCCTATGCGCTCTCCAGTATAACCGCTGTGAGGCGGGTTCCCCTACACTATAATTCTGCGTTCGATCCCCAGTCGCGGCGCTTTGGTTATGGTGGAGTGTCATTGAGCAAGGTACATTTCCTAGCCTAGTACTGGTTTGTTTACCAAGGGATCATCAGGAATAACAGAACTGTCTTCGAGATTTAACTGAAATAATGTTTAAAACAGCCTAAAAACCCAACAATTAAATAAACTCTTCTTCTACCACGCAGGATTACTTGCTTTCCCTGACTGAAAGATTGAAACAAGGATCGGCTTAAGTCCCTAGAATATTTTTTATACCGCATTAGAAATATGACACACAATTAATCAAACGTGATTTCATGTGGTGAAAATATACTATTTAAATTAATTTGGCTTGAATATTAAGTTTCAAAACCGCTTTCATGGACTTTTATGGACTGTGCATAACTAACAAGCTCCTTTCATATGTATTCCTTGTTGTTCAATTTAAAAACATTCCGTTTTGTTATTTAAAAACGTAAAGCCACACATCGGATAACGGGGAAACCATTTTTGAAAATCATTTTAATCGCTTTCATGAAACAAGCCACTTATGGATAGGCACTTAGACCACAACTCGCCTGACTCTGTTTAGGCGGATAACGATGGCTATGATGAAACCCTGGTGATGCACTGCCCCTCTGACACTTCATTGAATGTAGATGAAAACATATCGGTAGTGTGCAACTCAAACAAGATCGGTACAGTGCAACTCAAACAAGATCGGTATAGTGTAACTCAAACAAAATCGGTACAATGCAACTAAAACTAGATGGGTACAGTGCAACTCAAACAATATCGGTACAGTGTAACTCAAACAATATCAGTACAGTGTAACTCAAACAAGATCGGTTCAGTATAACTCAAACAAGATCGGTACAGTGCAACTCAAACAAGATCGGTACAGTGCAACTCAAACATGATCGGTACAGTTCAACTCAAACAAGATCGGTACAGTGCAACTCAAACAAGATCGGTATAGTGCAACTCAAACCAGATCGGTAGTGTGCAACGCAAACAAGATCGGTACAGTGTACCTTAAACTAGATCGGAACAGTGTAAATCAAACTAGATCGGAACAGTGTAAATCAAACTAGATTGGTACAGTGCAAATCAAACTAGATCGGTACAGTGCAACTCAAACAAGATCGTTACAGTGTAACTCAAACAAGATCGTTACAGTGTAACTCAAACTAGATCGGAACAATGCAACTTAAACAAGATCAGTGCAGTGTGAATCAAACTAGATCGGAACAGTGCAACTTAAACAAGATCAGTACAGTGTAACTCAAACAAGATTGGTACAGTGTAACTCGAACAAGATCGGAAAAGTGCAACTCAAACAATATCGGTACGCTGCAACTCATACAAGAAGAAATGTTTTAGTAAATTGAAATATACTCCATGTGATATTTTATATCAAGGCAAATTATTATCATTGGAATAACTTGGCATTTTCGACCGTAATAATCGAGTCCATTAATTCAATTTACTGCAATCTCTTCACTCTGAGGGAAAACGCCGTGGCCGAGTGGTTAACGTGTGGGATTTTGAACCAGGGCGTCCCAGATACGATTCCCATTCGCAGCGGTCATTGCGCATTGGAAAAGTACAGACAAAATATGATCGTGCAAAGTTTCTAATATAACCCCCAAAACTTGCAGAACGTCACCACATTTTGAATTCGGTTGTTTCCCAAGATAAATGTCAAATACCTATAAGCCTTCTGTCACGGGTGTACGTTTCCTGTTACGTAACATGACAGCCGTTTAAATAGAATAATAACCTTCACCAATAACAGAAACACGTATGGAATGACAATTCGTACTAAGTTACGCACTTAGTACGATCGTTATCAAGGACGAATCATGGGGTGTTGCCATTAGTGATAGCCATGTGAGTACGTCGCACGTGCGGGGCATCTCCATCAAGCGGTAATAAAGCAGCAGATAAACATTTTCCTTAATTCAGACGACTTAAAATACATATATAACGGACATTTTTGTTAATGAAAATCTGTTGTAAGGAGAAACTGTGAGCCTTATTCTATAACATCCAATATATGAGATTTTTTTCGTCAAGTGGAGATACCAATCGACCTGCACACCACAAATGCAAACATATGTAAAGGTTGTTTTTCGAAATGCATTACTCAATTTTTGTCCATCTAATCCGTTCATGTGTGTGTTTATTCCAATAGATACTATGAACTGTTCCACGAGAAAACCAACAGTGTGGCTCTGCGTAAAGTATCGACCCGGATCAGCATTAAGAAGCTGCGCAGGCTAATCCGGACAGACATTTTTCGCTTCCTGTGGATTTTCTGTTTCTGTCAGGAATCATTACTCTATACCTTTATCCCCTGAAAGTGTCGGTAAACCCGGATAAGCCTGCCCGGACTACGCGGACTACGCATGCTGATATGGTTCGATACATTACGCAGAGCCCACAATGTTGGGTTTCTCGTGGAACGGCTCATATCATTATGAGTACTCAGATCTTAAGACTTTTCTAAAAACGATCAATATCGACCATTTGGATAGATTATACAACTATATTATATCCTAACCAAGTTTATCCTTTTCCCTCATTAAGATACTTACTAACGCCTCAACAGCAGACGACGTTCGAAAACAATGTAGAAAACGGAAAAAATGCTCAAAACAAGCAAAACGAACAATGTGTTCAACTCTATTGAATAACCAATACTTTCATCTATGGAGATTTTTCACTTTTTGGCAAATATGTTTTCAAAGTCGTTCTGCTGCAGATTTGTTGTAGGTTGGAAAAGGATAAGAGATAATATAAATATGTCACACATAGCGCAATGCACAGGACTGTCACATAACCCCTTCTGATAAAAAACAAAATAGTGTGGACGCGGGCTGTCAATCAAGGGGTTGTGAGTTTGAATCCCGGCTCGGCCAACTTTCTTTCCGACGATTGACAAAAGTCAATACGACATGCGTCATTCGTCTTCCACCAATGGGTTAAGTCTATGTGGAAAAGCAGCCAGTTGCTTGGGAAGATTGTTGTGTGGAGTACTGGTGTGAGAAAACCAGGAAATGCATGAGTAGGTGAACTGAGAAATTGTTAAAAACGGCGTTAAACCCCAATCAATCAATTCAATTATTTATGACGACTTTGGAAACACGTAGTCATTAACAGATACATTCTCTATAATGAAGGTGTCGTTACTGATATAAGTTGAAAATATTGTGGCAAAAGGAGAAATTGCTCGTTTCTTTTGTCACACTATTTTCAAACGTCGTCTGCTGTGGATGCGTCTAAAAGCGTCTATCCTTATCCTGCTGTCAGCGACATCTAACACCATTTGCATACGAATAACAGAAATAAAATGCTAAATTTATTCTGCATTTGGCAAAAAAATATATATAGCCATAGACGATATCAGAATGCATAATACTTTAATCAAGTCTAACAATCCCGACTAATTTAATATCGTCAATTGAATCGTGCGTATATATTAATTGAATTGCGTTATTATTGTTCCTTATGTAATATCCAGGTATGCAGGCTGTCCTAACACATCTAGCTTTACAGTGTCTGCTAGCTGAATCACCCAAAGTCTGGAATGTTCAGGTTTTGACTGGCACTCGCTGGACACACGGTGTGCTAGGACACTCTGAATTCACCCTTGATCGGCACTGGTTCAATATAATATAGCCCTAGGTGATACCGGAGTACACAAGACGAATGTTTGACGCAAAGCATCAAAGTGAAGCCGTAATGTAGAAATAAGAAAACAGAACATTTAAATTCACAAACAGTAGTATCGGTATTTGAAGATATAAGTTGTATTAAGATATTTAACCTGGCAGGGTCTGTGTTTTAAGGGAATGAGATGATTTAGGGCATTGAAATTATCATGTACAAAATAAAATATAAAAAATCCCTATAAATGATCGTATGATAATTGAAAAGTGTTGAAATTATTGTGGCAAATGCAGATATTGCTCATTATGACCAATTTCTCCTTTTGCTACAATGGTTTCAATTATGTTTAACCTGACATACTTTGAAATCATCAAAGATATTATACTTAATATGAAAGTCATATTATTAAAAACAAAGCAAATGAATAGTTAGGATGATTGAAAAATTGAGATGCTACGATAGAAATGAAAATCTATAAATAGACTATAGATGAATGGTACTGTCTTTTATTTTAGCTCTTAACTTTATTCGGGAACCAGAGTCAGTGCGCGGCCGCTAACGACATTGACAAACTGGATTAAATTTAGATCGGTTTAAAACGCGTTTGGGAATACGGATCAAATCTAAATCGCCGGGAATCCAAAAAGTTGACTAAATATTTTAAAGATTTAAATTTAGTAAAAATCTAAATTGAAAAGTTTGGTGAATACGGGCCGTGGCTTCTTCATCTAATTACTGCGTAATATATCATAGGATGTAAGTAACCAGACTACATTTAGCTCATATAACCAATTCAGTAGAAGGGTTCTCTATTTTACTGTTTAAACTAGATACAGTATGAATTTCGCTAAACTAAAAATGTACATACATTAAATTAATATACCGGCCTTCGTCTTTTTTTTAATTTGTAAAACTCACACATGTATATAGAGTGTAAAAGGGATGTTTTAAAAGTAATTTACCCTAAATTGATATACTTAGTAAGAACAAAGAGAAATCCCGATATGTGTTCACACTGGCAGGTCTAAATATCTCCTTGTGCTGAATTTCGAAGCATTCCTACAGGAATCCGCCTTATGGCGGCTTCCAATAATGACAAGTATACTTCAATCAAGTCTAAAACAGTCTTAATTGGTTTAATATCTTCTATTGCATGCACGGTGAGTATAATTTAATGGAAAAACGTATTGGAAATTGCGTTATTATCGTTAACCATGCAGCATTCTGGGGGTGTATTCAGATATTGTCCGAACACATCGAGCACTCGAAACCTTTTTCATTTTAATTCGCAGAGCACTCGTTGTGTTAGGACAAACTGAATGCACCCTTGATGGGCACTGGTCCAACAGTATATAGCCATAGACAATATCAGAGTACATACTGACAAGTATACTTTTTGATCAAGTTTATAACAGTCCCAATTGGTTTAATATCTCCTATTGCATGCACAGTGAGTATCAGTTAAAGGAAAATAAGTATTGGAAATTGCCTTATTATCGTTACCCATGCATCCTTTTGGGGGTGTATTCAGATTGTCCGAACACATCGAGCGCTCAAATGTTTTTCACATTTTGATTTGTTTTCGACCAGCACTCCTTGTGGGAAAGGGTTAGAAACATCCGTGACCGTTTCCGATTCCGATTAGACTAGCGTGTGCGAAGGTTGATTTTGATCTGCATCGGTCTCTACTATCGTTCACGATTCGTTTGTTTTTAATATTGAGCCAGTCCAGTAAACATGGCCTCGATGAAGGAAATGATAGTACGGAACTAGTGTAGCTTCTGTCAACCTGTGGTCAAGGGTCAAGTATTGCTGGACCAAATATTCGGCTCAGTGACTGTGCCTTTTATCACATAGTGTCACTTTGAGACCATCCTATCGAAAAGGCAGAAATTCGATTTTGTGAACAGTGTAGAACCAGATCTGCCGGTGTATACAGCTCTGACCAAGATTTACTCTTAACCCTTTCCCTCATATAGACGCTTTCTGATGCGAAGGTTGATCTTGATCTGCATCGGTCTCTACTATCGTTCACGATTCGTTTGTTTTTTAATATTGAGCCAGTCGAGTAAACAAGGCCTCGATGAAGTAAATGATAGTGCGGAACTACAGTAGCTTCTGTTAACCTGTGACAAGGGTCAAGTATTGCTGGACCAAATATTCGGCTCCGTGACTGTGCCTTTGATTTTTTATCACTTTTTGTCACTTTGAGACCATCTTTTCGAAAAAGGCAGAAATTCGATTTTGTGAACAGTGTAGAACCAGATCTGCCGGTGTATACAGATATGACCAAGATTTACTCTTAACATATCGAGGGCTTGGCGTGAAACGGTTGTAACTTAAAACCTATTTTGAAAACCCTGGTTTAGGGGCAATGTTGACCATTTTGTAAACAATGCACATTTAGGTGCCATTGCTCAGAACGAGCAATGGCACCTAAATTTCCATTGTTTACCAAGAAAAATGATATAACGCTTATAAAGACTTTATGGCGAGGTGATTAACCTTGGTAAAAAATTACCAATTTTAGTTACAACCGTTTCACGCCAAGCCCTCGATATATTACTTACACAAAAATGTAAGAAGGCTGTCAACGTGTGTAAATTCTGATAAAACGGAAACTATGCTTATGGTGATAGGAACCCACTCTGTCACAAATGCCCGTGTGTACATTGTTCCATGAAGGGACTCGTATAGTAGTCCTCTGAACCGATTGGCTTGGTGTTAACTCTTTCGGCGTTTCCATTTCTCATGTATTAAAAGTTTTGGACTATTTTGATGAATAAAAGTCAAACAATGTTGGTGTTAACTCTTTCGGCCCCAAATTGTGTAAAGTAGACCCTTCCATGATCAAAATCGGGCGTTTCCATTTCTCATGTATTAAAAGTTGTTGACTATTTTGATGAATAAAAGTCTAACAATGTTGATTTCAGGTGAGACAGCTCGTTACGAGCTGACTCACCTGAATCTGCATTGTTTGCAAAAACCTCAATATTGCCTTTGGCGCTGAAAGAGTTAATAAGTATAATATTGCGTGACCTATAACACCAAGGGATATATAACTATTGGAATAACATGCCATTTTCGAACGTCTTTTCGTCGATTAGCTTAATTTAATGAACCTTCTTTAAAACAGAAATAGACAACAGTTAGTAGCGCTTATAGCGACAAGATATAACTCATTTCAATGAAAATATTAAATCCTCAGCTGGATTTTAGTCGAGCAAAATTTCGAAAATTAACCTCTTCCAAATTGGTAGATCGTCACTTGTCCCAATTTAAATGAGCCTGTCGGTTCGAAATTGTCATTTTTTCAACAGTGTATGTTCAGATAAAACTGTACATATGCCCCGTCTTGTCGGAATCTTAAAGCTGATAAAAGTTTTTTTTGTTTTATTAAAGTAATATTTGATAGTGTAGATCTTGATTAGACTATTGGAATGTTTCAAATAATCCAACTTTTTCGGCGATAGACGATTAACGTGGGTTTTGACCTAGATGTTAAACAAATGATCTAGCTTGTCGACCAATCAAATGTTGTATTTAATGAATAATGTCGAAGAAATAAAGGAAATGAAACGTTTTGATTGGTTCATAGTTAAGTTGGCGATCGCACGAGAGGCACTTATCAGGTGAAGTTTTAAAATAAAATGTTCTGCATATTGTTTGAACAAAATAGTGAAAACGTTTTTTTTTAAATATGACAAGTTTTCAGTTATTTATCGTCAATTGAAACTTAAACTTTGTTACATAATATACATCTTGGGAGCCTCGCGTAATCTCCAGCCATGTGATGAATTCTCGGCTTTGAACGTATTAACGTCATGTCGTGCTAGTCTAAGGTTTGTGGTTCGCTTCCCTGCAGAGGCAAGCTCTTTTTTCTCTCTTTCATTCATATCAAAACCAAAGTATATAAATAAAACAAATATTACATATTTAACGTTGTTTTCTGTCATTCTGATAAGTAAGACAAAATATCAAATAATATGCGCATGTTCCATTTCTTGTGTTTACTCATATTGATCGCTGTTTATCTTTTTTAAAGATATTTCTTGTTAAAATTCGCATGGATGGGCTAAAAGTGATGAGGATCAATGTGGATCACTGAAACGATTACTGGTCCAACAATCGGCCACACATGTCAGAGGTTAACCGAAGCTAGTCTAGCACCGCACTATCCAGGGGTTGTGGGTTCGAATCCTAACTCGGCCAACATTCTTTCCGACGTTTGACAAAAGTCATTGTGACCTGCGTCATTCGTCTTTCACCAATTAACAGTCTCTGTGGAAAAGCAGCCAGTTGCTTGGAAAGTATGTTGTGTGGTGTACTGGTGTGGGAAAACCAGGAAACGCATGAGTAGGTGAACTGGTCGCCGTGATATGACTGAAACATTGTTGAAAACGGCGTTAAACCCCAATCAATCAATCAATCAACTAGCACCGCACTATCTTAAATGCAACAATGCCTATTTCCCCAGGGAAAACAATTATTTTCCTATAAACAAGACTTGTCATGTCAATACACGCTATTATTACTTATGCCTTCAAACAAAAACGAAAAACAAATACATTACCTGCCATATAATGTACGACCCACCGTCAATTGAGTATTGCACATATATATATTATATGTACGTGTATCTGACATTTAACCGAAATGCAATTAGTATTGTCTCTACTAAAGCTTAACAGCCATGAAATAAAATAGCAATTACGATATGTATCGCACATATGAGCCGTCCCGCGAGAAAAGCAACACTGTAGACTCTGCGTAAAGTATCGACCCGGATCAGCCTTAGCACGCCGCACAGGCTTACCCGGGTAGGCACTTTTCGCCTTCTGTGGATTTTCTGTTTCAGGAATCATTACTCTTTACCCCTATCCTCCTGAGACGGAATGTGTCGGCCCGGATCAGTCTGCGGTAGGCTGATCTGGGTCGATACATTACATTACGCAGAGGCCATAATGTTGGTTTTCTCGCGAGACGGCACATATCTAGTTGCTGGGAGAGCACACGTGACTTTAACATGCCGTAAAGTGTGCATAGATATTACATGTGTTTTATGTTCAAATTATCCGATAAAATACTGCCTCGTAATTTGTTAAGCTTCTTAGACAATATTGAAACTGTTTTGCGTTAATGTGGTATTATCAGCTTCAATGCACGCGACAAATAAGCTTTTAAAAAAAGGCTACATCAAAGGCTTTTTTCTTTTATATATTTGCAAATAATTTATTGCGGTTAAATGCAATTTATACACGATAGATGATAAATTATGAATAGGATTTATAAACAGTTATAGGAAAGATTATACAAAATGAAGTAGGTAGATAGACTGTTTCCTTGCAACGACAGGCTCGGAGTGTGTGTACAAAGTTGGTCCTTAAAACTGCATTGTTACAAGATAATAGTATCGCCTTCAGGGTAAACGGTCCCGAGTTCGAAGCCCAGACGGGTTGGACTTGTTCAGATGGGTTGTAACATTTTACTCTATTATGCTATACCAGGTAACCTTCATGCTCGAATTACTGGTGCGCAAGAATCTAACCAGAAAGGCGGAAGTAATTGTTCCATGTTTTTGCTCGACACTTGAGACATGTATGACCAAGTGGTTCACATCCATCTGTTACGAAATAGTCCACAGTTATAAAATTATACGCGGGCGGTAAAACCTACCATCAAAAGTAGTCCCGACATTGGCCCCTTCGATTTATAGTTCAAAATACAAACCCGAGCATTTTCTCAAAGTGATTCTTGTAGATATACCACTCGAAGTATTCCTCTTCTCTTTTTTTAAAAGAATAAAATAATTAACAGAATCGTGTGATATTTTACATTTACTGAACATTTTCTATTTTTTTAAATCATATTGTTAGTATAAGAATGGGTTAGCCTAATATACAATAATCTTAATCTTCTGTTAAAAACAACAACAACAACAACAACAATATATTTATGATTCTGTGTTATAATCAAATCACATGTGTGTGATATAAATATTCTATCAGATATGATTGTATAAAAGTGCATCACTAAATCTCTAATATTGCACTATTGTAAACACCATGTGGGGTAAATCGTACCTGTTATAATGATGACCCTGGACGTCGGAAAATGGACTAGTTAGCATTTCTGAACAGTGAAGGTTTAGATCAACTTGTCCATCTGCCTTGTCTGATAATAATCTACACAAGTTGACACGAGTTTTCAAACAAACTTTTGTAAGTAATATGACATTGTGAGAATAAGATCATATTTATTGTGTGATATAAAAATTCTATCAGATATGATTGTGTAAAAGTGCATCTCTAATATTGCACTATTGTAAACACCATGTGGTGTAAATCGTACCTGCTATAATAATGACCCTGGACGTCGGAAAATGTATAAGTTAGCATTGCTGAACAGTGAAGGTTCAGATCAACTTGTCCATCTGCCCTGTCGGATAAGAATCTACACAAATTGACAAGAGTATTCAAGCTTATGTAAGTGAAATGTGAGTAGCGTAAATCTTAATCAGACTGATCTGGATCTACACTGTTCACAGACGTTGACGTGCACCTTCTCCAATTGACGGGCTGATATCATTATAAACTCAACTGAAGTTAATCTGGTATGATACAAAGAATTGTTGTTTTTATTATTTAACATTATCTGATACTCCCTTATTGCAAAACGCATTTCTATAAATATTATTACACTATTCACAACGAGACGGTCAATGGCTGGTATCGATCAGATCAGTTCAAGGGAACTATGGCCTGACATCGTACGATTGCTTTTTATCCCGTTCCCCCTTGTAGATGCAGTCGGATGCATCCGCAACAGAAGACTTTTGATAGCATTGTGGCAAATGGATAAATTGCTCATAATGAGCAATTTCTCCATTTGCCAAAATGCCATCTCTATTTAATAATTGAATTCTCATTTATATGGAATGTTTTTGCCAGGTAGCTTTAAAAGTCTGCAGCAGATTTGTTGTATATGGAAAAACATTTGACAATAACATTTGACGAAAAACTTACAACAACTTGGGATAATGCAAAGTATACTTTTAATATGATATGGCAACATTGTGTAAAAAGGAGTACTATTTCGTGTTGAGCAATTTATACATTTCTGGCACTATTTTCTTTTTTTCAAAACTCGTCAGCTACATTTGCGTGTATTGCCATCTGCGTTATGTAAATTGTTAAATTGTAAAGCACATTTAAAATGGTTGTTACATCATTCGGAACGCAATTTCTATTAATTATGCAGAGTGTGTTTTTCTTTATTTGTATCGTGTAAAAACCAGTCGAGATCGCGATTGAATATCAGGAGTTGGTTACATATTTGTATTGGTATTCTCAGAGGTATTGTATAATCCATGTTCTATCATCTTCGCTTAACCCTTTCCCTCATACACCAGATCAACAGCACACGCATTTTAAAGCATCAAGGGATAACTATGTGAATATCTGTAAATGATAGCATCATTATTGAATAGAGATGAAAAATTGTTGCCAAATGAGAAATTCCTTATGATGAGCAATTTCTCAAAGTGTCACAATGTTTTCAAAATTCGTCTGCTGCAAAGGCGTCAAAATGCGTCTGCATATTGATTAGGGTTAAATATAATACTACGTCTGACTAAGGGTACCTATTAACCCTTTCCTTTCGTATAGACGCTTTCTGACGCCTCTGCAGCAGATGGCTTTTTGAAAACATAGTAACAAAAGAAGAAATTGCACAAAACGTGCAATTTCTCCTATTGTCACAATGTTTACCACTTTTAGTCATAGGTTATCCATTCAATTATAGACAAAATATGTTCAAAGTCGTCTGCTGCAGAGGGAAAGGGTTAAAGTTGGTGACTGGCTTCCGTGAATTGAACCAGGCACATATTATTTGAATGTGAACTTGTGATTTACAAAATGGAGGGAATTTTAAATAAGCCGTAAGATTCCTCAGACTATGGTAAGTTGGTTGTACATACTATTTGATTTAATATATTGTTTCAGATTGGCTAAACTATATCTATGCTAATATTTGTTATTGTTCTTACTTATGTTTATACTTACATTGCATGTCTGCTACTGTATATTCATGAGTATGAATATTAATAGATAATGGTTGTAAAAAGCATTATCTTTGACAGTATAAAATATATACATATTGTACTTAAAGTTGTTCAAGTATTGTGAAGTACTTTCTGCCCTCTTCCCATTTATGGGCCGAGCCCGGTAGCCCAATCGGTGGCGTTGCGGGCTGTCAACCAAGGGGTTGTGATTTCGAACCCCAGCTCGGCCAACATTCTTTCCGACGTCACTCTGACAAGCGTCATTCTTCTTCCACCGATTGGCTAACAGTTTACATGAATAAGCAGCCAGTTGCTTGGAAAGTCTTTTGTGTGGAGTACTGGTGTTTTAAAGCCAGAAACTCATGAGTAGGTGGCCGCCGAGATATGACTGAAAACATGTTAAACAAGTTCCTTAAACACAACTCAATCAATCAATCAATCCCATTTCGGCCCCCACTGTTTATTTTCATGTTTTGAAAGCAAAAAGGCGTGTCTTATAAGTATGGTGCTCCATGTATATGTCAATAAACCAGTCAACTTTAAAAATTGCAATTGTACTTAAAGTTTGTATGATGGAGTAGTGCTCAAGCTCTTGTTCCAATGTCGGTTTAATTAATTTGACATTTCACTCCAGATTTGACCCTACTGCTTATGGTCATGTTTTGATAATTCCATTTTTATTTTATTTTTTATTTTATACGAGTTTACGCCGCTTTCAACATTATTTCAGTTATATCCCGGCGACAGTTCTATCACTAGAGGACTTATTAGCCCTGCTAAGATGTCAGACCAGCACTTACAAGTTAAAATCCGAAGTCATCCCGGTGGGAAAGTAGACACTATTGTACAGAACTTATTAGAAATGAGCGATAATGAACACATGAAAGATCTAGATTTAGTTGTATTACATGTTGGGACAAATGACATTTCTGATGGAGAAAGCCCTGAAAATGTTACAAAAAAACTCGAGACAGCAGTTTTCAAAATAAAAAAAGTCTGTACTAATGCTAAAGTTATGATTTCAAGTATCCTCCCTTGGAATGCAGAAAAATTGATAAACAATGTCATCACAAAAACAAACCAAAATATATCAACGATGTGTAACAAAATTGACTGCAAGTTCTTGGACAATGATGATATAATGGTTGAGAATGGAAAAATCAATGTTTCCCTTTACCATGATAAGCTTCACCTCAACACGAATGGAGGAAAAGCTCTTGGCACATATATGAGGAAAGTAATTGAGTCTGTGCTGAAAATCAATCCTTCAACCCCAAATGAAACTGACAAACAACCAATCGTTAACGAACAAGCAATCAGAAATCTAAACCACAATGAAAATATTCAGCAGAATTTCCGTTACGGGAGGAACACAGGGGGGAGAATGAGCGATCAACGGAATCTGCACGGGAAAGACTACACGACAACACACTTCCCGAGGCACTATCAGACAGCCTATCCAAACCACAAATTGAACAACCCAAGGGCCACCGACGCAAATAACTGGAACAACCCCAGGGTCAACGACACCAACAACTGGAACAACCAGAGGGCCACCGTAATCAACAGTTGGAACAACCCGAGGGTCACCGATACCAACAACTGGAACATCCCGAGGGTTACCCATACCAACAACTGGAACAACTCGAGGTTCACCGACACCAACTACTGGAACAACCCGAGGGTCACCGATACAAACAACTGGAACATCCCGAGGGACTCCAACTACAACAACTTGAAATATCCAGCGGAAACAAACATGGTTTATCTGCCTGTACCTGCAAGTGCTTTAAACAATTTCATGTAAAACATGACTGTGAAAAAAGTCAAAATCAGAATAGTTATTTTACCGACTTAGTGTATCAATCAAATAATGAGTGTTTTAATGATAATGACAATTGTGAACATTATCTTTCTCATAGTTCTGATTACAAAGATAAATGTCGCATTTTTCCAAATAGTAATTATATGGTAAATATTTGTTTAGATAGTTTAGACTCACCTGTTAATGCTAAAAGTTCAAGCAATGAGAGTTTAAATATTGAAAACACTGTACTTAACGGTACTGATTATAGTTCCATTTGTTCTATTTTACCTGTTAATTGTAAACGTTTAAGCAATGAGAGTTTAACTGTTGAAAACACTGTATTTAACGGTACTGACAATGGTTCCATTAGTTCCATTTTACCTGCAAGTATTACTAGTTTTGACATTAATAGTTTGTCTGTAAATAATAATAGTACCAATAATAGTTCCAACTGTTCAAATGTACCCGTTAGTTTTACTAATTTTGACGATAACAGTTTTTCTGTAAATAATAGTGCTTCTTCTGATATCAATAATTGTTCAAATGATGCTAGTCTACATGATGTTCTAAACCCGGTTACACACAATTCATTGGATCATTCATTAAGCACAGATGGAATTGAGTCATGGTTATTAGTTAAAGGACTCCATATTGTGCATCTCAACATTCACTATGTTCTTCCAAAGTTAGATGAAATTCAAATTATTCTGTCACAAAACTTCAGTATTGAATGTTTATGTCTTTGTGAAACATTTCTAGATAGTTCTGTACTTGATAGTCAGCTCTCTATTCCTGGTTATTCATTTTTCCGTAAAGACAGACCCTCTCTTGGTGGAGGATTACTTATATATTATAAAAATGATATTTGTTGCTATCGTAGAACTGACCTAGAATCAGAGAATTTAGAAGCTCTGTGGTTGGAGTTTAAATTTGTTAATACAAAGCCAATTCTACTTTGTTATTCTTACAGACCTCCATCGTCTAAAGTAGAATGGATGGATATTTTTTCTGATAGTCTGGATAAATCATTTAATGAAAACAAAGAAACAATTATTCTAGGAGATTTTAACTTTGATTTACTTAAGTCGTGTCTTTACTCAAAATCATGGCTTCAACTTATGGAGTCAATGAACTTCACACAACTTGTTAAGTTCCCAACGAGAATCACAGACCGAACAACAACTCTAATAGATCATGTATTTACAAATAAACCAGAAAATATCATTGAAATAAACATTCCTTCATATGCTTTAAGTGACCATTTTCCAGTTGCTATTACAAGAAAGTGTAATCATAATATGGTCAAAAAGCCTTTTCATAACCATATAACATACAGATCAGTTAAAAACTTTAGTGAGGATAACTTTCTCGTCGACCTTTTAAATCAGCATTGGTCAATATTAACCGCCTATGAAGATCCAGATGAATGCACTGATTTATTCATAAACATGTTTTCCTCAATTTTACAAAAACATGCACCGCTCAAACGAAAAAGGATAAAGAAAGTAACCCAGCCAAATTGGTTCAATCCTGGCATATTGCAAGCAATAAAACAGAGAAATTACTATCATAAAAAACAAAATGTTCCTTACTATAAATTTATGAGAAAAAGAGTTAAGGAAATTGTCTACAGGGCAAAATATGATTATTTTAATGATCATTTGAACTGTCACAAACAAAATCCTAAACTTCTACGGAAAAGTCTACGTGAATTATCGGGTTTAAATAGTGATACCCAAACACCCTGTCTGAATGATAAAAATGGAAATATGATATATGATCCTGTTATTACTGCTAATCTGTTCAATACACACTTCTGTAATATTCACCAAACTGTTCTTGTTGACAAAACAAAAACTTATACACCATCAGATTATTTTATTACAACAATTAAAAATAAGCTTTCTAATGTTGAAAAGTTTACTATACCTTTGGTATCAAAAGAATTTGTTGAAAGCCAATTAAAATCCCTCGATACTTCAAAATCCACTGGAGTAGATAATTTAAATGCCAAATACCTAAAGATACCTGCTTCTTTAATAGCCCCAACTCTTACACACATGTTTAATTGTAGTTTCCATTCAAATAAATTTCCCAAAGCTTTCAAAATAGCAAAGGTTATCCCTATATACAAAAAAGGAGATAAGCATGACCAAAATAATTACAGACCAATCTCTATCCTACCAATTATTTCATTAATCTTAGAAAGACATGTGAGTAAGCATTTAAAAACCTACCTTGAAAACAATCAGTTATTTTATCATAGACAATCGGGCTTTCGAGAAAATCACTCTTCTTAAACGGCTCTTATAAAAATTATAGACGACTGGATCACAGCTATAGACAAAAACGAAATTGTTGGCACTCTATTTCTTGACCTATCCAAGGCCTTTGATTTAGTTAACCATGATATATTAATGCAAAAACTTTCAATGTATGGGTTACATAATAATGCTATAGACTGGTTTAAGTCATATTTTAATACTAGAATTCAAAAGACATTTATCTCTGGAGAACAATCAACTCCCAGTAAAGTCGAAGCTGGCGTGCCTCAGGGTTCTGTCCTCGGGCCGATACTATTCTTGATCTACATTAATGATTTGCCCTTAGTTCTTTCCCATTCAGTTGCTGATATATTTGCAGACGACACAACACTGTCAACTCAAAGCAAGTCTCTCGACGTAGTTGTTTCCTCACTTACCAATGACTTATTACAAGTAGATCAATGGTGCCAACTTAATCACATGTCCGTTAACTCTGATAAATCAAAAGTAATGTTTATCAGTTCGAGACATAAAAATCGTGAGATTGTTAAAAATAATCCAGGAATTTCATATTATAACTCAGAAGTTAATTCTTGCTCAAGTGGTAAATTGCTAGGTATTACAGTTAATAACGTTCTTTCGTGGGGCGATCACATTGATACTGTAATAAAGAAATGTAATACATACCTCTATATGTTATCAAAAATCAAAATATTTCTCTCAAATGAGAATCGTAAACGTTTTTATAATGCATACATACTTCCACACTTTGATTTTTGTTGTGTTATCTGGGGAAATTGCACAAATAATCTTGAAAACAAACTAGTGAAACTTCAGAAAAGGGCTGCCAGGGTAATCCTTGATTGTGATTTTACCACCCCTTCATCTTTAATGTTTGCTGAACTTAAATGGATGACATTTCCCGAACGAGTTATTTATCAGAAAGCCATTCAAATGTATAAAACATTACGTGGAAATGCCCCTGATTACCTAAAGAAATCATTTACTTTTACATCTGATATTCATGCAAGACTCTTACGTTCAGCAACTTCATTCCAGTTGTATACACCAAAACCTAACTTGGAAATATATCGAAATACATTTATATTTTCCGGTTCATCAGTCTGGAATTCCCTTCCTTCATATATTCAAAACTCAACGTCTATTCAGCATTTCAAATCCCAATATTTACGTTGGATAAACCAATCTTAATTCAATGATAATTGTAGTACAATTGTATTTCATAAAACTATGCACAATATTTAGATCTGTGGCTGTTCTACGATACAGTAATAGACATATCAATTTTAAGTCCATAATTATAATCGCATGTATATTGTAACATAGAGTAGTTCATATATAACACACGTTTGTTCATGTTTCGTTTCATTTTGTTTATGTGTGAGGCCCTCATGGAAGATTGACTTGCATACATGTACTATGTCAAATGAGTGTCCTCTATAAATAAAGCCTTTATTATTATTATTATTATTATTATTATTATTATTCATGATCCCTGGGTAAACAAACCAGTACTAGGCTAGAAAATGTGCTTTTCCCAAGGGCACTCCATCATGACCGTAGTGCCGCGACTGGAGGATCGAAGCCGGGACACCCGGTTTGAAATCCCCGACGCTAACCACTCGACTACAGCGGATAATTCAAGCACAAAAAGCGAAATATTCTCTGTGTGAAGCTAATTGTATTCGTCAATAAACATGTTAACTTTAAACCAAAGATAATCGTGCCAAGAGCAAATGAATTTGTAAATGGTTACCGATCATAAGGAGAGAAGCCAGTGACGTATTAACGAATGAAGTAATTAGTAATTGGACCATCTGATAGCTCAGTTATCGTTATCAAGTATAGAGACGCGCCTGATGTAAATGGTCCCTGTTACATAAACGAACAGTTAACCGTCGCTTTCTTACGCCTCTACAGCAGACGGCTTTTTGAAAACATAGTGACAAACGAGCAATTTCCCCTTTTGCCACAAAGTTTTCCACTTTTTGTCATAGGTTATCCTCTTAATTATAGAGATTTTCTATGTTTTGACAAAATATGTTTATAGTCGTCTGCTTCAGCGAGTATATGCGTGCACATTTTCCAACTGTTCCCCTATGTTTCGAAAGGTCATGGATGTTACGCCTCACGAACAAACAACTAGAAATATGTCTTATATAATTCATATTAAGTGATCTTTGCTTGATCCATTTTCACATACAAAATACGCATTCAGTTTAGTATAAACTTTTATAATTTACATCGATTGCGATACAAGCTTTCAGCTTATATTTATAAACGCTCTCGCCGTGTTTGTCAGGACACAATCCCAAAATCATCACGTGATTCGTACCATTACACTACTGTCTTCCTGAAATCTAGAATTGTACCCTCTAATTTCATACATTTCCGTTTGGTGTATAGCGACGATGCAACAATGGCAGCCGTCATTGTGGAGTTGTTAATGCGGTGTGTTCCAGGTTCGATTCACACTCGCGGTTCCACCGAATGGAACATTTCCTAGCGCAGTACTGGTTTGTTACGTAGTGATCATACATAAGATGTTCTGTTACTTAGATATAACTAGAACAATGGAAGCCGTCATTGTGAAGTTGTTAATGCGGTGTGTTCCAGGTTCGATTCACACTCGCGGTTCCACCGAATGGAACATTTCCTAGCGCAATACTGGTTTGTTACGTAGTAATCATACATAAGATGTTCTGTTACTTAGATATAACTAGAACAATGGAAGCCGTCATTGTGGAGTTGTTAATGCGGTGTGTTCCAGGTTCGATTCACACTCGCGGTTCCACCGAATGGAACATTTCCTAGCGCAGTACTGGTTTGTTACGTAGTGATCATACATAAGATGTTCTGTTACTTAGATATAACTAGAACAATGGAAGCCGTCATTGTGGAGTTGTTAATGCGGTGTGTTCCAGGTTCGATTCACACTCGCGGTTCCACCGAATGGAACATTTCCTAGCGCAATACTGGTTTGTTACGTAGTGATCATACATAAGATGTTCTGTTACTTAGTTATAACTAGAACAATGGAAGCCGTCATTGTGGAGTTGTTAATGCGGTGTGTTCCAGGTTCGATTCACACTCGCGGTTCCACCGAATGGTACATTTCCTAGCGCAATACTGGTTTGTTACGTAGTGAGCATACATAAGGTGTTATGTTACCTAGATATAACTAGAACAATGTTGAAAATCGATGTGAAAAGCACACATCTGTAAGATTTCACTTTTACACGACATAAATGTAGGTCAACAGTATAAAATGTACTATTTCGCTGGAAAATGCAAGTTCTATATTAACGTGTTTGATTATCCGTGTAAATGGATTCAAAAGCGGCACTTTACAATTGACAGTTTTTATGTGAAGTTTCACGCCACGAACGTAATAAATTATAAATGCATTAGCAGATAATTGAGAAAATGTAACACATAGACTATATAGACACTGTTATCGTAAAAATGGGTCAATTTCAGAGCTCCATTTAAAGCCAGCGCATAAGCCCTTTCCCTCATACGACAATTATGCAGCAGACGACTTCGAACATTTTTTATCAGAAAATGGAAAAATCTCTATAATTGAATGGATAACCTATGACAAAAAGTGGAAAACATTGTGGTAAAAGGAGAAATTGCTCGTTTTGAGCAATTTCTTCTTTTGTCACTATGTTTTCAAAAAGCTGTCTGTTGCAGAGGCGTCAGAAAGCGTCTATATGAGGGGAAGGGTTAAGAGTTCTAAATCCTCATTTAATTGATACGGCCAATGATGTGTTTACTGAAAGGTTTCGAAACCGCGAAACAACGATGGCCCTAACAGAACACCGTATTTAACGCCCCTCACAACAATTTGTGATGCATATCACGGCGTTTCCTTGGTAAGCTACCCCTATTACTGATCCATTTCGTTAACCTAAAATCCAGATCGCCAAGGAGGGAAAGCCGTTACTACATATGAGACGTCCCGCGAGAAAACCAACATTGTGGACTGCATAAAGTATCGATCCGGATCAGCATATGCACGCCGCGCAGGTTAATCCGGGCTGGCACTTTTCGCCTCCTGTGGATTTTCTGTTTCAGGAATCGAATCATTACTCTATACCTCTATACCCCTGAGACGGAATGTGTCGGCCCGAATCAGCCTGCGCGGACTGTGCAGGCTGATCTGGGTCGATACATAAAGCAGATGCCATAATGTTTGTTTTCTCGCGGGACGGCTCATATCATTTTTAGAGTCTTTGGCATGACCCTGTTTGGGGTGGAACCTGCGACCTCCAATTCTCGAGGCGGACGCTCTTACACTACACATGCGTGGCGAAACAAATTTACTTTCCTTTGCATGTGGATTATATGCAGTATTTCCCCCCAAAAAAAGCATATTTCCTTTATGCCATAACATGATTGATACATGTTAAAGCTTTAAACATCTAGTTTAATTCTATTTTAGTTTAAACTTATGTATCTTTCATCATTTGCGAAAAAAAACATTGAGATTATATTATTCACGCTCGATGTCTGCTTCCAAGAGACATAACCAGTACAACCGCAGTTTGTGTGAGGTGAAATCCGCAAGGTAGAACCCGCTCATCACGAGATTTGAACCCGGTACCTTTGGTGCGAGTGGCCAACGTTCTAACACCGCTGCACCAATGTCTTCAATAGCTTGAAACATTTGACTATTGGAAATAATCTGTGGTGATAAAGGTTGCGGGGACATCATTTCAAACTGACGCGATGGTGTCAAGTAAAAACCCATCAGCTTTATTGATTGCTTTTAGTGAACGAAACGCCGTGATCTAACTAAAATACTGTTGACTATCCATGTAAAACACAATTTCAAATAAAGGTATGCCTTTTAATATCATTCTTTGTAACTGCATCCTTTTTCGAGCACAACTTCTGCAGACATTGAAAACCTTAATAAGACGGCATGATAAATAAACAGTAACTAATTAGGATATGCGCATTTGAGAACTATTTTCCTGTTCCCCTTTTCCTTTTCCGAGGACTGATATCATAATAGTGTGTTATTCGTTCCGCGGAGCGATATCGTAAGAGTGTGTTACCTATGGCCTAATGGAACTTATCGATGTATATTGAACAGGAACAACGGAGTTATCGTATAATCGCTATAATGGTGAAAGTTCGTGATTTGGAACAGTTCTCCGGTAACGAAACCGTGTCTAGTCTAGTCTGGTGTATCCATTTCCCTGATACAGACGACATTGTACGCTGTTGTTTTTTTTTTTTGCGGCAGACGACATTTGCAAATATATCAGGAAAGGAGCAATTTCCCTTTTTTCTGCTCGCAATGTGTTCAAATCAGTACCACAAGCAATATACTGCCAAACCTGTGCCAAAGGCCACATTTGTGTGTATCAATTTCCTGTCTATACCAACCACACATTTAATTTTAAATTAAAGAACACCCGCGATATGTCTCTTCCCATGGGTGGTCTTTAAACACAGGTTGGACTGTTCTCCCAATGTTACAGTGGTTAGATTTGTCGCCAGACGTACTTAAAGCAGACGATCATGTTAAATCAGGTACACGGTGTTATCATAATCTTGTTGCTTTCATCTAGTTTAATAGGACCGCCGGGTTCGATCCCCGGTCGGGTCATACCAAAGACTTTCAAAATTGTAGTAATGGCTGCCCTCCTTGGCGTTCAGCGTTGCGACTGTATTACGACTGACTGGCTGGTGTCAGGATAAATGGACCAGTAGTACTGGAAACTTGCCCAGGATACGCCGTGATATAACTTAATTTTTTAATTTAAAGCGACGAAAAACACAAAACAATCTATCTTTATTAAATTGTTACATCTGTACGTGTAAGTTCGGTCAACACATTATATATTAAATAGTGTATAGAGATGCTTCCCTTTACTTTTACTTATTTGAATGGCGCTCTGTAAAAACCAACTGTAAGCGTTTGTGACCATGTCGATCCAGATCAGCAAGCGCATAAGTTATATCCAATTTGGCTTTGCTCTAGACGCCAATTAGACAAAGAAGGGTTCAAGATTCTTCTTAAAAGCAGTATCAATTTTGATCCTTTAGAATGATCGCTTTCTCAAACAAGTTCTACACATTTCAGTATTTCCAAGCAGCGTGCTGCCTTTCCATATCATATGTTAGCCACTTACTGCTTTTCCACATATACTGTTAGCCAATTGGAGAAAGGCGTAAGGCGCTTTTTATATAAACGTTCGCCACATGCCAAGAAGAATGTTGGCCGAGTTGGTGTTAAAACCCTTGGATTGACAGCTTGCTTCGCTACCGACGGAGCTACCGGCATCTAATGATCAGCAAAAATGTTGAAAACAACGATAAATACCAATGTCAAATACAGAATATATATGATAGTTTGAGAAATGTGTGTATTCATCAGTCAACGGGGAAATGTTTTACAAATACACTTTGTTGTAAAACAAATACTATAGTTCGTTATATCACGCTTCTGTGGTGGGATGCCATTGTTATTCTCATTGAATGTCATTGTTCGTGATTTCCCAGCTGTTGGATTTCAATTTCGTCATATTACTTCCATTGCCAGGAAGGTTATCTAGACTCCTCTGCTGCGGTGAAGCGATACATTGATCCGTTCAACGAGAAAACCAACATTATGGACTCGGCGTAATGTATCGAACCAGATCAGCCTGCGCTGTCCGCGCAGGCTGATCCGGGCCGACACATTTCGTCTCAGGTGGTTAGATGTATAGATTAATGACTCCTGACACAGAAATTCAACATATGGCAAACAGTGTCTGTTCGGGTATAAAAACGAACAATCGTTTCGATTACGTGGGACACTATTGACCGTTTAGCTTAAACGTGTGTATTTACCATTGATTGCCAAACAAGTTTTCAGCTTATATTTAATCACGTTCGATGTCTACTTTCTGGACATTTTAGAAGTTCTCGGGTCGCTTCTGTTTAAAGAATATCAAAGGCAGAACCCACTCACCACGTGATTTGAAGCCGGGACCTTTGAAACGAGAAGTCAACGATCTACCACTGAACCACTGTCTTCCACAATTAACCGCTTTCCTCAAATTGTATTATCTTTTAGTAAAATCGATATTTGATATAAAACAAGAAATATCTTTAAAAAAGATAAAAATATAACGTCTGTCGTGTATCAGTCTTTCCCAAATACTGCTACAATTTTGATCGCTTCAACGGTACCTTTTGGAATCATTGTAGCTAACTGAGAACTATGCTTATAATGAGCTTGTTCTCTTCTTTCTACAATGTTTTCAACTTTGTTTATAACTATCATAATAGACGATTCCTAGATGCTTTCGAAGCATTCAGCTGCTGATTTGCTGTACGTGGAAAATAATTGGAAGTTTTGACTTCGTTTGAGTCACGGTCAGGGGCGTAGTTTTGCAATAATCAATGTGTAAGCCGTCTCGTGAGAAAATCAGTATTTTGGACTCTGCGTAAAATATCGGCCCGGATCAGCCTAAGCATTCCACACAGGCCTACCCGGATATACACTTTTCACCTCCTGTGGATTTCCTGTTTCAGGAATCACTAATCTATACATCTATCCCCCTAAGACGGAATGTGTCGGCCGGATCAGTCTGCGCGGACAGCGCAGGCTGATCTGATCGATACAGTACGCAGATGTCTATCACCGCAGCTGTATTTTGGGGGCATTTTGAGAAAAAATGTGTAGGCACGTGCCTACAGTGCCTAAAGGGAGCTACAGTCCATGATAGCTTTTCCTTTTCCAATTAATTGTACGCACACAACCGAGTCACCGATATTATGACGTCATCGATATTAAACTCCATCGATTGTCGGGATACACACCGGCAGCTCGTTTTTGATTTATTGAATTTCTCAACTCTTTCACTGCAGAATTTCACAAGATGGACTCTTCTATGTTGAAAATTGAACCACTTCATTTCCGTTCAAACATTTGGTAACAATTAAATGTCTAAGTTCCAAACGATGCAGATTTCAGACGAGACAGCTCGTTACGAGATGTCCCACGTGAATCTGCATTGTTTCCAAAAGCCTTAAATTGCCTTTGGAAGCGAAAGAGTTAACACAAATCTGCATGCATCATAACCTATTGTCAATCTTACGCAAATTGAACCATATTGTGTGACCTGCATGCGTGATGATGGAGCGTAATTGTCTATATTTATAGGCATATATCTTTAATTAACCTAGTTATCGAACAATAAATCATTTAGCTTAGGATTTATTTAGGAGTACGAACTCCTTCCCCCATTCCACCCTTTACCACATACAATAAATCCGCAGCAGACGACTTTTAAAACGCGAAGGTAAAATTCGAATATTTCCATAAACATGTAAAATGATTGAATCGAGTTTAAACCCTTTTTGCAAAAGTAAAAAATGCTCATTATGCTCATTATGCTCATTATGCTCACTTTGCTCATTATTCTCATTATGCACATTATGCTCATTATGCTAATTATGCTCACTTTGATCATTATGCTCATTATGCTCATTATGCTCATTATGTTAATTATGCTCATTATGCTCATTATGCTCATTATGTTAATTATGCTCATTATTCTCATTATGCTCATTATGCTCATTATGTTAATTATGCTCATTATTCTCATTATGCTCATTATGCTCATTATGTTAATTATGCTCATTATGCTCATTATGTTAATTATGCTCATTATGCTCATTATGTTAATTATGCTCAGTATGCTCATTATGCTCATTATGTTAATTATGCTCATTATGCTCATTATGTTAATTATGCTCATTATGCTCATTATGTTAATTATGCTCACTTTGCTCATTATGCTCATTATGTTAATTATGCTCATTATTCTCATTATGTTAATTATGCTCATTATGCTCATTATGTTAATTATGCTCATTATGCTCATTATGTTAATTATGCTCACTTTGCTCATTATTCTCGTTATGCTCATTATGCTCGTCATGCTCATTATGCTTATTTTGCGCAATTTCTTCTTTGCCGCAATGTTTGCAAAAGACATCTTCTGCAAATACATTAAAATTCGTCTGGGAGTCCAACAGGTCTAACTCGGATTCAACAGGGCGTCAACATGAGCAATTTCTCCTGTTGCTACATAGTTTTCATCTTTTTTCAATAAGTATAAATTACATTGGTTTTGTTTGTTGGAATGTGTTAAAGCCTTGAACTTTATAAACGATCAACACAGTCGATAGATATACCAATGATAAAATGTTCAAACGGAAATCCTTATGGCGTTCAGAAAATAAAAATTGCACATCTGATGATAACGGTTTGCTCTATTATACCATACACGTAAAAGGAAATATTCATATACACTTCAGTAAATCAATGAATAAATAAATACAGCTTTTGTTTCAGGTTTTTTTAAATTCGAAACGATAAAAACAATTTTAAAAAGTACCTAACATTACAATATTACATAATGAACTTTGTGTTCGTGTTGCGAAAGAAAACGTAACGGAAACAATTCTTAAAACCACAGCCAATCAATAAATCGATGTTTTAATTAACGAATTTCTTGATGAACAAGAGAGCTTGCACGAACATAAATGATACAATTTCAAGAACTAGGTCACATTGAAGCCCAGACTAGCCGATTCAGACAAAAATGTTTCAGTTTATTTATGCGAAAAGAATATATATAATCCTGCGTATCTATTCATATAGGCCTGCTAGAGTATTTAACTCTCTCAATTTAAAATATCATAAAGTCGACTCTTCCATGTTGAAAATTGGACCATTCCATTTTTCGTCCAACAGGAAATTTCGAGTGCTTGGCGTGAAACGGTTGTAACTGAAAACCTATTTTGAAAACCCTGGTTTAGGGGCAATTGCGACCCCTTTGTAAACAATGCAAATTTAGGTGCCATTGCTCAGAACGAGCAATGGCACTTAAATTCCCATTGTTTACCAAGGAAAATGATTTAACGCGTATAAAGACTTTATGGCGAGGTAATTAACCTTTGTTAAAAAAATACCAATTTTAGTTACAACCGTTTCACACCAAGCCCCTCGATTTGGTAACATTTAACATCAAAGTGGCAAACAATGCAGATTCAAGTGAGACTGCTCGTTACGTTTGAAAAAGCCTTCAATTGCCTTTTGACAGCGAATTTGTTAAACGCTTACCTTCTATATCATAATCATTTGATCATTTCCCATGTACAGACTACGCTGGCACATAGGTGACATCCGCAACACTTTATTTATATTGTGGCCATAACTTAGTAACTTGAGGCCACCAAATACAAAGTTGTGGCCACAATTTACTAAGTTGTGGCCATAACTTATTAAATCGTGGCCACGACATAGTTTAGCTCTATTGACATACTTTCTTGCAATATCACGCCCGGTAAACAAGTTATTACAATACAGCGGCAAAGATGAAACGGTCGTTTTGATTGGCTAAACTAAGTCGTGGCCACAATTTAGTGAATTGTGGCCGCAACTTTTTATCTCATGGCCACAACTTAGTATATTGTGGTCACAACTTAGTAACTTGCGGTCACAACTGTTTATCTTGTGGCCACAACTTAGTATCTTGTGGTCACAACTTAGTAACTTGTGGTCACAACGTTTTATCTTGTGGCCACAACTTTGTAAATTGTGGCCACAGGTTACTAAGTTGTGGCCACCATATAAATAAACCTCTGTGCCACCGTAACAGACGCATATACAGCAGACGCCATTTGGAAATATTTTTGGCAAAGGATATCATTTAATGTGCTCGTTCATAATAAGTAATTCCTTCTATAGCCACATTGTTTTCAGCTATAGACAATAATTGTTCTTTCATATGTTTTTATTTTCAGTCTGGTGCTGTAAATTTGCTATACGTTGGAAAACTTTCAAGTCATCTGAATAAGGCTATGGGGAGATCTGGAATTTTTGAAAAGCATATTTGAAACCATTCCAGGGAAAAGGTTCAAGTTTTCTTTTTGTGAGCATTTCAAATCCAGATCAGACTGTACATCCGCACTCTTTGGTCAAGATCTTATCAGTTCATAATAATATGAGCAGTCCCGCGAGAAAACCAACATTATGGCATCTGCGTAATGTATCGATCCAGATCAGCCTCCGCAGTCCGCGCAGACTGATTCGGGCCGACACATTCCGTCTCAGGGAAAAAGAGGTATAGAGTAATGATTCCTGAAACAGGAAATCCGGGTAAGCCTGCGCGGTATGCTTAGGCTGACCCGGGTCGATACTTTACGCAGAGTCCACAATGTTGGTTTCTCGTGAGGCTGCGGCGATAGACATCTGCGTAATGTATCGACCAGATCAGCCTGCGCTGTCCGCGCAGACTGATCCGGCCGACACATTCCGTCTTAGGGGGGGGGGGGGGGGGGGGGGGATAGATGTATAGAGTAGTTATTCCTGAAACAGAAAATCTACAAGAGGCGAAAAGTGTCTATCCGGGTACGCCTGCGCGGCATGCTTATGCTGATCCGGGTCGATACTTTACGCAGAGTCCACAATGTTGGTTTTATCACGGGACGGCTCAATTATTATACAGTGTATTACTAACATAAGCATGTTGGAAGATTTGTCAGTTTTGTGTAGATTCTGACAAGACGGTGCAGCCGTACAGGCCAGGCGGAACATACACTGTTCACAAATACCATCTTGTTCCTTTTTTCCATAGACGTGCTAATTTAGCTTGTTGGCGGACACTGAACGAAGCCTCATATTTGTCAGTGCAATTTTACGCTCAATTAGACGTAACTCATATTGAACATCTCCACAGCATTTCAGCAACAGTAAAAGTTTGATTGCATAATTTGCCGTTGGTAATTTAAGGAATGTATAATTACACCTCTATGTTATGATGGTGTTTTTTCTTTCCATTTTTTTACGGGTTAAAAAATCAACTTGACGAAAAGCGATTTAGCATGTGGTTTCCGAGAAAAGATATAACTTACTTTCGAGTGATGCTTGTTTCGATCATTCACTGCTTTATGTCGTGTGTGCGAGAACAAATAAAATGGCTTTACATAAAGTTTTTTTTTAGTATGGATAAACTTAATTTTAACTAAAACGTATTCTCATATAAACAGTGTTGGACCTATAATATTAACTCTTTCAGCGCCGAATTGTTTAAAGTAGACTCTTCCATGTTCAAAATCGGGTGTGTCCAATTCTCAATTTATGAAAGTTTTGGACTCTTTTGGTAACTAAAAGGCAAACAATGCTGATTTCAGGTGAGACAGCTCGTTACGAGCTGACTCACCTGAAATCAGCATTGTTTGCAAAAACCTGAATATTGCCTTTGGCGCTGAAAGAGTTAAGTCGGATGTTTCGGTCTGCCCAACATGATCGCTTCCGAAAAATCTGTCAACTTGAATTTTACTGAATTGAGTGTTGCGCCGCTTACAACAGTGTAATCATTATATAACATTGTTTCCCCGGGTAAATTTCAAGTACTACTGGTATTATTTCTTCCGACAACGAAGAAACCATTGGAATGCTATCCCCAACAACCTGAGCGCCAAGGAGGGAAGCCATTACTACCATGTTTACCAAGTGTTTGGTATGACCCGACCAGGTATCGAACCCTGGCCTTCCGCATCAAAGACGGACGGAATTAGCAAACAGTGCAGAGACAGAGATCTGACTGGGATAAACTAGTATAAGAAGGAAGGTTTCCAGTTGCGTAGGTAGGAAGACGGTGCGTAGTACTGTGGCGCGAATTAAGAAAGGGAACAAGACATGGCTAGGTGAAATACCGGCGTGGTTTTACTAAAAAGTCTTGAAACCATCTATGACGTGTACACAAACAGTGCAGAGACATATCTGACAGGGCTAAAATAATAGAATAAGGTGGCAGGGGACCCCTAAATTTGCAACTTTCAGTTTGTCCGGACCAATATTTTATTTTATTTTATTTGAGAAATTATCAAAAACAACATCCATCAGAATGTCAAAACTATATCTCAATATAACAATTTTTCAAAATCATGTAACATTTTAGCAACTCGACAGAACCGAACAAAATTTCAAACCCTGTGTATTCTATCCCACCTACCCAAAATGCGGGCTAAAATGACACTATTTCGGCAGATTTTCTAATCATGTTCTTACTTACTGGAAACATGCAGAAGAAAATTGAAGCACACGTACTTAATAACCAAGCAATGCATAACCAGGAAATGTATACAAAATTCCATGTCATCAGTATTCTTCTAGTAGAAAACCTTATTTGAAATACCTGAATTTTCGTCACACAACAGCTTCTAAAATGATATTGAGATTGACCTCCCCTTGGAAAGCTCTTCAACATGATATGAGCTAGCATATACAAATGTTCGTATTTTCTCAACATTTTGTATGCATCAATTGATAGAAGTCAATACAAGAAATCAATGCCATATATTGTTATATAGTTAGAATTCGATTCATTTTCAAACACACCAAATATATGAAATATTTCGAATGTGTCCCCTGCCACAAAAGGGCAAAGGTTTCCAGTTGCGTAGGAAGAACGTGCTTAGTAGTGAGGCGGCACAAGCGGAACACGTGTTGACTTGAAATCACTGGCGTGGTTTTACGGAAAACACTATGGAAAACACCTTGGAAAACACCTATCCAATTCGATTATCGTGGCTTTGACCTAATCGAGCTCGTAATCAAAGAACATTTTGATGTATGATCCGCCTTTGGTGTGGGCGATAGAACCTGTCGATGCAAATTGACACTCATACAAGTTTTATTAACCTAGGCGATTGCGTACTAAATTAGGAACTTATCAAAGCTAGCCGATATAATTGCATTAACCACGAGAAATAGCGTCCATCGCAAACGTGCAAACAATGCACATTCTGAGACGATAGCACACACACAAACATGCTGATTCGAGTCCTCACTATTATCAGATTGGTCTCCGAACTTTTTTTAATAAGCATGTGAACAATACAGGCCAATACAAGCTCGGGGCTGGTCAAACACGTAGATCTGTAATGTCTTCAAAACGAGGCGTATTGACCATCTGAAGACGGATTGTCTGATGACGCCGTGTTTTGACTGACAAAAGGTAATTCTGGTACAACTAGGACCGGAGTTCTAGATAAGCGGCGTTTTGCATGTTCTCAAATCGTTATTTGACCCTTAAACCCTATGTTGTGGCTACTCAAAAGAATCGTCTCAGTGAGACGATTCTTTTGAGTACCCACATCATAGGGATTAGCTGGATAATTAGAGAGAAATTGTGGGGAAGAGAGCTGAATATCCCTCTTTATCTGGACCTCTGATTAAGGACGTATGTACCCGTACTTAATTCCTATACAGTACTTTACAATTTAAGTTGTGTTTAACGCTTTACCATTTGCAGACACAATTTGTCGCATCTGCAATAGTCGTCCTTTGATATCATTGTTGCAAAAGGGGATATTTAATAATGGCAATAATGGAGCAACTCAACAAGCAAATCAGGTACATGAGATTTGTGCACAGTATAGATCCAACTCGCCCTGTGCAGTGTGATCTCGAATTGAACTGTTTGCTAATGTGTCAAAGTAGCATTCATTATTTAGACTCTGACATTCAGTGCACATTTGAATTACATTGAGTAAACGTGTAAGTTATCGTTTTCTACAAATATCAAAACATCTCTCTCAGATTAATTGTTGTAGGGCATTACTCAATTTTACTTTCATGTATAGATATTTTCATTATATTTTACCTAGTTGATTTTAAAGTCCTCTGCTGCAAAACGTTGTTTGTGCGCAAGGTTTTATATGTACACGAGTCTTGCAAAACTATGTCCTGTGTACCCGTCTGAAACCAACATATATTCCTTTTCTATTGTTTATTTTTTTATTTGGATAAATAAATTTTGTGATTGGAACAAAGATCGCTTGCTGTTTCCATATAATATCGATACCACTGACGATATAGACGTGCATACTCTGTCCCTAGGACAAGAATCTGTACAGTTTACGTCAAATACAATTATCGTCATTGTCCTATATAAACCCTTCCATCACGGTCTCAGTGGTGACGTGGTCAACACGCTCCGACCTGGCTGCGGAATAGGTTCCAGGGTTCGATCCTCGGTCAGGTCATCTCAATGAATTCATCCTTGTTCTTCGTCAATGTTCGAAAGTATGTGACAATAATGGATGTAATGACTGATGGCTGCCATCCTTGGCGTTTAAAGGTTGTCGGGTTAGCATTACGTCTGTCCGGCTGGAGTCAGGTTAAATTGACAAGTTGTACTGTTAACCTAGAGCAATCAATTCCGTTTCGTGAAATAAACATTTGGAACATGAGTACATATACTGCTGATACAGCAATATTAGACTTTCATACACGACTCGGTCTGTAACCTGATTTTATCGTTTTTTAAAAACATTCTAAACGAGGATGTAATGCATGGGTCATACATTATTTACATCAGCCAGTCTGATAACACCATTTTCTTTCCAACACCGAAACCGTTTTTTTTATCCTCACCAAAGATAAAAGGTTGTTGAATACTATAAACTCTGTATTCCACAGAATAACTGTAACCGATCTCATCAACATTGAATCAGAGTTCTATAAACCAGAACAAAACACAACTATTGCTTTATATCTCTCATGTTCATATATCATATTATACACAATTATTTAGAAATAGCAATAAAAACATATAGTTATCAAGACGTGGATATATTTCAGTGTCGTGGTCTAGTGTTTATAGTGTGAAAGACAGTGTTACAAAGGTAGAGAGTCGGCATCTTGTACCAAAGGTCCCGGGTTCGAATCCCGTGATGAGCGGGTTCTGCCTTTGGGATTTTTCCACACAAACGGCGCGAGTACTGGTTAAGTTTCTAGGAAGCAGACATCGAGCGTGATTAATATAAGCTTAAAGCTTGTTTCGCAATCAATGTAAAATAAATAAGTTTAAACCTTAGTGTTTATAATAACCAAAATACGGACAATGAAGAACTTCTAATTTATGAATGTATATATTTTTTATAAAAAATGAAGGGAAATCAATGAAAATGCCCATCAGAAGTTTATACAATGTAGGTGGTAGTCATTGATACATGAGTATTTTTGTGCACAAATGAGCACGTGGATCTTGGACTACGCTGTTCGCAGATGTAGCTTACAGTCGTACAGAACGGCATACTTACCGCGTATAGAATACGGTTTAGTGCGTAGTCATTCATGATTGTAAGAATCACAATCGACGCACTTCGAAAACATTCTATAAATCAAAGCGCCAATGGCACAGTAGTGGCGATCGTGTAGGAAATCCTGCAAAGTAACAAGCAGAATCACGGTGTAGGCCTTGCGATTTTCAATATATATATATAGGCATATACGATATGCTCGATCTCCAACTCAATTAGGCTACACTTTCAGCATTGATTGCTAATTGACGCTAGAACGTACAGAGGGTTGCACTCGAACGTGCCTAACTTGTACACTGACATCGTGTCCTTTAAACTTTTGAAAACCAGTGTTATTATCTAGACGCTTTCATATAGTGCAACAACCACAAAATAAAGCGTTTATGATATAGAGATTTAAAAAAAAACAATCCATGACCAGTCTTGCGAGCTATTTATAGAACATTTTGGAATTTCCAGATGCCTCCTACTGCGTCATTGATAACATTTCCGCATCCCGTTTTTAGGTGGCTTTTCATTTTAGTCGGGTTGGTGAATACGGACTAAATGTAATGAGAGGCTATTTAGATTAAGTCCGAAAATAAAATGTTGCAGTGTTCGTGAATACGGGACCAGGTTCGAAACTAGCACTGACATGATCGTAAACCTCGTAGGTATTTTCAGAAATTCCGAAAGTACTTTATGGGCCTTTTCATTTTGACGAGGTGTTTTGAGTATCGTGATAGTACTTTACAGGCCAGATAAAACGCGCAAAGATATTTATTATCTGCCCAAACATGAAGAATGCTAAAATTTACAACCTATAACTCATAGTAGATCGTAATCTCGGTACATTTTAAATCTTAGTATCAATCCGGTACCAAAACAGCACCGACATTGTTATTGTTTACCGTGTCTCTGCATCACTGATGGAACTATATATTTGGCGGTTTATTATTTATAAGTTAATTGGTTTGCATTATTTATTGCATAACAAGTCAACGGGCTGTTCAAAACTGACTTTGTAAATTTGGTCGTTGTTTTTGTTTCTGTTAGCATTGTGGCGATTGTCAAACAAATCGCCACAAAAAGAATATTTTGTCCCTCCATAACTTCCACAATTTTTCAGTGTCAAGTCCATGCTCCGTAATGACCAAATTCCATGATAAAATGAATCGCTATTGATTGATTAATTGATTGATTTGGTGTTTCACGCCGATTTCCACAATTATCCAGTCATATCGCGCCGCTCTGTTCGCCTACCAGTGTGTTTCCTGGCTTACCGAAACCAGTTCTTAACACATAATAGCGTCAAAGCAACTAACTTCTTTTCTCCATTAACTATAAGCCCATTGGTGGAAGACGACCGACGCTTGTCTCAATCACTTTTGGCAATTATCGGAAAAAAATGAATGGCCGAACCCATGTCCCCTGTATTGAATGTAACCTTACCATCTGGTCCAATTAGTAAAACAGCTTCTTGGACGTTCCTGTAACAAATAGGCGAACATTTCAGATATTGATAAGACAAATGCGTAGGTTGATCCGAGTCTATACTAGTCACAAAACCCTTACGTTGGTTTTCAGTCAAAAACATCGTAGATAATTTCACTATCATGTGTACTCAATTGGGTCAAGGCCAATGTAGCGTGACCTAATTCCGAACACCGTTTTTGTGATTGTTTTTCTTTTCTTCATATATCAAGTTGAGATTCATAGGTGCAAGTGATTATGACATTAAATTAGTAGTGCTTCATCGCGAAACGAAACATTGAAGAGGAAATCATCTCAAATCTCAAAGTCATAGTGATACATTAAATCAATGGTGGTAGTACATCATCTACGGAACAGCATTTTACCCCGATGTTTCAAAAAGTCGATGAACGATACTATAATGAAAAGGGTTCCACTACGAGAAATGCTTATCATACTTTGGACAGCTATATAAATATTTTGCGAGAAAATTTGAGAAAACCAATTAATTATGACAGACCTGCAGTACATGCTGATCAAATTTGAGAACATATCCGCCTAAACCCAGGACAGTTTCTTCTGCGTCTGTATAGTTTGAATGTAGGTCACAATACACCAAATAATTTCCTTCTTTGTTTCCATGTAAATCGACCAGTTTCAGTCCTCAATTGTCGCTTATTGGACAATTCACCAGGCGAAAATAGTTACTGTCCTTTCGGACCAAATCGGGCCCGGACAAAACCGGTGTTTAGCGTTCTCTACTTTCACTTTCAAACAATATCAAAATACTAAAAGTGATCAATTCAATCATTTCCAGTGCAACCTATACATTTTACAATGAATTTAAGCTCAAATATCATATATTCAATGCATTCTGATGACGGTATACACTCATTTCTACGCAAACAACTTTTTTAATGGACTATTTGGATTATTTAGAAGTTTTGGAATTTATAACATGAGCTATCGGTTGTATAAGAATAAAAATTGTGTTTATGTTTAAGGCGCTCATGGAAGACTGACTTGCAGACATGCACTATATCAGATGATATTATTGTTGTTGTTATTATTATTATTATTATTATTATTATTATTAAAACTTCTAAGAACAGAGATACATAACATCTATGATTTATTGATTGGGGTTTAACGCCGTTGTTTAAACACATGTGCAGTCATATCACGGCGGCCAGTTCACATAATAATGTGTTTCTTGGTTACCCCATACCAGAATTCCACACATCCGACTTTCCAAGCGAGTAACTGCTTTTTCACATAGACTGTTAGCCTAATAGTGGAAGACGAATGACGTTTGAAACAATGAATTTTGTCACACGTTGGAAAGAATGTTGGCCGAGCTGGGATTCGAACTCACAACTCCAGGATTGACAGCCCGCTGTCGACTGAGCTCCCGGGGATCGGCAAGGCATCTAGGATATAGTTGGTATAGTTTGTATTAAGGACTGACAACCTTGCGGTAAAAAACAAACTGCTTATCATGTTTAAATTCCATCAGCCTGAATATGGCGTTTAAAGTTAGAAAGAAAATATTAATACTGTTTGTCTTTTTTGCAGTATATTTGTTAACCCTTTCCCTCATATAGACGCTTTCTAACGCCTCAGCAGACGGCGTTTTGAAAACATAGTGATAAAAGAAGAAATTGCACAAAACGTTTAAATTATGGAGATTTTCCATGTTTTGACTAAATACGTTCAAAGTCGTTTGCTGCAGACTTGTCGTATGAGGGAAAGGGTTAATCTTCTCTCACATACTGCTTTGAAAACATATATTCAAAAACACAGAAAATCTCTATAAATGAAAGTATAATTATTGGATAGAGTTGAAAATAAAAAATCATTTTGGAAAATTGAAAAATGGCTCATTATGATCGAATTTCTCCATTTGCAACGATGTTTTCAAAAGTTGTCTGCTGCAGAGGCGTCAGAAAGCGTCTGTTTGTGGTAAAGTGTTAATCATAAGTTGGTATCACCGATAAAGTAATGTTGATTCAGTGTGAACTCGAAAAACAGGTAACATGACGATTTCACAAATGTCGGAAACTTTTCATTGTGTGTTTGTTTGTATGATGTTTTAGGCCGCATCTGAAACATCTGATTGATACATCTGAAGCAGCCGACCTTTGACCTTTGTAAACAGTGTGGCAAAGGGAGAAGTTTCTCATTGTGATGGTTCAACTATATCCAATAATTATACTTTAGTTTATTGAGATATTCCATATATTTGCATGGAAGTGTGCAGAGTGGTCTACTATAAACTTTGGTGTATGCACGAAAGTGTTAAGCACATGTTATTTGGTATTTGGTCGAAGAACATGTTAAATTATTATGTCTCTAACGCCATGTATTCCTAACGCGTTACCGTTTTTTCCACGACTAGCTGTAAGGTGTTTGTTTGTTTTGTTGGGGGTTTATGCCGTTCTCAACATTATTTCGGTTATATCACGGCGAGGCTGTAATGTTTCTTGAAACGTGGATGCAGCGCAGTTTCATCAGAGAATCAGCGGAATCACTTCCATCCGAAGTTCTTCCAGATGTTTTTATACAGATTCATGTCTATAGCAATCTCAAATTGGTAGCCTATGAACAAAAAAAGCCATCTCAAATCGGTAGCCTATGAAAAAAACCAAAGCAATCTCATTTCGGTAGCCTGTGAACACACCCAGAGCAATCTCAACTCGGTAGCCTGTGAAAAAAGCCATAGCAATCTCAAATCGGTAGCCTATGAAATCCCCCATAGCAATCTCAATTCGGTAGCCTATAATAAAACCCATAGCAATCTCATTTCGGTAGGCTATGAACAAACCCATAGCAATCTCAATTCGGTAGCCTATGAAAAAACCCATAGCAATCTCAATTCGGTAGCCTATGAAAAAACCCTTAGCAATCTCATTTCGGTAGCCTATGAACAAACCCATAGCAATCTCAATTCGGTAGCCTATGAAAAACCCATAGCAATCTCATTTCGGTAGCCTATGAACAAGCCCATAGCAATCTCAAATCAGTAGCCTATGAACAAACCCATAGCATTCTCAATTCGGTAGTCTATGGAGGGAAAACAATCTAGCATACTATGTTATCTTATGGATATGTACAATAAATACTCTGTTAGATCAAAAACAAGTTTAATTTGATATATTTGATATATTTCGCTCATAAGAGTCTTTACTGTATACTGCATACGTATACTTTAGTCCCATATGTATATTATTACCATAACATGTAGTAACTATCACAGTCCAATTTGCGAGAAAGAATCTTAAGGAGAATTTATCTGCAACATGCTTTTCATAAATATTCATCAAAGTTCATGAATGTTCATAAATCATAAACATTCAGTGTATATACGATTAGAAAATGCAAATTTGATAACTTATCATAATTGTACAATGATCGAAAATCAAAAGGAGGAGAGAAAGGATATACGATCAAAGATCACATGTTTAGCTAGGCATAATGGATACTTGCTACTTCTAGAAAGACACGTGTTGCGAAAAAAGTTACCCTGTACAAGAGCTCCGGATAAGGGGGGGGGGGGGGGGGGGGGGGGGGGGGGTATTCAGCTCTTTTCCCCACAATTTCTCTCTTATTATTAAACCAAACCGTATGTTGTGGGTACTCAAAAGAATCGTCTCATTGCGTACCTACAACATAGGGTTCGAGGGTCAGATAAGCATTGTTTTAGAACATGCAAAACGCCCCTTTATAGATCTAGAGTTCTACTGTACAACATACAACAAATTGGCTGCAGACGACTTTGAAATAATTTAACCCTTTCCCTCATATAGACGCTTTCTGACCCCTCTGCAGCAGACGGCTTTTCGAAAACATAGTGACAAAAGAAGAAATTGCTCAAAACGAGCAATTTCTACTTTTGGCACAATGTTTTCCATTTTTAGTTATAGGTTGGTTATCCATTGAATTATGGAGATTTTCTATTTTTTTGACAAAATATGTTCAAAGTCGTCTGCTGTAGAATTGCCGTATTAGGGAAAGGGTTAAGCAAATATATGTGGAAAATCTCTAAAAAAAGAAAGAAGAATTACTGAACAGAGTTGAAAACAGTGTAGCAAATTGAGGAATTGTGCATAATGAGAAATTGCTCCTTTTGCATCATTGTTTTTAAAAGTCGACCGCTGCAGATGCGTTCAATAACGACTACACGTGGGAAAGGATTAAAATTAACAAGAGCTGTACGTAAGATAGTGCGCTCGACTATTCTACGCTTAACCAGAATTTATAACTCAAATAATAAAGGGCCATAACTTGTTTTATGTAGTTACCTAACTTGATTATCTACATAGGTGTGATGGTTGGGATGGGGTGTATAAAGTTTAAATACAATAAATCTATTAGTAACTGAGCCATAGGACCTTAATGTCGTTGCACTTTAACCAGAATGTCCAAGTAAAGATTGATTAATTGATTGATTGGGGTTTAACGCCATTTTTAACAATTTCTCAGTCATATCACGGCGGCCAGTTCTCCTACTCATGTGTTTCCTGGTTTTCTCACACCAGTACTCCACACAACAATCTCCCCCAAGCAACTGGCTGCTTTTTCACATAGACTTAGCCCATTGGTGGAAGATAAATGACGCATGTCGCAATGACTTTTGACAAACGTCGGAAAGAAACCAAGTAAAAAAAAAAGGCAATCATGTGCAGGACATAGTTATCTAATTTAATTATTTAAAAAAGGTATGAGAGTTAGAAAACATTGATGAAAGTTTCATTGCAATACATCCAGTCGTAACTAAGCTATGGTGTAATATATGTGCCTGCATGCAAAACCTTAACTTTATCGTGACGCCGATGCCGACGTCGACACCGACGCCAGGGTGATTACCATAGCTCTCATCACATCCTAATTGTTTGGCTTGAAAGGGCGGCGTCATGCAAAATGTAGTCATCGTGCGAATATTCACCCAGAACCATTCCTATCCGTATACATACACTGCATTCCCAAATCATGAAAGTGTGTAGCTCTATTGGTTTTTCGACAAAGCAATTGTATGTGCTGCTGATGTAACGCAGATTTATTAGAAAACACCTTTTATTTAGTTTAAACTTATTTATTTTGCATCGATTGCGATTCCTGGAGACTTTAAATCTATACTCGTACCACCGTTTGTGTGGAACAAAATCCAAAGAACTCTTATGTGCTGATGAAACACAGTTTTAGACAATCTCCCTGCCTGATGCTGCTTATATATATGACCCCGCTGATCCGGAACTGCATTATTTAAAAAAACCAACTAGTCATTCGGAATGACTAGTTGGTTTTTTTAAACAGTGCAGTTCCGGATCAGCCTGTGTATACGCATTATCTGGGCAAGATCTACACTATTCACACGTCAGAGGTTTCAGTCAACTTGTGTAGGTTCTGGTGAGACTTAGCAGATACACAGGTTGTTCCGAACCGACACTTGCCAACTTGTTCATTTTCTCATGCATATGATCAAACTTCCTTCTGGTTGTAACGTATAACGTAGCTGTAGAGCATCATCAGCGTGTGCAGTATGTCGCGGGTTTGATCCACAACCGAGCCATAGCAAAGACTTTTAAACTGTTAAAAGTTTAAACTTATTTATTGTAAATCGATTGCGAAACACGCGTTAAGCTTATATGAATCACGCTCGATGTCTGCTTCCTGGAGACTTAACCAGTACTCGCGCCGTTTGTGTGGATAAAAATCCTGAAGTCAGGACCCGCTCATCACGGGACTCGAACCAGGGACCTTTGATACGAGAGGCCGACGCTCTACCTCTGTCTGTACCACTGTCTTCCACACTTTTAAACTGTAATGGCTTTTCGTGATGGGTGCTCATTGTGGGCTTAGTATTACGACTGACTCGCTGGTGTCAAGAGCAATGGACCAGTAGAACTGGTAACTTAATCCGGAAACTATATAACTGATACATTGTTGAAAGCGGCGTTAAACACACCCTACAGACAAACAGACCTAACATTTTAACAAGGAAGATATACGGCTGTTAACCCTTTCCCTCATATAGACGCTTTTTTTTTATATACGACAATCCTGCAGCAGACGACTTTGAACATATTTTGTCAAAAAATAAAAAATCTCTGTAATTGAATGGATAACCTATGACGAAAAGTGGAAAACATTGTGTCAAAAGGAGAAATTGCTCGTTTTGAGCAATTTCTTCTTTGGTCACTATGTTTTCAAAAAGCCGTCTGCTGCAGAGGCGTCAGAAAGCGTTTATATGGGGAAAATGGTTAAAGAGAGTACAGATATGAGCCGTGTATAGCGATTAGGGGTTGTATCGCCTCTCCGTAACGGGGTCATATAAAGGTATAATTGGTAAACAAATGGTGAGGCTACATTTCTAGTATTCTATTCAAAAGACACATGTATGGCTAGATACCATGTAGACGGACAGTGTAGACTGTTGTGAAACGGTGCGGACACACACGATCACGTTCAGGAGTCTTCACTGTACGCAAATACATGACGAACCAAAGTCACTCGACGCGGTTTATAGTATATATATATAATCTTCAAATTGTGCCATATCAATTACTACATGAAAGCCAGTATGACATATAACCAATCAGACGTACATTACACCCATATACTTCGTCTATGTCACGGTAACGTCTATCAAAGACAAGTAATGTCATGGAGTATTTACATCACATAGCAGAAACGCTGTTGTATGAAAGTATGTCGCGCCAATTATAAAATGGCTCGAATGAGTTTAACGCCGCTTTCAACGTTTTTTTTAGTTATATCACGGCTTGTCCTGGGTAAGTTACCAGTTCTACTGATTCATTTATCCTGACACCAGCCAGTCAGTCGTAATGCTAACCCCACAACCCTGAGCTCAAAGGAGAGCAGCCTATACTACATTTTGATTACTATCTTTGGTATCCCCGGTAGGGGATCGAACCCGTGACCTCCCTCACACGAGGTGAACGCTTTACCACCAAGGGTAATGTTCATAGTGTAAAGTTCGTTTTAATGAAATGCCAAAAAGGAATCATGCTGAACAAAAGTTATGCTTAAGTTATGCTAACATCTCTTTTGAAAAGTGTAGAAAACTATAAATTAGCACATTCATACTGCATTGCCGAGATTTCTTGAATGCTTCTATGACTTGATAGCGGATGCGAAGATGGATCTGGATCTAAATTGGTTGCAAATGCCCTTAACCATATTGTTTTTAGTACAGGACCACCTGAATTGCTGTACTTGGTGGAAACCTACGTCTTCGCGTGACGCCAAAGTGAATGGCGTAAATTCCAGATTCACTTGGACGTTCGGCACTGAGCCGATACAAATAACATTACGCGATTTCATTAGTCGAACACAAAGGACGGAACATTATTCGTCGTTAATGTAGTGTGTGTTAAAACACGTTTATCAATCAAGTCGGCTTACAGTGGCATTTAATTATATAGACCGTATACTGTTATTCTGAGACATGGTGTAATACAGTTGATACTCGACGTTACAAAATAAATCTTTAAAATCAGCCCAAAAGTCTGATCAGTTTTTGTGACGATGGTGGTAACAATAGCCACTGTACTATGACACAAGAAGAACAATATATAAGGATATTTCGGCAGTACGTCAGTAAGTTCATGACAATAGATGCTCGGCCCATAAATTTTAGAAGAAGAATCAGGCATCGGCTGCTTGTGCCGGAATTCTCATACATTTAAACGAGAAGTTACACTTAACATGTTCCTTTATTAGTTGAGCAAACCCGTTTTTAAAGACCATCCATCGAAAGAGAACAATCAGGTGGTCTGCTGCAGAGGCATCAAAACTCACAGGGAAAGTTCATCCATTAGCACAGGTGTATTAAAGATGACGAAAGTTGGTCCTATTACGTTCACCTCTATAACTACATCAATACCTTCCAAATGCAGCTCCTTGAGAGTCAACAAGATTTTTCTTCAATTTTGCAAAGTGACTAAGTTCTTGATAGTTTGTTTTTTTGTGGTTTTACACCAATTTCAACAATAATGATGTTTGATTAAATTTATTCATGTTTTGAAATGTGAATTGTCCAAGGGCATCATGCCGGCCGTGACTGAGAATCAAACACAAGACATGCAGTTTGAAATCTCCGACAATAACCACTCGGCCACGACGGATTCCTGTTTCGGAAGAGACATAATCTATATTGAACAAAGCCCTGATGTCATCAGTTGAGAAAAATATTCTGACTCAGTGTTTCAACATGCTTAATTCGAACATGTGGTCTCTAAAGTGTACACAATATTTTATTTTTAATACGGCCTAGCGATCAGATGATGAACATATGATAACCCCAAAAAGGTTAGCTTACATAAAACCAAAACAAACATTCTAATAAAGTTTCAACGTTCTTGAGCTAAAAAATATGTCTATCCCCTGCCAACTAGATCTTTCTTAAATTTTGTATGGCCTTATTTTGAACACATAATGACCCATTTAAAAACGTAACTAAAATATCACCAAGACAAACATTCTGGCAAACCAACATTATTCTACTGTCAAATGATGGAGCTTTACTCAAATTTACTCGCACAGAGTGCACTTTTATCGAAAACCGCAAGGCCTACACCGAGATACTGCTTGTTACTTTGCAGGATTTTCTACACGATCGCCACTACAATGCCTTCGGCGCTTTGATTGTAACAGTTCATCTTGATTAATAGCAGATATTGCAGATGCTTGCCTTACTATGCGAAAGGACATGCTGATCTGGGTTTTTGTTGTTCGTCAACTGATAGAGGGTCCATTTTCCTGATTCGAGGATAATTATGTGCTTCTTAATAAATAATGTTATACGGTTACAAGCAATTGAACGACTCCACCCCCACCTCCCCCCCACCCTTTTTTTTAAAACTAACTCCGTGGTGCAGCTCTGGGAGTTTCCGTCGCTGAAGCGGGGACCAAGGTTCGATCCTCAGTCGGGGGTTACCGATCAATTTGAAATGGAAGATAGTTCATTGTACATAAGTCAGGGTTGCGGGACCAGTATTGCGTCTTTATCAACATTGGCCGAATAAATGGTGCTAGTGCATCCGTGGCCGAATAAATGGTGCTAGTGCATCCGTGGCCGAATGAATGGTGCTAGTGCATCCGTGGCCGAATAAATGGTGCTGGTGCATCCGTGGCCGAATAAATGGTGCTAGTGCATCCGTGGCCGAATAAATGGTGCTAGTGCATCCGTGGCCGAATAAATGGTGCTAGTGCATCCGTGGCCGAATAAATGGTGCTAGTGCATCCGTGACCGAATAAATGGTGCTAGTGCATCCGTGGCCGAATAAATGGTGCTAGTGCATCCGTGGCCGAATAAATGGTGCTAGTGCATCCGTGGCCGAATAAATGGTGCTAGTGCATCCGTGGCCGAATAAATGGTGCTAGTGCATCCGTGGCTGAATAAATGGTGCTAGTGCATACGTGGCCGAATAAATGGTGCTAGTGCATGAATAAATGGTGCTAGTGCATCCGTGGCCGAATAAATGGTGCTAGTGCATCCGTGGCCGAATAAATGGTGCTAGTGCATCCGTGGCCGAATAAATGGTGCTAGTGCATCCGTGGCCGAATAAATGGTGCTAGTGCATCCGTGGCCGAATAAATGGTGCTGGCAATATTGGCGATTCATCCGCAAAACGCCGTAATATATCTTTACAATTATTGAAATCGTAGAAACACACCAATGGTATAAACGACAAGTGGTGTGACCACTGTTGGACACCGACGGTTGTCCACTCTGTTACGCCCCAAAACAGTGATGTTTAAAGCGTAGCTGAGTCAACAACTTTCATTGGGTGTTTGGCGATGAAGTCTGAAATTCAACCCCCAAAGAACTTAACTACGGGTTATATGATAACATTTTCATTCAATAATTTGAAGTTTTATGCCGCTTTCTAAACAATTCCAGTTTTATCACGGCATTTCCTGTGTAAGTTACCAGTACTACCATACCCATATACACATACACATACACATCCTCATACATACATATCGAGGGCTTGGTGTGAAACGGTTGTAACTAAAATTGGTATTTTTTACCAAGGTTAGTCACCTCGCTATTAAGTCTTTATAAGCGTTAACTCATTTTTCTTGGTAAACAATGGAAATTTAGGTGCCATTGCTCGTTCTGAGCAATGGCACCTAAATTTGCATTGTTTACAAAGGGGTCAAAATTGCCCCTAAACCAAGATTTTCAAAATAGGTTTTTAGTTACAACCGTTTCACACCAAGAAATATATACAGATACGCATACCTAACAATTAACTTGTTATCAACTTCGCGACAGACTTTCAACAATTGCTTAGTTACATGACGGCGTTTCTTGGATAAGTTATCAGTACTACTGGTCCGTTTATCCTAACACCAGCCAGTCAGTCGTTATGCTAACCTCTCAACCCTGAGCATCAAGGAGGCGGCCATTACTACCATTGTTTAAGTCTTCTCAAAAGTAATCGCTGTTAGCGATACAATAATACGTCTTGGGCTATTAAAGTTCAATTTTGACGAAGTTTCAATGAGAAAAAAATCTTCTCTAACGATTATTTCATTATGTTTTTACGGAGTTACTCGCTGTTTTATCCTTAACCCTTTCCCTCATATAGACGCTTTCTGACGCCTCTGCAGCAGACGGCTTTTTGAAAACATAGTGACAAGAGAAGAAATTGCATAAAACGTGCAATTTCTCCTTTTGCCACAATGTTTTCCACTTTTAGTCATAGGTTATCCATTCAATTATGGAGATTTTCTATGTTTTGACAAAATACGTTCAAAGTCGTCTGCTGCAGTACATAAAACAAGATTAATATTTTTCTTTCTGAAAAAGAAAAGAAAACATCGTTTTCAGAATTATCGCTGAATTTAAATTTAATCCAAACACCGGCGTCGCTCTTAAAAACGGAAAATTAACTCAAATTGAGGATAATTTGTGTTTTTTACAGGATTTCTCGATGGGGGGAAACTCTTTTTAACGCGCGACACACATTCTTCTCAATTCTCGATAACATTTCCTTAACCCTTTCAGCGCCGAATTGTTTAAAGTAGACTCTTCCATGTTTCAAACTCGGACGACTCTATTTTCATGTTATAGAATTTTTTGGAATATTTTTTTTTAGAGGGCAGCCACTACTACCATCTTTAAAGTTTATGGTATGACTCGACCGGGGTCTCGAACGCGCGACCTCCTGCACCCGCGGATTTGATAGAGACTACGTCTGTCTCTTTGTGGAGCAGACGACTTTAGAAAACAATGTACAGAAAGGATAAATTGTTCAAAACGAACGATTTCCAATTTTCCTACATTTCTGCAAATGTTTTAAAGAACACGGTTCTATAAAATTGAATATCATGTAGACGGTTTACTTCAGTTGAAATGCAATGCAGTCGATTTCAAATATGAATGTTAATATATGTTTTGCTTTTCATTGAGACAACACTGGGTTTTCTAGGGACCGCCAATTACCTGCAGATAAAAAATTTACAATTAAAAGAGTTGCCTTAGGTGATTTTTGAAAAAAAATATATATTTGAAAAACGAAACAGTTGCTATATACGAGTTAGTTATCTATTCGTGACGCACAATGGTTTCCATTATTGAGTACACGTTTAATTCCAATACTCAATGATTTCATACTTTTCGAACAAGACTGTTTTATGTAATAGCAGCAGACGACTTTTGAAAACATTGTGACCAAATGTGAAATTACTCATGATGAGCAATTTCTCTTTTGGCCACAATGTTTTCAACTTTACTCAACAATTAAGCCTGTATTTAATGCAGATTTTTCAGGTTTGTGTTACCATGTTTTCAAAGTCGTCTGCTGCAGATGTGTTGTATGTGGGAAAGAGTTAAACCGAAATCCGCTAAAAATATCATATACGGTAAACAGGTAAACTTCCGCGTTCCGCTAAACAAAACAACACGAACAGAAAGTGAAAATTGTTCGAGAAGGAATACAAGTCTAAAAAAACACACAATTATATCAGAAATCATATGTTTTTATCATCAAAATATTTGTTTTACATCCGGATTCTTTCGGTCATTATCACCTACTTAACCTGTACTTACTTTCGCAACTTGATGGAACAGTCTTATTCCATCCAATAACAGCCATGGAAAACGTACACTAGGTTGTTTTTTTTTCGTTTTTTTTCAATCAGGGATTTTATTCCTCATGTATATACTATATACCAGGAAAAAGTAATAATGATTTATAACGAAGTAGTAGATGCTTCTAATTAAACAATATTTTAATATCTTCCCTGCATTAAACTCTCGGTAGTTCGTCTGTTATTGAGTATAGAGGTTAACACAGACTTGTACGTTTACAAGTGGATACCATGTTAATTGTTCGTCATTTTCAAGTGGGTGAAACGTGTTCTATATTCTTACGGCTTACCTGGCATTTCTGAACTACAAAACAAAAGGTATTGCATTTTTTTTTCTTTATTATTCATTGCAATAGAATATTTCTTTTTGTTTTTGATTTTTAACCGTATTGTGTGAATTTAAGTTTTACTCATGAACATTTTTATTGGGATTATTCACCATTTTCATCATTATTTCTGTTATATCACGGCGACAATTCACTGATTGATGACACATGAGCCGTCCAATTAGACAACCAACATTGTGGACCCTGCGTAGAGTGTCGACTCGGATCAGCATAAGCATGCCGCGCAGGCTAACCCAGACAGACACTTTTTCGCCTTCCGTGGATTTCCTATTTCAGGAATCATTACTCTATACCTCTATCCCCCCTGAGACGGAATGTGTCGGCCTGGATTAGCTTGCGCGGATTTCGCAGGCTGATCTGGGTCGATACATTACGCAGGAGTCCATAATATTGGTTTTCTGGTGAAACGGCTCACTTGTTGAAACAAAGTAGTACCAGGCTAGGAAATGTGCATTGCCATAGGGCACTCCACTGCGCCGCGACTGGGGATCGAACCCAGAACGACTGCTGATTCTTGCTCATGAACATTGATACTACGTGTGTATATATGAGCTGTCCCTCGAGAAAACTAACATTATGGCATCTGCGTAATATATCGACCCAGATCAGCCGACACATTCCGTCACAAGGGGATAGAGGTATACAGTAATGATTCCTTAAACAGAAAATCCACAGGAGGCGAAAAGTGTCTTTCCGGGTAAGCCTGCGCGGCATGCTTAGGCTGATCCGGATCGATACTTTACGCAGAGTCCACAATGTTGGTTTTCTCGCGGGACGGCTCAATTATTAACTAATGTGGTAATACGTATGAACGGCTCGGCCGGGCGATTTGGGGTCTTATTACATATTAAGTTTAACATCGTTAAAAGGTACATTGACCCACAACAAATGTGGACTACATATGCATGTAGGTCTTTATAGCATATAGGCTGACTGTGCATATTCTGGTGAGACTGTAAAGATGCACAGTCTCACATCAGTCTTATCTATACCTACAAACAGCAGGATTTCGAATTGCTAGATGAGGCTCATTTAACTCGTTCCCTCATAGGAGACCCTTTCTGACGCTTATGCAGAAGACGACTCATGAAACAAATTGAAACGAAAGAAGAAATTGCTCACAATGATTAATTTCTCCTTTTGCCACAATGTTTTCATCTCTTTTCAATAATTAAACATACACTCATAGAGCTTTTCGATAATGTTGGCTAAATGTTTTCAAAGTTGTCAGCTGCGGATTTGATGTATGTGGGAAAGAGGGGGGGGGGGGGGGGGGGGGGGGTTTAAATAAACTTCTTTTAGTTCAGCGAGATGGCGCTGTTGGTTTCGAAACCCGCCTCCGCTATTGAGGCTTTCCGATGGTGTGGAAATCGCCGCTGCCGAGTGGCTAGTGTCGGAGATGTTGAACCGAACGTTCCGGGTTAAATTCCCCAGTCGCGGTGGTGAAAGTGGAATACCCGTAGTCAATGCGCATTTCCTAGCCTAGTACTGGTTTGTTTATCCCGGGGTCGTGTATACGTCAACTGTCGCCGTGATTTAACAGAAATAAGGTTAAAAACGGCTTAAACTCCCAATATAACAAACTTTCCGATGATATAAGTTCCTTTGATTAAGCGTCAGTTCGTCTTCAGTCGATGAATTTAAAAAAGCCGACGTGGAAAGACATCCTGTTTACCTGGGAATAATATTTTGTGTAGTACTGGTACGAAAAAGCCAGGTATATGTACCACATGATTAGGTGACTTGGTGGTCATGATACATTTTAAAAAAAACCAAACACTGTTGATAAACAAATCAATCTTTTGAAGAACACAAAAGGTAGATAATACACGAAATCATGTCGGGATTTCATAATTGTGCCATTGTTGTAAGTCCTTCCCTGATACAGACACTTGTTGGACACTATTTCCAACAGACGACGTATGACAAACATTGTGGGTGTTGATAGATTGTAGTTAAAATCAAAATATTTGTCTATTTACCATATACGTAATATAGTTTCTGCGGACGTTTTTAACTCTATCTCACATACAACACAAAGCTGTAGCAGACGACCTTGAACTCCTCTTGGAAAAGATATGAACTATAACCTATGAATGATTATAGATTAATTGAATAGAGTTGAAAACATTGGGACAAAAGTCTGCTTCGTTTGCATAAAAAAAACGTCTGCAGGTGGGACAGGCTTAATCCTATACTGCAGGGAAAGACTTTTGAAATTATTGTGTTAAAAAACGAGCAATTTCTATTCTTTCCACACAATCTGTTCAACTGTTTATAGTAAGTATAACTATAATTATAGAGAGAGACTTTCTAGGGTTTTGACTAGATAATTTTAAAGCTGTCTGCTTCAGATTTATTGTATGTGGGACAATGTTAAAATGCAAATGATTCTAGAAATATCGTATCGGTATATCATGCGTTAGTTCCCTGTGTTACTTTAGTGCATACTTGTTGTTGGATTATTGATATTACTAGTGGAATTTATCGATTTATTGATTAATTCACTGCTCTAAACCGTGAATCATATCAAGCGATTTAAAAAAACAAAAACGAAAAGCAACATGAAATCAATCTATCAAGTATTTATCTAAGTACAGAGGCTACCGGCCCATAATACAACATACAATGGGTTGAATTGTAGAAGAAGTAAAAAAAAAAAAAAGGAATATTGTTATTGTTTATTGGATGCATGTTAAACGTCAACAAGATCTATATTTTGAATCACTAGAATCATAGCCATTCGTGTAAATATCACGTTTTGTTCTCACTCGGGGGGAAAACACGAATGAGCCGTTCCACGAGAATTATGGACTCTGCGTAAAGTATCGACCCGGATCAACCTAAGCATGCCGCGCAGGCCAACCCGGACGGACGATGTTCGCCCCCAGTGGATTTTATGTTTCAGGAATCATTACTCTATACCTCTATCCCTCTGAGACGGAATGTGTCGGCATGGATTAGCCTACGCGGACTGCGCAGGTTTATCTGGGTCGATACATTACGCTGAGTCCATACCATACTGTTGTTTTTTTCTCGTAGAACGGCTAATATCTAGATATTACACGGGAACAAAACAATAATCCTCTATAGAATAAATGCAGATTCGATATCATTGCAAAAAATAGCTCGTGTCTGTGTTAGGGAAATGGGTGTCTAAGTGTATACTATTAAATCATGATGCCCTTTAGATACCGCCAAGCAAAACCAGCCTTGTATTGTAGAATTACATATTCAGCAATCTTTTGTAAATACTTGAGGTATAGTTATATCTTCTGGAATTATCTTAACCCTTACCTACAGACGTTTACGCTTTTTGACGCCTCTGCAGCAGTCGGCTTTTTGAAAACATAGTGACAAAAGAAGAAATTGCTCAAAACGAGCAATTTCTCCTTTTGCCACAATGTTTTCCACTTTTAGTCATAGGTTATCCATTCAGTTATAGAGATTTTCTATTTTTTGACAAAATATGTTCAAAGTCGTCTGCTGCAGAATTGCCGTATGATGGAAAAGGTTAACCCTTTCCTACATACGTTTACGTTTTCTGACGCCTATCCAGCAGAAGGGGGCCGTCTTATCAATATGGTCCTAGTTAGGACCGGCCTTAGGACCTTTGATAAAACGGGGCCCTGAAGACTTTTGATAAACAGTGAAGCAAAAAGAGAACATAACAATTTCTCCTTTTGTCACCATGTTTTCAAGTCGATAATACTATACACGCATTCGTTTATAGTGTTGTTCAATAGTTTTGTCTTGAGGTTTTCAAGGTCGTCTCTGTAGATTTGTTTGCATGTTGGAAAGGCTTAACCCTTTCCCTCATATATACGCTATGTGACGCCTCTGCAGCAGACGGCTTTTTGAAAACATTGTGACAAAAGAAGAAATTGCTCAAAACGAGCAATTTCTCCTTTTGCCACAATGTTTTCCACTTTTAGTCATAGGTTATCCATTCAATTATAGAGATTTTCTATTTTTTGACAAAATAGTTTTGTCTTGAGGTTTTCAAGGTCGTCTGCTGTAGATGTGATTGCGTGTTGGAAAGATTTACGAGACACTGGGGGGAATATTGCATATTCTGCATTGAACATCATCTCATGTTCGCTTGCCGTTTAAATTGATTGGTGTTTTAGCATTTCGACTGACTGACTGGTGTCAAGATAAATTGACAAGTAGCACTCACCGGGGAAACACCGTGCTATAACTGTGAACATGTTGAAAGCGGCTTACACCACCAAACAATCAATCAATAATTAAACTATCCTTTACAGAGATGATCCATGATTTACGTAGATATTTTTTTGAAAACGTTTGCTACAGATTTGTCGTATGTTGGAAAGGGTTAAACTATCTCTTTTCTATATATAATTATAAGTGTTTAATAAATAACCAGTCTGTAGCGATGCGAGCTGTCAATCTAATGGTTCCAAGTTCGAACCCCAGCTTGGCCAACATTCTTTTCGACAGAAGTCACTGTGACAAGCGTCATTCGTCTTCCACTATTTAGCCTTATAGTATATGCGGAACAGCCAGTTGCTTGGAAAGAGTGTTGTGTGGAGTACTGGTGTGAGAAGGCCAGGAAATACGTGAGTAGGTGAACTGGCCGCCGTGATATGACTGAACAATTGTTGAACACGGCGTAAAACTCAATCAATCAATCAATTAATAAATAGACCTTTCCGTCATGCTTTAACAGACCGATCATTCGGGCAGGTGCCAGCAGAATCAACCAATCCTACTACAACTTTCGACTCGCATTCACAAGTATTGGCCCTGTCACACTATTGCGTATCGTACTAGCGTATGCCAGCGTATGAACAATATCACTCATACGCTGGTATACGCTGACATACGCTATGGGTACGTTAGTGATATGTTTTATACGTTCCAAGCACGGTCGCATACGGTGGCATACGCTGGCATACGGCGATGCAGAATCTTTGTTTTAAGCATGCCTAAAAATGTTGTGCGTATTCGGACGTATGGATTATACGCAAAGCAGACGCAAGGCATACGCTGCTGAAAACGCTCGAGTTTCGCTAGAGGTACGTGGCATGAAGGTGTACAATACAGCTAGCGTATTGATGGCGCATGAGTAACGTACTTCTAACGTATGTCTGACGTATCTGCAACGTATATATACATCTTGGCGTATGCTTGACGATTGAGTAACGTATACATAAAGTACAACTAGCGTTTGATTGGCGTATGGCAAGCGTATCCCCTGCGTATTGCCAGCGTTTTGATAAAGTGTATATATAGGATCCCATTTATTCTAGGGAGCCATGTTGATAGCTGTACGTCTACTATAATAATGCTGCAATGTGGAAAGACCGCTGACTTTGTCTGGTGATAGCGGTACGCTAGACATGCGCAGTTCATACGCTACTCATTCGCTAGCCATACGCATACTCCACTGTTGATACACTGGATATACGCTGGCGATACGCTACTCATACGCCACTCATAGGTTCAATACGGTAAGTATACAAACAATTCTGTATTTTCAAGGGCTTTTTGTGCGTATGAAAATTAATTTATGAATTTATATACGCAACTTATACATTTCTCTCATACGCAATAGTGTGACAGGGCCATTAGTTAACGTTAATTATATAGGTAATTTCCTGATAATTATCTGAACTCTGGCATGTCTTTGCGAAAAATATTTGAAATATTCACGTTAACTTTGAAACGAGGCTAAGGTCCTCATCAAGGAACGAGTATTGGTGCAATCTCTCGGTACTCGCCTATAGGACGAGGGATTGGCTTTGTAGTATAGAATTAGGATGATGAGGAGAATTGATGAATGGGAAGAACGATTGTAAACAATGATACTTAATCTACGTCGCGTATCGCAATAAGTAGACGTCTGACCTTTGGTAAGAACCCTGTAAACCCTTTACTTTTATCAACTTAACCCTTTACCATGTGCAACAGATCTGTAGCAGACGACTTTGGAAGTATATAGACCTTAGAAGTGAACTCTCTTTAAATGGAAGGATATTTGTTAAGAGGATTGAAATCAGTGTGGCAAAAAGGGGAACTTGCTCATAACGATCACTCTCACCTTTTAGTCTTGAAGTCGTCTGCTGCAGAGATATCAGAAAGCGTATGCATGTGGATGAACACGCAAACTTTATCATAACAATTTACAGTTTCGATGCAGTAAATATTAGGAAAGGCGCTAACAAAAACAAAGATAGGATTTCTTTTGTATAACTTGATAAGTTTGTATTTCAGGCATATTTTAATCTAATTAAGCCAAACATATTGTGGCTCATTTCGATCAATTTGTTACAGGTTAAATGCCACTCGATGCAATACCGCTGTAGATGATCTGCCATTGAACCTTTCCCTCATACGACAATTCTGCAGCAGACGACTTTGAACATATTTTGTCAGATGGATAACCTATGACTAAAAGTGGAAAACATTGTGACAAAAGGAGAAATTGCACGTTCTGTGCAATTTCTTCTTTTGTCACTATGTTTTCAAAACGCCGTCTGCTTTAACCCTTTCCCTCATATAGACGCTTTCTGACGCCTCTGCAGCAGACGGCTTTTTGAAAACATGGTGACTAAAAGAAGAAATTGCTCAAAACGAGCAATTTCTCCTTGTGTCACCATATTTTCAACTCTTTTCAATTATTGTACTTTCATTTAAAGGGATTTTACAATTTTTTTCGAGTATGTTTTCGAAGTCGTCTGCTGAAGAGATGTCGTATGTGGGAAAGGGTTAAGTTGTTGCATTTAGAACTGTTTTACGATTTATACTAACGGCTTGATGTTATTTCCAATTTTCCAGTGATAATCATACATTGTCTTAAGTTGTATTCCGGTGGCTCTGTTTCTGTTCCTATGGTAGAGTACGTTTACATTTCGAGGGCTTGGCGTGAAACAGATGTAACTAAAAACCTGTTTTGAAAACCCTGGTTTAGGGGGCAGTTTTGACCCCTTTTTAAACGATGCAAATTTAGGTGCCATTGCTCAGAATGAGCAATGGAACCTAAATTTCCATTGTTTCCATTGTTTACCAAGAAAAATGATCTAACGCTTATAAAGACTTCATTGCGAGGTGATTAACCTTGGTAAAAAAAATACCAATTTTAGTATCAACCGTTTTACGCCAAGCCCCCGATTTGTTCCATGGTATATGATATGTATCCGATATGTTCATTGTCGGTTATATCCCTTTTAACATTTTTATTTCATTAATATGCAAATACCTCAATTAGTTATTCCTTTGAATAGCAGAAAAGGCTTCATTACTCGGCAGTCATATTAACGCCTTATTTGCCAGTGCCTGGATGAACCTACCGATGACACTTTTTATTAAACCAGGCATTGCATTGAGTACATGAGCCTGTCCGTCCATCCGTCCGTCACAATGTTTTCAACTATGTTTGATATTTGTATATTTATCTATAGATATATTCCATACCTTTGACGTATTGTTTTCAAAGCTGCAAACGTGTTGCATGTTTGAAAGGCTTAATAATTTAACCCTTTCCGTCATACAAACGCTTTCGGACGCCTCTGCATCAGACGGCTTTTTGAAAACATAGTGACAATAGAAGAAATTGCACAAAACGTGCAATTTCTCCTTTTGCCACAATGTTTTCCACTTTTCGTCATAGGTTATCCATTCAATTATGGAGATTTTCTATGTTTTGACAAAATACGTTCAAAGTCGTCTGCTGCATAATTGTCGTATGAGGGAAAGGTTTAACGGAAGGTGTGCCAGATATCATGCTCTGCAAGTATGTGTTAACGAGCCGTTGATGGCAACATGAAATATCGCAACACTGTTTGATCCAAGTAACTGCTTTAAATGAACTATGGAAAGTACATACCATACCTAATGTTATTGTTGACACCCAGTCTGTACGAAAACAAACACGGTTGGCTTTTCGGTACTGTATAGGTTCTGATAACCCCGGTCCTCTGCTCAGTGCTATCAGAATATACACAAGTTAACATAGTCTGCTAACAAGCTTGTGTAAGTAATCGGTGAACAGTGTATATCAGTGTCAGATGCACAAGCTGATCTAGTATCACACGGTTCGTAAAAGCCAGCTTGTACATTTTCTCATGGATGAGCTCATATATGAATAACTAAGTGGCTTTTACCACCATTATCCCATCCATGCGTTAAAACATTAGTTCATAATGGAAAACCCAAACCACCCAAATCCTATTTGTTTCGCCACTGGTACCTGTGCTTTCATACATTTTAAATTTCGCAATGGTTAAACTTAGATTGGTTACCTCCCCTGATGTCACATAGCACGTCCAATCAAAACTAGGGAAATATTAGCCTCTAACCGTTGTCATATAGGTGACACATAACACATGCTTTCGGGATATTCGGATTTTGGCCAGGGTAAAAAATAGAAATAATAACAAATAGTAAGTTTTGGGTACATTTTTGGATAAATGGTTGATTTTGATGTTTATAAATGTGAAAAGTAAGCTCTAAGCATGGGATTTAATTTTCAGTTGAACCCACTTCTCCTTCCGGTTTGACAACACTGGTTGCAGAGCTAAGCGTGAATTTAGAGGTAAATTTGAATATCAGCTTTCGCGTCCAAAATTGCTTGAAAAGGAGCTGGAAGCGTGGTATTTCTGACTGCATCCACAGATTGCCTATCGTTTTGAGAGTCTTAGCAGCCTTTCAATTTTACACTTATCCCCTGCGTTTTTGTTGGGTGATTTTTGGAATAAAGGGTCAAATTGATCTTTCTGTCCTACTTTTTTCACCCTGTTTCAGACCACTTTTGTGGCCACTTCTTTCCATAATATGGACTGAGAGTGTGACTTCCAGTCATTTTCTTATAGTTCTGGCACTTCTTGATACAGGAAACCCCTTTTATTGAACCAGTATGGATATTATTAGAAATATTGAGAGAATAAAAGTTGGGGTTTCCCAGGAAACAGAAAATCAGCTTTCAACTGTGTTATGCCATCTTAGCCTCTAACCGTTGTCATATAGGTATGTTCAACGAGGAACCAGTCTAGGGGGAAAAAAACTTGACCATCCCAAACGGACGTTGTTTCATATCAGGGACAGACTAATGACCCGGGAGAGGTTAGAGATTAGCGTAATTCCCTAAACTGTCGTCTAGATCAGATAGACCCCTCCCGTCTTAGACATATCCTTCTCGCGGTATCTTAACGTCGGACCGATCTACTGACCTTTAAGAATGGAACGTTTGTTTGTTTGATGTCCAGTTTGATATCTTTGAGCCTGGTCGCACAAAAGACAAAATTTGATATTCGTAGACCTGTTTTTTAAAGACTACCCATGGGAAGAGAACAACCTGGTCTTTAATTACATGCTTTTTTATGCAGAAGATGAATGATTGGGAAATCAAAAGTGTGGTTTCAATAGACGGGGAACCGTAACCAAAGGTAGTCGTTAGCACAAATTTGACTGTACAAGTAATTGTGCGACCGAGCTGGTCTTTGTTAAAGAGAGAACGGATGGCATTTATTTCAAAACTTCCATAGGGTGGTTTTCTTGTCACTAGGCTATTCAGTAAGATATTTTCTTTAGTAAGAGGTAAGTTTTCTAGTCTGGCCTGTGTTGTTTCCATACGTAATGTTTGAATTAAAACTCGAATATAGAAGAATTTATTTCCTTTTGGCCAAGTTTTTCTTCCCCCGTTTCCCACAATGTTAATTTGATACTAAACAGCATACACATTTTACAGTATCTTTAGCAGACGACGTTTGCTACTTGTGTGGAAAGCAAGCACACATTACATATGATAAGCGATGTTGTCTTTGCGATTTAAATGGAAACAAAGAAGGAATTGAAATGTTGTATGTTGACCTTCAGTAGCGGTCATGCAAAAAACACGTATTGAAAATTATCGTCGTCGAGTCAATTATTTTTAAATCGATTTTTACGTATGTATGAAGAAATGAGTTATAATTTTCGTTCACTTAAAATCTTTACGAAATAATTTTAAAAATAAAATGGTTTATGTATATGCATTCTCATATTCCGACTTCGTAATAGACGGACGACAACAATACGAATCACAGATATATAGTGGTCATGAAAAAAACCACATTTTGAACATTATTCTCGTCTATTCAATCATTTTTAATATCGATATTTATGGTCGTAGAATGCTGTATAAATAGAAATCACACCGTTTTAAGGTAGAGGCCGGACGTTATACATGTCAATATGTTGATCATAACCAGCGACTGTGTACTTTACGTGATACAAATGATATAGAAGACGAATTTCATTTTGTTTTAGTCTGCCCAGTTTACGCTTATATCAGAACTAAATATTTAAAAGCTTACTATACCAGCAAACCATGTGTCTATCAATTTACTGAACTGTTAAAAAGTGATAACAAGAAAACATTGATGAATTTGTCTGATTATATCCGAGAAGTATCTATTCTACGTTTGCCTTTCATTCATAGAAATGAATCTGACATAAACCTTTCCCACTTCTGTAAACGCTTTCTGACGCCTCTGCAACAGAAGACTTTTGAAAACATTGCGACAAAAGAAGAAACGAGCAATTTCTCCTTTTGCCACAATGTGTTCAACTCTGTTTTACAATTAAACTTTCAAATTAACTTTTCCACGTTTTTGTCAATATGTTTTCAAAGTCGCTAAAGAATTGTTGTAAGTGGGAAAGGGCTTAACCATGATTGAACAATTTGACATTGCATTGTACCATAACTATTGATGAAGTATATAGCGGTTTACATTGGTAAATATCTATGTTTTGTTCATCCATAGAAAATCTCTATAATTGAATGGATGACCTCTGACAAAAAGTGGAAAACATTGTGGCAAAAGGAGAAATTGCACGTTTTGTGCAATTTCTTCTTTTGTTACTATGTTTTCAAAAAGCCGTCTGCTGCAGAGGCGTCAGAAAGCGTCTATAAGAGGGGAAGGGTTAAAACATTTCTGGGTATTTTACCCCTGTTTTCTTATATATAATCCATCGTATACTAATATGTATGTTTGATATCGAAATGATGATAATTCATTGATGATTTTGTTAAAATATATAAAAACCTTTTGTATGTAACCAGACACTATGTAAAGTTTACGTTACAAAATAAAGAATATCTATCCGCTATTTATACAATTCTATTTCAAAATGTTGACTTCTTCTAGAAGCATCATTTGGTCGTCGTTTCTCCCAAATTGTCAGGAGATAGCAAATCCTCTGGAAACAATCTTCAGTTTGCACGTAAAATATAACAAGGAAACTCATCACAAAAGTCAGACGAAATCATTAAACCCGTTTTCCCCTCTACAAAGAAGGTCTATATTTTTCTTGAAACAATTGTACGAAATGATGACAAGTTCGTCTGATAAGTAAAACAGTCAGACGACTTTTCGGAATCGTTATTTTTTTTTTTTTTTCATTTCTATATTTTTGTCTGCCTCATACTGCCAGTAATCGGTTTTTGACGTGTTGGTACAACTGCGCCAAGTTATAGAAAAATTAACCTTCACCCCTTAAACCATTTCCCTACATACAGACGCTTTTTCAAGTCTCTGCAGCAGATGGCTTTTGAAAACATTGTGGCAAAATGAAGAAATTGCTCATCTTCAGAAATTTCTCCATTTGCCAGAATGTTTTCAACATTATTCAATACATGTACCTTCATTTCAAGAGAGTTTCTATATTTTGGATTAATGTTTTCAAGGTCGTCTGCTGCAGATTTGTTGTATTGTTGTCAATATATGAAAGATTATTTCTCGCCTCTAATCTCATCTCCCACAGATTTTCAAGAACTACTGGCACTGGCTCCGTTGTCCACCTGGTTTGTTAGTAGTCGATGTGATTGGGAAATGGTAAAACATTTAAACAATATCTACTTACGAACTTGTATCGAGGAATGTTTCCATCATGGCCGAGTGGTAAGCTTTGGAGATTTGAAACTGTGAGGCCCCTCGTCTGATAACTGCTCACCGCGTCATATCAGAGTCATGAGGCCAGACGCATGTCCTAGCCCGGCATTAATTATAGTGTTAGTCATCTAGGGCTCGTGGATAAACATATAGTCACAGCGACTTGTTCCTCTAAAAATAGATATGACCTAAAAATAGACATGATCTACTCTATGACTTGCTCCTCTTAAAATAGATATGACCTAAAAATAGGCATGACCTACTCTATGCATAGAGTAGATCATGTCTATTTTTAGGTCATATCTATTTTTAGAGGAGCAAGTCCCTGTGATATAGTCGCCGTTGTATAATTGAAATATTGTTGATGGCGTATCCTTCACTGTAAAGCGCCTTCGGTCTCGTGAGATATAAATTGTCCATGTCTCCCGTAGTACACCACTAAACCATGTATCGCCGAGCTCAGGCGATCGCAACGCGGGCTGTCAATCCAGGGATTGTGATTTGTAACCACTGCTAGGGCAAAATTCTCCCCGGCGTGTTTAGACAACAGTCCCTGTGACAAGCGCCATTCATATTCCAACAATGGGCTAACAGTCCATGTGCAAAAGCAGCAAGTTGCATGGAAAGTCTGTTGTATGGAGTACTGATATGAGAACTCCAGGAAACACATCGGTACGTAAATTGGCCGCCGTGATATGACTGACTTGAAATTTGTTTTGGAAACGGCGTCAAACTCCAAAACGATTGTGTTAATGTCGTCTGACCAGGCTCTATACACTGTTAGCTGTAATTTTAGAAGCAGCTATAACCATTTTAGACTGATACATCAATATGTCGATTAACCCCTTAAAGGTGCTGAACTCCAGATCGAGATAAAAATAATTAAAACGTTAAAACTTCTGCAAATATTGCTAATAGTGACAATATGACCGACTTGAAATTTGTTTTGAAAACGACGTTAAACCCCAAAAAGATTGTGTTAATGTCATCTGACCAGGCTCTATATACTGTTGGCTGTAATTTTAGAGATAACAAAAATTGAAACGTTAAAACTTCTGCAAATATTGCTAATAGTGACAACAAAGTAAATAATAAAAAGTTCAAAACTATTTTGGAAGTGAATGTTGAAAAAGAGTCAATTGAAAGACATGAAAATGTACAACATTTGGCTTACTGGGTATGTCTACCCAGTAAAGAATAAGCATAATATTCAGATGTTTATTGTACTCGAGGTGAACGTATCACTCTAATTTTATCTCTGTATCCATTTGGAAACAGGCTGGGAAAAGTAAGACTAGCAAAAGCAGGAAGGGTAATCAGAATTATGATTCTAATATTTCAAGACAACCTTTGAACAGTTTTAAAACGTTGACTATACTATCTATAATCTGGAGTGCAGCTGCTTTAATATTAGATGATATTTAAAAACATTGTAGTAGGGAAGAAGAGATAATACGCATAATGTGAAAAGATCTCACTGATCCGCCATGCGTTCAAAATTTGTTTTCGCAAGATTCGCAAGTTTGTTTCCTTCGGACGATTCATCTTATACCACATCAGACGAGCTGCTAACCCTTTCCGACATGCAGACGTATTTTGACGCATCTGTAGCAGCCTGCGCTTGAAAACTTAGTGGCAAAAAATAGAAATTGCTTATTTCGATGTTTTCTAAGTCGTCTGCTGTTGATTTGTACTATGGGGGAAGGTTAACAGACAACAAAGTAAAATAATAAGTGAAACTGGGTGATTAGCTATATATTCCCTCATATAGACGCTTTCTGCAGCAGACGGCTTTTTGAAAACATAGTGACAAAAGAAGAAATTGCTCAAAACGAGCAATTTCTCCTTTTGCCACAATGTTTTCCACTTTTAGTCATAGGTTATCCATTCAATTATAGAGATTTTCTATTTTTTGACAAAATATGTTCAAACTCGTCTGCTGCAGAATTGTCGTATGAGGGAAAGGGTTAACAGACAACAAAGTAAAATAATAAGTGAAACTGGGTGATTAGCTATATATTTGCCAACATTTATTAAGATGTTTTTCCGTAAGTTATTTTTCAGATGTATGATAATATAGGTCATGTTATATCACTGATAACAATTGTATCCGTTCCAACACCGCCAGGTCATTAACCTTTTCCTACAAACAACATATTTGCAGCAGACGACATTATACACATCTAGGCTTACACATAGGGAAAATATCCATGTTTGAAAGAGTAATGATAGCAAGGTGTGTGGCAAAAGGAGAAGTTGCTTAATATGAATAATTTCCAATTTTGACATAATGTTTAAACAAGAAATCTCTTTAAAAAAAGATAAACGGCGATCAATATGAGAAAACACTAAGAAATGGAACATGCGCATATTATTTGATCTTTTATCTTACTTATTAGAATGACAGAAAACAATAACGTTAAATATGTAATAAAGTTCATATATACACTTTGGTTTTGATATGAATGAGAGAGAAGAAAAAAAAGCTTGCCTCTGCCGGGAAGCGATCCACAGACCTTTCACTTGACAATCCAAGTCAACATCCATTACGCTAGCGCGACATGACGTTTAAGGCCGAGTATAAATCACATGACAAGAGATTACGCGAGGCTCCCAAGAGGTGTACAAGTTTCAATTGACGATAAATAACTGTAAACATATCATGTTTACAAAATAATTAATATTTTGCTCTTAAATATTATATTTTATACGTTTTCACTGATTTTTTTCACTGAAATTTATTTCTTAAGGAAAACAATTAAATTTCAGAAAATTTCATTTTAAAACTTCTTTTATTAGTGCCCCTCGTAGGATCACCAACTTAACTATGAACCAATCAAACGTTTCATTTCCTATATTTCTTCACATTATTCATTAAATATAACATTTGATTGCTCTACAATCTAGATCATTTGTTTAACATCTATGTCAAAACCCACGTTAATCAGCTATCGCCGAAAACATGCCATTAGCTGTATCTGTGTCACAATGCGTCAGAGGGAAACGGTTAAAGCTAAGCTGTGTGAAACGAATTATTTAAGCTTTCTGTCCGACCTTGTCTGACTTTCAGTCATTTCGAAGTAAGCCTAGTTCACCAACCATACCTTACCAAAACACGTTAAAGATGGTAGTCTTTGTTGCTCAAAGTTTCAATAAAAAGTATCGCTAGTGCTGTTGATAATCACGGAAACGCCGTAATATTACTGTAATATAGTTGTATACGGCATAAAATCACACACAAACAATCACACAAGCAAACAAATCACTAAGCATACATGTATAAGCAGAAATCAAATTACTAACCATACATGTATAAGCAGAGAGCAAATCACTAAGCATACATGTATAAGCAGAAAGCAAATCACTAACCATACATGTATAAGCAGAAAGCACATCACTAATCATACATGTATAAGCAGAAAGCAAATCACTAATCATACATGTATAAGCAGAAAGCCAATCACTAATCATACATGTATAAGCAGAAATCAAATTACTAACCATACATGTATAAGCAGAGAGCAAATCACTAAGCATACATGTATAAGCAGAAAGCAAATCACTAATCATACATGTATAAGCAGAAAGCCAATCACTAATCATACATGTATAAGCAGAAAGCAAATTACTAACCATACATGTATAAATAGAAAGCAAATCACTAACCATACATGTATAAGCAGAAAGCAAATCACTAACCATACATGTATAAGCAGAAAGCCAATTACTAACCATACATGTATAAGCAGAAAGCCAATCACTAATCATACATGTATAAGCAGAAAGCAAATCACTAATCATACATGTATAAGCAGAAAGCAAATCACTAACCATACATGTCTAAGCAGAAAACAAATCACTAACCATACATGTATAAGCAGAAAGCAAATCACTAACCAGAAAGCAAATCTACACTAATGTCGGCACATTTTACTTCATAAGCAGGATTTATAATGTATTAATTAAGATTGTTCTAACTCACCGATCACTTGAGCACTCAACTTACGCGTTTTCAAGCCGAACACGTAGCTAGAGGACAGTCAAAATACACTACATGTTGGTTGAATCAAATTTTCTGAAACTTAATATCAAATGACAATTTGTCCCTGACGCGGTCCATATACATACAACAGTTAGGCACATAAATAGTCTGTCCCCGTTTATAAGCGGACAGAACCGCAGTATAAACCTTCAATGTAAATCACGTGATCCTCGTCGGGTTATTTACGGTTATTTACAGAGTCTTATTGCATATCCGTGTAGACATCGTATTAATCCATTTCCACATGCAGTCGCATGTTCACATATTTGCAGACGACTTTTGAAAACATTGATGCAAATGGAGAAATTTGTCATCCTGCGCAAGTTCTCAATTACTCAATTTTCCAAAAATAAATGAATAAATTTTGATTTAAGTTGAATTTCCATTTATATTCAAATTCGTCTGCTGCAATAATTTGTATGTTGATAATGTCTGAATGCGTATTATAAATACAGTCCAACCTGTGTTTAAAGACCACCCATTAGAAGAGACCAATCTGGGTTTTTTCACAGGTGGTCTTTAATTACAGGGTCATTTATGTAGGACATAACTCATTGCGAAATTAAAATGGCTGTCGCTATAGACAGGGAATTGCTAAACAAAGTCGGTCTTTAACACAGGTTTAACTGTACATATAAACCATTGGGTTTCTGTGAGAAGTTCCATCTAGAGCAGGTTTACATGTATATAGCCAGCCGGTGAAGACTCGGGTATGACTTTACAGATACCAAGTCTCACCAAAGTATTCACCGTCCAAATATGTTACATGACTCGAAATCGCCATGTATACAGCCGATGAAGACTCTGGTACGACTTTACGGATACCCAGTCTCACCAAAGTATTTACCGTCCAAATATGTAACATGACTTGAAATCGCTTAATCGCTAATGGAATGGAATGTATAGTGCTATATGACACACGCATCGAAAAGCTTATAAATGCCATTTAGCGCCCCTTGATTGCTAATATGATATAAGTTATATCATCCACTCTTCTCCTCGCCAAAATGTCAGAATATCATTGTTAGTTTATTAACAATTACATGGGTGCGCGAATGTCAGAGCGTATTGACGCTGTTAAAACAGAAGATGTTTACAAGTGGCATGGTGCATTAGCTGATCTATGACACATAGAGAGACGCACCATTGTAGAAAACGCCACTGATCAATCATATAACCCATTACTTCATAAGCAGGGTTTATAATGTATTAATTAAGATTGTTCTAACTCATCGATCACTTGAGCACTCAACTTTCACGTTTTTAAGCCGAACACTTAGCTAGAGGACAATCAAAATACACTACATGTTGGTTGAATAAAATTTTCTAAAACTTAATATCAAATGACAATTTGTCCCTGACGCGGTCCATATACATACAACAGTTAGGCACATAAATAGTCTGTCCCCGTTTATAATCGGACAGACCCGCAGTATAAACCTTCCGTGTAAATCACGTGATCCTCGTCGGGTTATTTAAGAGTCTTATTGCATTATCCGTGTAGACATCGCATTAACCCATTCCAACATGCAGTCACATGTTCACATATTTGCAGACGAATTTTGAAAACAGTGATGCAAATGGAAACATTTCTCATCATGCGCAATTTCTGAATTACTCAATTTTGCCAAATCTTTTTCTCCATTTAAAATGAATAAATTTCGATGTTCGTAAAATTTCCATTAATATTCGAATTCGTCTGCTGCAATAATTCGTACGTTGGAAAGAGATAATGTCTGAATGCGTATTATAAAAAACAATCCAACCTGTGTTTAAAGACCACCCATGGGAAGAGACCAATCTGGTATTTGTTCACAGGTGGTCTTTAATTACAGGGTCATTTATGTAGAAATGAGTCATTGCGAAATTAAAATGGCTGTCGCTATAGACAGGGAATTGCTAAACAAAGGTGGTCTTTAGCACAGGTTTGACTGCACAGATAAACCATTGGGTTTCTTTCAGAAGTTCCATCTAGAGCAGGTTTACATGTATACAGCCGGTACGACTGTACGGATACCCAGTCTCACCAAAGTATTCACCGTCCAAATATGTAACATGACTTGAAATCGCTTAATCGCTAATGGAATGGAATGTATAGTGCTATATGACGCACGCATCGAAAAGCTTATATAAATGCCATTTAGCGCCCCTTGATTGCTAATATGATATAAGTTATATCATCCACTATTCTCCTCGCCAAAATGTCAGAATATCATTGTTAGTTTATTAACAATGACATGGGTGCGCGAATGTCAGAGCGTATTGACGCTGTTAAAATAGAAGATGTTTACAAGTGGCATGGTGCATTAGCTGATCTATGACACATAGAGAGACGCACCATTGTAGAAAACGCCACTGGTGAATCATTAAACCCTTTTCTTTCACACAGACGACATATGACGCCTGCTGTTGCAGACGACTTTTTGAAAACATTGCAATAAAAGGTGAAATTGCTCGAAACGAGCAATTTCACCTTTTATTTCAATATTTTCAACTCTTTATCAATATAGTTCTTTCAGTTTTTTTCAGTTTTCTAGATTGTTGAAATTGTTCGTCTGATGAGTGTAAAGCAGACGACCTTTGAAAAGCCATGTGAAGTAATGGGTTTAAACAGAGCATATCCATAGCAGCGTGCGTTGCTGTTCAGTCGAATCGTGGGATATTTGTTCGCCAATTTTTTCTCGTTAACGATCATAAAAGCGTCTTTCAGATAATTAGTTATGGCATTAACCCTTTTAAACGCATCACACGTATGCAGGCAAAAAAGGGGAAGACATTCCATAAATGAAAATACGATAATGTAAAACAGCTATCTGCTTTAGATGCACCGGAAAGTTATTAGTACGCATGCGTCAAGGTCGCACGCAAAACGTCTAAAATAACACTATCCCATATAATACAAAAGTGCAGCCGACGACTGTTGAAAACATTTTATAAAAGAAAAATCTCTATAAATAAAAAGACATTTATAATCCTTGAATCGAGATGAGATCATAGTGAGTGGCAAAAGGAGAAATTGCTTAAATGCGTCGGCATATGGGGAAAGGGTTCAAAGAAGAATAAAAAAATGTAAGCATCTTTATCTGAATATTCACTATTTCGAAAATACTATCAAACCTGTGTTTAAAGACCATCCATGGGAAGTGAACAATCTGGTCTTTGTTCACAGGTGGTCTTTAATCGCAGGGCTATTTATACAGAAAATAATGAGTATTTGGGAAACTGAAAGTATGGTCGCTAATGACAGGGAATTACTATTATAATGTGGTCTTTAGCACAGGTTTCAGTTATATTACTAATATCGGATAACTTTTAACTTTGTGAATACGTGGATCGGATGTGAGAGTACACCAACTGCGGTAAACGTCTTCTCTCATCCCATTCTCGCTTGCAGACGCATTCTGACGTATATGCACCAGACGCATTCTGACGCATATGTTCCAGACGCATTATAACGCATATGTACCGTACGAATGTTGACTATTGTCTTTAAATCATTGTGGCCAAAGAGTAAATTGCTCGAAATGAGCAATTTCTCCTTTTGCCACTAACTTCAATTTCAACCCGATTCAAGGATTATAAATGTCTTTCTATTTATAGAGGTTTTTCTTTTATAAAATCTTTTCAAAGTCGTCGGCTGCACTTTTGTATTATAATGTGAAAGTGTTATTTTAGACGGACACCACGTACGTTTTGCGTGCGACCTTGACGTATGTGTACTTAACACTTAAAATAGTACATTACGATTACGTAGTATATGAAGTCTGGTAAGACAAAAATACTATTTAATTACGAGGCCATTACACTCTGTGACGTAACCAGACGTTGTCTTAAGGGTTTTGTTTATTTGTTTTACGCCACTTTCACCACCAATGTTTCAGTTATGTCACGTCGTTTCCTTGGTAAGTTACTAGTACTGCTGGTCCATTTATTCGAACAGCAGCGAGTCAATGATTTTGCTAACGCCACAATATTGAGTGCTAAGAAGGGAAAGCCATTCCTGCAGTTTCAAAGTATTTTGTATGAGCCGGCCGGGCAGCAAACCCGCGACCTCCGCACACGTGGTAGACGCTTGTCGACTATAGCATCGAGGCGTAGTTTTGAAGATGACGACGTCGTATATCGACTAATATATAAGCCATTCCTCGAGAAAACCAACATTATTGACCTTTCGTAAAGTATCGATCCGGGTCAGCCTAAGAATGCCGCGCAGGCTAAACCGGACAGACTATTTCCGCCTCCTGTGGATTTTCTGTTTCAGGACTCGTTACTTTATACCTCTATCCGCCTGAGACGGAATGTGTCGGCCCGGATTAGCCTGATCCGGGTCGGTACATTACGCAGAGTCAATAATGTTGGTTTTCTCGTTGAACGGCTCAATTCTATTATATTTCGTTCAAACTTAAGCAGTATAATTGTTTTGAATTTAATAATATTTACATTGTCTGAATACAATCTCTTGTTCCTAGTCATACTACTTAGTAATGCGATTCTTTAAATTGTATTACAGTCTACATACAGCTCACGTTCACTTTTGTGAGTCGCTGTGTCCAGCTGTATTCGCCAATTTAACTGTGTCAGAACGACAACCAGTATTGTTCAACATCAGGCTTAAACGCATTATGTTTGAGGTTGCTGTTAAGCATTGATAGTTTAATACTAATGTAAATTAGTACCGAACTTGTATATATAACCCTAGATAGTAGTCAGTAATTGTCTTTTCTTTTTTTGTCTGTATGTTAATATATTTGTTCTTTTTTTTTTTCTATTGAAATTGTATAATTTATTTGTGTAGTGTAAAATTTAACCTACGATATCTCCAAACATGGAGGCAATAAAGAATTGTATTGTTTTGTATTGTAAGGCTAGGGAAGATGTCTTGCCCAAAGGCACTCCACCATTACCGCCGTCGGAACGGGGGATCTAATTTGGAAGCCAATCTTGGTCTTTACCGGTGGCAATGCACATATACTGTGAAGTTTGCATATTTTCATATATGCTATTGTAACTTTTGAGCGCGTACGTCTATCAAACTTGTTAAATCTCTATATTTAACCAGGGAAGTGCCGCTTCAAACGATACGGGCCGAGCCCCGGTAGCTCAGTCGGTAGCGACGCGGGCTGTCAATCCAGGGGTTGTGAGTTCGAATCCCGGCTCCACCAACTTTCTTTCCGACGATTGACAAAAGTCAATGCGACATGCATCATTCGTCTTCCACCAATGGGCTAAGTATATGTGGAAAAGCAGCCAGTTGCTTGGGAAGATTGTTTTGTGGAGTACTGGTGTGAGAAAACCAGGAAATACATGAGTAAGTGAACTGGCCGCCGTGATTTAACTGAGAAATTGTTAAAAACGGCGTTAAACCCCAATCAATAAATCAAACGCTACGGGTACTGGTTACACCTTTTAGACTTAAGTGAGTTCTCACTTTAAGCCTTCGCTATACACACATGCAATACGGGCCTGGTATTAACCTCATACAACAAGACATACATAATTGTGCCAGTGCTGGTTATTCATAATTAAGCCGAGCCACGGTTGCTCAGACGATGACGAAGCGAGCTGTTATCACTCCAGGTGTTGTGAACCCAAGCTGGGCCAATATTCTGTACGACGTTTGACAAAAGTCAATACGACACGCCTCATGTATCTTCCAAAAATGGACAAACTGGAAAGCCAGCCAAATGGTACGACTAAGTAGCGTCATGGATAACAATGCACGTTCGAACTAGCGACTAGTTAACGAATGTTGTAGCGGAATCTTCTCCTTCTCGCCAATTTAACCAGTAAGTTATGCTTCTATGCGATTCAGAACAATTGTATTCATGTATCAGGAATAGACGTTGAAATTAACCATTTCCCATATGCATCTGTAAAAGCATTTTGACTAAAGAAGAATTTGCTCATCATGAGTAATATCTCATTTTCCTATAATGTTTTCATACTTATTCGATAATGATATTAATATTTGTAGAGATTTTTAACATTTTTGCCTAGATCTTTTTCCAAGTCACCACCTGTTTGTGGAAAAATGTTTAAGAGGTAAGTAACTCTGGGGCTCCAGAAGAATGTGTGATGTATCAGAAGCAGGCGTTGATACTGTGTATATAATTAAAATTGACATTTACTAGTACTTAACATCATCTGGTGTCGGTTTTTGTGTGACGTAACTATTTGTAATAAAACAATTCGACACTAGCAATGGGGTTTTAAACCCTTTCCCATATATATCCGCATGTTTTATTCATCTGCAGCAGACGATTTGAAAGAAAAATGCGCCAAGTTGTGAAAGTGCTTAATTTGAGATCTTTATCGTTATGCCGTAATGTTTTCAACTTGATTAAAAAAAAATCTTTTATTTATAGGGATTGTTTATTATTCTGCAAAGACGTTTTCAAAGTCGTCTGCTATAAATGCATTGTACGTATGTGGGAAAGGGTTAAATACTGCTTATCAAGATAAACAAGTGGTACACTCTACAACCGTTGCAATGCTTTGCCAGATATACGTCTGTGCGCATTTTGACGCATCTGCAGCAAACGACGTTGAAAAGGTTTTTGCCGAACTAACGGAAAATCACTATAAAGTGGACCAGTCATGAGACTAATAGAAGAAATTGCTCACGATGTGCGATTCCTTCTTTTGTCATACTATTTTCAACTCTAATTCATAACAAATCACTTTAATTTATAGATGTTTATCACATATTTTTCCATGTGTTTTCATTGTCGTCTGCTGTGTATTTTGGTTGTATGTGGGAGAGAGTATGTATCCCGATTTAGACCGCGGGTTCAGGTGTTCACGTGACGCGGCTATTGCAGTACGAAGACCCTGACACTTACTGCTCTTTAAGCCTTTTTCTCACAAACAGCAAATCTGCAGCAGACAACTTTGAAAACATAGTGGCAAAAAACCTTAACAATCTCCCTTAAAGATAGCTTAATTGTTTAATAAAGTTGAAAACATTGTGGCCAAAGGAGAAATTGCTCATCATGCGCAAATTCACCTTTGGCCACAATGTTTTCAAAAGTCGTCTGCTGCTATTGCGTCAAAATGCGTCTGCAGGTGGAAAAGGGTTAAGATGCTTATCAAAAAAAGGTTACCACATTCCACAACAAGTGGAACCATTACATTCAGAGGAAACTGCCGTGACTGAGTGGTTAGCGTCGGGGTATTGGAACCGGGCGTCCCGAGGTCGATCCCCAATCGTACACTACGTCGGTCATGGTAGAATGCTCTTGTGGCAAAGCACATTACCTAGCCTAGTTCTGATTCTCCGTTATGTAACTAAAATAATGTTGAAAACGGCCTTAAAATCCCCATAAATCGGCAGCAGACGACTTTTTGAAAACATTGTGAGCATTTTATAATTTTAGAAATATTATACAAAATTGTTCATTCTACACTGTACACCAGAGCAAAAGCATGCGGATGGTGAAATAATTTGTTGTTCTAGAGAAGCGCTGCTCGGACAGCTTTCCATGCGTCTAAAGTGATACCCTGGGAGACACATTTAAGTGTTATTAACTTGGAAAACGTCCGAGTAAAACTTGAAATATCTCTATAAATGAAAGGTTAATTACTGACAAAAAGGTTGAGAAAAATATTGTAAAAGGGGAAATAGCTCGTTTGAAGTATTTTCTTCGTTTCCCTCAATGTTTTTAACAAAAGTCGTCTGTTACAGATGCATCACGAAGCGTCTAGTGAAATGATGGGTTAACCGGCAGGTTGATACTCACCAGAGGTGCCGTTGTGAGGGGTTTTATTTCGCTTTAAACATTTCCGATTGATATTCCATTATTTCCCGTAGATCATTTCAATGTCGTCTGCTGCAGATGTGTTTTGCAAGTTGGGAAGGATTAACCATACATATGCCCGTTCGAGGGAAAGGATACACGGTCGTTTTTGTGAACAGTGTATTTCAGAGCAGCCTGTGTTTCCGCAAAGTCTGGCCGAGATCTACGTTGTTCATATATGACTGACGTAATTTCTGTAAACGCTTCTGTCAATTTGTGAAGATCCTGATAATAATGGGTTACTACAGTTGTATGTGGCTTTTGTGAGGAGTGTAGATCCAGATCAGGTTTGGTTAGAGTGCAACGGCGTTAACATCACTGGGAATTAATTGCATAACCTGCCATTTAACATCTGTGTTTTTCTAAGGCATTTGGTCAAGGTAATACCAGATACACATATATTTGCAAAAATATTATGAAAAAATAAGACAAAGCTGACTTAAAGCACTTTTCTCAAACACTTTTTACAAAAATCATCGACTGGAGAAGTATTATAACTCAACTGTATGAAATAAAGGGTTATTGAATTTAATTTTCCTGGCCTGTACGTTATATGCCTACTAAAAACGTAACCACATTATAAGGTTCGAACAACGAATGATACACATCAATTCCGAAACCCCTTTGTTCTAATACAGACGTATTCTGACACCGTTATAGGAGAAGAAAATTTATTTGAAATCATTGTGACAAAATGAGAAATTCCTCATAATTAGCAATTTCTCCTATTACCACAATATGTTTTCAATCATATTCAATTTTTTTTTTTTGTTCATACATAGAGAATTATCATATTTCTGCCTAAACGACTCGTGTACAATGTCGTCTGCAGAATCGATCGTTGTACGTTCGAAAAGGGTTAACAAAAGATTACGAGATAAAAACAAATGGTACACAATAAAAAATTAGGATCCGTCAGTTTAAGTAATAAAAATACGGACTCCTCCCTTCAACTGATGTTCCGAGATAAAAGAGATGCAGCTTCGTAATTATACCCATAACCCTTTCCCTCATATATAGACGCATTTTGACACACAAAAAAGCAGCAGACGACTTTTGAAAACATTGTGGCCAAATGTGAAATTGCTCATGATGAGCAATTTCACCTTTGGCCACAATGTTTTTCAACTTTATTTAACAATTAAGCTATTTTTTATGAAGAATTTTACAGGTTTTTGTCACTATGCTTTCGAACTTTCATCTGCTGCAGATTTGATGTAAGAGGGTAAGGGTTAATCCTTTCCCCCCACTTGTTAGAGACACACTTTTGGCAACTCTGCAGCAGACGACTTTTGTAAAACATTGTCGTAAAATTAGATACTCCTCATAATAAGCTTTTTTTTACCTTTAAGACAACATTTTCAGTTTTTGTTATTAACTAAGCGGTTCTTTAGGAACAACAAACATAAACGAGATGTTTACACTTGTTGGCAAAATGCACCTGCCTTTGGTAAAGGATACAGATGGATTCTGCTTTACGGCAGTTTCTTGAAACATCCTATGGCTTAATGGTCATACAACAGATAAGAAATGCCAGCCTCCAATGCGATCAACATGTATCAATGCGATCTACATGTACCAATGCGATCTACATGTACCAATGCGATCTACATGTACCAATGCGATCTACATGTACCAATGCGGTCTACATGTACCAATGCGGTCTACATGTACCAATGCGATCTACATGTACCAATGCGATCTACATGTACCAATGCGACATACATGTACCAATGCGACATACATGTACCAATGCGACATACATGTACCAATGCGATCTACATGTACCAATGCGACATACATGTACCAATGCGATCTACATGTACCAATGCGATCTACATGTACCAGTGCGATCTACATGTACCAATGCGATCTACATGTACCAATGCGATATACATGTACCAATGCGATCTATGTACAAATGCGATCTACATGTATAAATGCGATCTACATGTACCAATGCGATCTGCATGTACCAAATGGCGGTCAGTACTGTGGCAGATCAGCTTGGGGGATGCGATGGCAAAAACTTTTGTTGGTAAAAAACACCTGCCTATGGTAAAGGATCCAACTGGATTCTGCTTTACGGCAGTTTCTTGAAACATCCTATAGCTTAATGGGCATACAACAGATAAGAAATGCCAGCCTCCAATGCGATCAACATGTATCAATGCGATCTACATGTACCAATGCGATCTACATGTACAAATGCGATCTACGTGTACTAATGCGATCTACATGTACCAATGCGGTCTACATGTACCAATGCGATATACATGTACCAATGCGATATACATGTACCAATGCGATATACATGTATCAATGCGATCTTCATGTACCAATGCGATCAACATGTACTAATGCGATCTATATGTACCAATGCGATATACATGTACCAATGCGATATACATGTATCAATGCGATCTTCATGTACCAATGCGATCAACATGTACTAATGCGATATACATGTACCAATGCGATATAAATGTACCAATGCGATATACATGTACCAATGCGATCAACATGTACCAATGCGATATACATGTACCAATGCGATATACATGTATGTACCAATGCGATCTACATGTACCAATGCGACATACATGTACCAATGCGATATACATGTACCAATGCGATATACATGTATGTACCAATGCGATCTACATGTACCAATGCGATCTACATGTACCAATGCGATCTACATGTACCAATGCGATATACATGTACCAATGCGATATACATGTATGTACCAATGCGATCTACATGTACCAATGCGACATACATGTACCAATGCGATATACATGTACCAATGCGATATACATGTATCAATGCGATCTTCATGTACCAATGCGATCAACATGTACTAATGCGATATACATGTACCAATGCGATCTACATGTACCAATGCGATCTACATGTACTAATGCGATCTTCATGTACCAATGCGATATACATGTATCAATGCGATCTTCATGTACCAATGCGATCAACATGTACTAATGCGATCTACATGTACCAATGCGATCTACATGTACCAATGCGATCTACATGTACTAATGCGATCTTCATGTACCAATGCGATCTACATGTACCAATGCGATCTACATGTACCAATGCGATCTACATGTACCAATGCGATCTACATGTACCAATGCGATCTACATGTACCAATGCGATCTACATGTACCAATGCGATATACATGTACAAATGCGATCTACATGTACCAATGCGATCTACATGTACCAATGCGATCTACATGTACCAATGCGATCTACATGTACCAATGCGATATACATGTACCAATGCGATCTACATGTACCAATGCGATATACATGTACAAATGCGATCTACATGTACCAATGCGATCTGCATGTACCAATGCGATCTGCATGTACTAATGCGATCTATATGTACCAATGCGATATACATGTACCAATGCGATATACATGTACCAATGCGATATACATGTACAAATGCGATATACATGTACAAATGCGATCTACATGTACAAATGCGATCTACATGTACCAATGCGATATACATGTACAAATGCGATATACATGTACAAATGCGATCTACATGTACAAATGCGATCTGCATGTACAAATGCGATCTACATGTACCAATGCGATATACATGTACAAATGCGATATACATGTACAAATGCGATATACATGTACAAATGCGATCTACATGTACCAATACGATCTGCATGTACCAAATGGCGGTCAGTACAGTGGCAGATCAGCCTGGGGGATGCGATGGATGATCTGGATCTACATTGATCACATCTGCCTCAGTTGGTTTTCGCAGAGCACCGATCAATTCTATTTTGATATAAGATTGAGCCGTCCCGCGAGAAACCAACGCTATGGACTCTGCATAATGTATCGACCCAGATCAGACGGATCCGGGACGACACATTCCGTCTCAGTTGGATAGAGGTATAAAGTAATGATTGCTGAAACAGAAAATCCACAGTAGGCGAAAAGTGTCTGTCCGGGTTAGCCTGCGTGGCATGCTTAGGTTGATCCGGGTTGATATTTTACGCATCCACAGTGTTGGTTTTTCTCGCGGCACGGCTCATAGTCTATCAATTATAGACATGTTTTCATTTATTTCCCTGATGTTTTCTCAGTTGTCTGCTGCAGGTTGCTGTGTGTATGGGAAAGGTTTATCCCGATTAATCAAGAGTTTTAAGATAGTTACAATTGATTTATTGTAAAACAATGTCTAGGATGGAGAAATCACTAATATAATATGTTGTTTCCTTTTTTTCAATGTTTGACATCTCTTTTAATGTGTGTATTTGAGCTGCGTTTAATTGCGTCCCAGTAAAATGAAATGCATGTACATATGTACTGTCACACCAGAGTCGTAATTGTCCTATAATATATTACATAGACTTTAATGCATGTTGGGACAACACAAGTGAAGTATCCTACCTAGTTATATACCACGGTAACTGTATCTGATGCAGGCTTACCCGGACAGACACTTTTCGCCTCCTGTGGATTTTCTGTTTTATTAATCATTACTTTTTACCTATATCCACCTGAGACGGAATGTATCGGCCCGGATCAGTCTGCCAGGATCGCGCAGGCTGATCTGGGTCGATACATTACGCAGAGACCATTACGTTGGTTTTCTCGCGGGAAGGCTCATATATCAAAATGGAATTGATCGGTGCTCTGCGAAAACCAACTGTAAGGTAGATGTGATCAGTGTAGATCCAGATCATCCATCGCATCCACAGGCCGATCTGCCACCGTACTGATCGCCATTGGTACATGTTACTGTATCTGATGCCACACTTGAGAGAGGCATGAGATCCCAAATCGTCAGACATGGTTGATAAACTGTAACAGATATTTTATAAATCCTTTCCGGTAAGCGTACGGGAAATCACAACGGATCTTCTCGGGTTCGATACACACTCGCGGTGGTCATGATGAAGAGCCCTTCGCCAACGCGCGTTTCCTAGCCTAGTACATATTTGCTCGAGGCTGTCATGGTGGAGTGCCCTTCACCAAGGCCTAGTACAGATTTGCTCGAGGCTGTCATGGCGGAGTGCCCTTCGCCAAGGCTTAGTACAGATTTGCTCGAGGCTGTCATGGCGGAGTGCCCTTCGCCAAGGCCTAGTACTGATTTGTTTAACTAAAATAATGTTAAAAACTGCTTTGACCCTTTCCAAGTTGTAGACGCATTCTGACACATCTGCAGCAGACGAGTTTGAAAACATTGTGGCAAATAAAGAAATTACTCATTGCGAGCAATTGGGACATCCTCTTGCCACAATTTGTGCAACTCTATTGAATAATTAAACAGTCATTTACAGATAGTTTTCAAATTGTTGCCAAAGCTGTTTTCAAAGTCGTCTGCTAAAGATTTGCTGTATGCGGGAAAGGATTAGATTTCATTAAAACAATTAAAAGAGATAATTTCAATAAGCAGTCAAAATATACCACATCAATTAATAAGATAACGTTATGGACTTTGCGTAAAATATCGACCCGGATCAACCTAATCATGCCTCGCAGGCTAATCCGGGCTGACATTTTCCGCCTCCTGTGGATTTTCTGTGTGAGGAATCAATAATCTATACCTCCATCCCCCTGAGACGGAATGTGTCGGCCCGGATCAGTCTGCGCGGATAGTGCAGACTGATCTGGGTCGATATATTACGCAGAGGCCATAGTGTTGGTTTTCTCGTGGAACGACTCATGTGTATACAAGTGCCTTTAATTAAATATGAACTTAATTTGGAGTATGCATTGAATATCTCCAAATCAAATTATAAGACACAAATGATATACTTTTAATAAACATTTTTACAATCGATGCCGTGCCCGGCCGGGTAGCTCAATTGGTAGCGTATCTGACTCGTGATCTGGAGGTCACGGGTTCGATACCCGGTTGCGGCGACATTCTTTCGGGCGATGTTTTCCATTGCCTCTCACCTCTGATATATGTGAAAAAGTAGTCAGTGGCTTCGAAAGAATGTTGTGTAAGTACTGGTGTGGGAAAGCCAGGAAAACATGGGTAGGTGCCCTGACCGCCGTGATATGACCAAAGCTGTTGAAAGCGGCGTTAAACTCCAAACAAATACAATCGATGCCAAGGAAACTAGCTCAATTTCACGTACATCTGTATTTAAATCAAAATCATTTTCTTGAACATTGAGAAAAGGAGTCAGGGTAGGTTCGTGTAATAACATTGTACTCAGTGTTGTACTACTATCTTTTCTACAGTGTTTAACCCTTTCCCTCATATAGACGCTTTCTGACGCCTCGGCAGCAGACGGCTTTTTGAAGACATAGTGACAAAAGAAGAAATTGCACAAAACGTGCAATTTACTCCTTTTGTCACAACGTTTTCCACTTTTAATCATAGGTTATCCATTCAATTATAGAGATTTTCCATTATTTAACAAAATATGTTCAAAGTCGTCTGCTGCAGAATTGTCGTATGAGGGAAAGGGTTAAGATGCACGCCATTACGGCAAATCTGTCATGTCTAACCCAACTAGTATTCCACCCTTTAACGTTTACAACTAATCTTTAGCTTCGATTGATTGATTGGGGTTTAATGCCGTTTTCAACCATTTTGAGGTCGTACCACGGCGGCCAGTTCACCTACTCATGTGTTTCCTGGCTTTATCTTAACAGTACTCAACACAACATACTTTCCAAGCAACTGGCTGCTTTTCAACTTAGACTTTTAGCCCTTTCGACGCTTGTCAAAATGACATTTGTCAAACGTCGGAAAGAATGTTGACCGAGCTGGGATTCGAACCCACAACCCCCGGATTGACAACCCGCGTCGCTACCGATTGCCCTACTCTAGCTCTTTAGCAGACGTCTTTGCAACTGTGTATTACAATAATAAAATATATATCAATGAAAGTTTAATTATTGAAAACTTTGTAACAAAAGGAGATGTTGATTATTGTGAGCAAATTCTCATTTCGCCGCAATGTCTTTTAACCCTTTCCCTCATATAGACGCTTTCTGACGCCTCTGCAGCAGACGGCTTTTTGAAAACATGGTGACAAAAGAAGAAATTGCTCAAAACGACCAATTTCTCCTTTTGCCACAATGGTTTCCACTTTTAGTCATAGGTTATCCATTCAATTATAGAGATTTTCTATTTTTTGACAAAACATGTTCAAAGTCGTCTGCTGCAGAATTGTCGTATGAGGGAAAGGGTTAAACGTTGTCTCCTTCACATATGTCAGATTACGTCTGCAAGTGGGTTAGGTTAATATAAAATTGATGATTTTGAAAAATGATCTCTGCAGTATATTTTTTCTAATTGCCAATTATAATTTGAAACGGTTTTCTATGAATAATATACCAAAGTCTGTAATACGAATAAAGAAATGAAAACGCACATGTATTAAGGATGAAAAAGCACATGCAATTCTGCAAAGAATAATTAATCATAAAAGCGGGAAATTTTAGTATGTAACCTGCGTATGTGTACGTCATTATCACAGATAAGGCCAGCTTCAAACTAATTCCAACACTTTTCTACATACAACAGATCTGCAGCAGACGACTTTGAAAAGTAAATTGTCCTAGTATGGAAACCTTTGTCAACTTTATAAATTAAAGCATGCATACTGAACAGAATTGAAAACCTTGTGACAAAACGAGAAACATATCAATTTGAACAATTTCCCATTTTGTCAAATGTTTTCAAACGTGTTCTGCTTCAAAAGTTTCAGACAGCGTCTACTGATGGGGAAGGGAAAAGACAACTGGATTATATATAAGAAAACAGGGGTAAAATACCCAGAAATGTTTTAACCCTTCCCCTCTTATAGACGCTTTCTGACGCCTCTGCAGCAGACGGCTTTTTGAAAACATAGTAACAAAAGAAGAAATTGCACAAAACGTGCAATTTCTCCTTTTGCCACAATGTTTTCCACTTTTTGTCAGAGGTCATCCATTCAATTATAGAGATTTTCTATGTTTTGACAAAATAAGTTCAAAGTCGTCTGCTGCAGAATTGTCGTAGGAGGGAAAGGGTTAATAAAATGTCTTATTTTAGAAGGGGGAAAGTCATATATAAAACGCAAAATAATAATTGATGATACCAAGATATTTCTTCGCCTTGTAACGTACGTGTACATGCGTAAATTAATTATACAGCTTACTATAGGCTTTAATTAACATCGCGAGATTTGCGTGCGAGACACGTTAACCCTTTCCCTCATATAGACGCTTTCTGACGCCTCTGCAGCAGACGGCTTTTTGAAAATTTTGAAAATTTCTCCTTTTGCCACAATGTTTTCCACTTTCAGTCATAGGTTATCCATTCAATTATAGAGCTTTTCTATTAATTGACAAAATATGTTCAAAGTCGTCTGCTGCAGAATTGTCGTATGAGGGAAAGGTTTAAGTAAAAGATAATTAACTATAAATACACCCAAAACGACTACACTTCTTTATTAACAATAACGCGAAATTTAATCATACTGGGGCTCTCTTAATTAACCCTTTCTCTCATACAAAAAATTCTGCAGCAGACGACTTTGAACGTATTTTGTCAAAACATAGAAAATCTCCATATTTGAATGGATAACCTATGACTAAAAGTCGAAACTATTGTGGCAAAAGGAGAAATTGCACGTTTTGTGCAATTTCTCCTTTTGTCACTATGTTTTCAAAGAACCGTCTGCTGCAGAAGCGTCAGAAAGCGTCTATATGAGGGAAAGGGTTAAAAACTATTTCGCTGCCAAATGAAATTAGAGGCGTGTGCAAACAATGCAGTTGCAGGTGAGACAGCTCGTAACGAGCTTTTATTCAAGAAATCTGCATTGATTGCCTTTTACCAAGTTTGCTGTTGGACGAAGAATGGAGTGGTCTAATGTGTTCAACATGGAAGGGTCGACTTTGTGAAATTCGGAACTGAAAGAGTTTAGATCTTTATTTATCTTATTATTATTAGAATGTGATGGTTAGATTCATAATACAAATGATATCATCATAAAAGGTTCATGCCCTTAGAAATTGACTCTCGGAGGCAGTATTGTAGGTAAGTCTATAATTCATGTGTTACTTTGCGAATTTATAATTAAAATTAGAAAAATTATATTGGAGAATACATAACTTGACGGTGAAATCTTTCAGCTGCTGCATCTTTCATAATTTTAACGAGAAATGGAAGATGAGGATCAATCAGGCTGTAAGACAGGTTGTAGCTCAGGCTGTAAGACATGTTGTAGCTCAGGCTGTAAGACAGGTTGTAGCTCAGGCTGTAAGACATGTTGTAGCTCAGGCTGTAAGACAGGTTGTAGCTCAGGCTGTAAGACAGGTTGTAGCTCAGGCTGTAAGACAGGTTGTAGTTCAGGCTGTAAGACAGGTTGTAGCTCAGGCTGTAAGACATGTTGTAGCTCAGGCTGTAAGACAGGTTGTAGCTCAGGCTGGAAGACAGGTTGTAGCTCAGGCTGTAAGACAGGTTGTAGCTCAGGCTGTAAGACATGTTGTAGCTCAGGCTGTAAGACATGTTGTAGCTCAGGCTGTAAGACATGTTGTAGCTCAGGCTGTAAGACATGTTGTAGCTCAGGCTGTAAGACAGGTTGTAGCTCAGGCTGTAAGACAGGCTGTAGCTCAGGCTGTAAGACAGGCTGTAGCTCAGGCTGTAAGACATGTTGTAGCTCAGGCTGTAAGACAGGTTGTAGCTCAGGCTGTAAGACAGGTTGTAGCTCAGGCTGTAAGACAGGTTGTAGCTCAGGCTGTAAGATATGTTGTAGCTCAGGCTGTAAGACATGTTGTAGCTCAGACTGTAAGACAGGTTGTAGCTCAGGCTGTAAGACAGGTTGTAGTTCAGGCTGTAAGACATGTTGTAGCTCAGGTTGTAAGACATGTTGTAGCTCAGGCTGTAAGACAGGTTGTAGCTCAGGTTTCTCTAAAATCGACTATGATAAGATTGACCGCCACGGAGGTGTAGTGGTAGAGCGTCCGCCTCGGTGCTGGAAGTCGAGGGTTAGATCCCCGTCGGGTCATATTAAAGACTTTAACATGGTTGTAATGGTTCCCCTCTTTGGGGCTCAGGGTTGCGGGGTTAGCATTTCGACTGACTGGCTGGTGTTAAGATAAATAGACCAGTAGTAACGATAACTTTCCCAGGAAATGCCGTGATATAACTGAAAAGCTGTTGAAAGCGGCGTAAAACACCAAACAATCAATGGATCAGTTTGATATTTTGGGATAACTAGGATTTGTTACAGATAATAGATATGACATATACATAGACAGGGTTTTTTACGTTTACATATGCATACATCCTATAATATACAACAAGTAAAGAAAAAAAGTTCTCGGTCATTTTAACAAAACAATATGACGTGAGGTTGTCCATTTGGAATTTTGGGAAACAGAGTAAATCTATAGCAGTGTTTGCATTCATACAGTCTGATTAAATTCTACACTTTAACATATGAGCCGTTCCACGAGAAATCCAAAATGATGGACTCTGTGTAATGTATCGATCCTGATCAGTCTGCGCAGTCTGCGAAGGCTAATCCGGGCCGACACATTCCGTCTCAGGGGAATAGAGGTATAGAGTAATGAATCCTGAAACTCTGCGTAATGTATCGACCCTAATCAGCCTGCGCTATCCGCGCAGACTGATCCGGGCCGACATATTCCGTCTCAGGGGAATAGAGGTATAGAGCAATGATTCCTGAAACAGAAAATCCAAAGGAGGCAAAAATCGTCTGTCCGGATTAGCCTGCGCGGCATGCTTAGGCTGATGCGAGTCGATAATTTACGCAGAATCCACAGTGTTGGTTTTATCTTGGGACGTCTCATATAAATATCATAAGCTTATCAGAAACTTCTGTCAAGTTGTGTGGATTCTGATACAAACCGAGCTGATGTACAGGTTGGTCTGAACCTACACTGTTTAGAAATGCAAACGTGTTCCTTTTATCCAACAGACGTGCTCTTACATCTGTTAGCAGGTGATCGACGGGAATAATACGTCATGTTCACGTTTTTATCTTATTTATTCCAGCAAATGATAACTTGAAACATTTTCGATGAGCTTTAAATGAGAGGTTTGAGCGTCACGAAACCAGAGTTGAAACAATCCACAATTTGCCAATCGAGATCCAGGTTGACAATTGTGCTAACCCGTCATTAGTTTGCTTGGTTAATACCCCCATTGTGTCTGTTAGTTCTCTACTGCTGCACCATAATTACACAGAAAAACTAGTATTGTGTCTCGTATAACCGTGTTGAAAATAGAAGATTTTTTTTTTCTCTATAATTGGAATACTTGAAAATTGTTACATTGAAACGTGGCACATACATGACGTGTGGTCGATACTTCATTCATATTACACATGTTATGCTCGTACAAAGACGTCTTTACGTAGTAGTAGTAGTAGTAGTAGTAGAAGTAGTAGTAGTAGTAGTAGTAGTAGTAGTAACAATAGTAGTAGTAATAGTAGTAGTAGTAGTAGTCGTAGTAGTAGTAGAGGTAGTAGTAGTAGTAATACTAATAACAATAGTAGAAGTAGTAGTAGTAAAAGTAGTAGTAGTAGAAGTAGTAGTAGTAGTAGTAGTAGTAGTAGTAGTAGTAGTAGTAGTAGTAGTAGTAGTAGTAGTAGTAGTAGTAGTAGTAGTAGTAGTAGTAGTAGTAGTAGTAGTAGTAGTAGGAGTAGAAGTAGTAGTAGTAGTAGTAGTAGTAGTAGTAGTAGTAGTAGTAGTAATAGTAGTAGTAGTAGTAGTAGTAGTAGTAGTAGTAGTAGTTGTAGTATTGTAGTAATAGTAGTAGTAGTAGTAGTAGTAGTAGTAGTAGTAGTAGTAGCAGTAGTAGTAGTAGTGGTAGTAGTAATAGTAGTAGTAGTAGTAGTAGTCGTCGTAGAGATAGGGGCCAAATGCCCATTTCCTTATGTCTGAACTCATTTAAAAGCAGAATATAAATTGTTTGGATTCTGTTTCGAGTCAGATAGCTTAACGAACAATAGATTGATGAGGTGCAACTCGACGTGCGGGCTGTAATGCTTTCATGCAAAGAAAGTAAATATGAACTAATTTATTTGCTAAGTACTGGTTCGATCATGAATAAGAGTTACGTTGCCTTGCTATTACTGAAATGATGATGAAACCAGCGTAAAACGTTAAACCGCTGATAAGATTGACCGCCACGGAGGTGTTGTGGTAGAGCGTCCGCCTCGGTGCTGTAGGTCGAGGGTTAGATCCCCGTCGGGTCATACCAAAGACTTTAACATGGTAGTAATGGTTCCCCTCCTTGGCGCTCAGGGTTGCGGGGTTAGCATTTCGTTTGACTGGCTGGTGTTATGATAAATAGACCAGTACGTATAACTATAAAATGTATTTGAATAGTTTCTAATAAAAAGTCTAACCTTGCAACTTGACCGAACGCAAAGGTGGTCTTTGTGAGTCTGGCATATTTTTAATACGGTCGACATTCTGGGATAAATATGCTGGGCCATGAAAAACAAGGTTCCTCATGTACCTTTCCATTCACGGACTTATTTTTGCCATTAATTGACTAATGACAAATGAAACAAATAACACTTTATATTGAAAAAACATTTTCTATAATTGCGACAAGCATTTGGACGGTCGACTCAGTCGAATACATACGTACAGTACAACGCATTCTTAATTTACAACATATTTGGATAGTTATACATGTGTCAATTACATGTTTGCCATATAACACCCACACAAAAACCCGTGTGCATTCACCATTTTTCTACTTGCACTTACTGTGAATTATATAATTCAATCAATCAGCATAACTAGCATGACCAGTGGATTAAATATGTATATATGCAGATAGTTCAACTCGCCCAGGAACAACCAGAGATAAAACTTTTTATAGCCAAAAACTCTGGAAACCTGTGCCCATTTGTCAATGTCGAACCAAGAAATGTTGGGCCTCATTCGCATCTAGCAATCATATTGTAATAATACATCCATAAGAAATGGAAACAGCGTAATTCAAAGAAAACAATCTTTGAATGTATCAAAAACATTAACAGAACTAATTCTCCGAACTATTCTTTGTAATTTTGATTTTTTAAACTATCGTGAAAAAATATAACTCGTTACACGTCACCACAGTCCGACTGTCCAAACCTGAAAGACTGATCACGAGAACTTTCCTCGTGCAATTCACTTTAAAACAACGCCACCTAGCGTTCATTGCTTTCAAACAGGGGGAAATTAATTTCCTCCTTATTCGATTTTCTCAAACGTAGGAAATTACATTTCCTCATGTACCTTTCCATTCACGGACTTATTTTTGCCATTAATTGACTAATGACAAATGAAACAAATAACACTTTATATTGAAAAAACATTTTCTATAATTGCGACAAGCATTTGGACGGTCGACTGAATGAAAAGAACGGGCAACAGTATATGTAAGGAATTATGATAGACCTGTCATAGATGGGAAATAAGATGAACATTTTAGCCTATTAGATATGAACTAATTTTTCAAATCGAACTTTATTTCCCACTGTATCCAAACAGCATTTGAATGTTATTTGTTTACAGTCCTGAATTTAATGACACCGACAATCGTTCATGTGCACTATCTTTAATATAGCAATCCTTTGCACTTTCACTTGACCAACGTCCATGTCTTTTGAGTAATCTGTCTTTTACTCCGTTATTCGCAGCAGTAGTAGCCCCTCCTGAGCGCAAGGATTGAATACAGTATTTCTTAACGTCCATTACATGCGGCTTCAAAGCCTCTAGGAATAGCTCCCTCGGATTTGTATACGATAACTTTTTGTTCGATTTTCTCACTCTGTATCCTTCTTTCGTTGAACATATATTGCAAAACAAGTAATCATCTCCTGTCAATTTTCCCCAGGTTATCAATTTTCTAACATTTTCAACTGGGCAGTACTTTGATCCGGTTTTAGCTATCATTACCCAAGCACCATCACGATATTGATCCGCCTTACTGCTTTCTATGAATAAAGCCATATAAGAAATATTGAAAACAATATCAGAAATACGAATATTTAGAAGTTCTGAACTTCTTAAAAACCCAGCAAAAGCTACCAAAAAAGCACAAATAATGCGCTGACTTTTAATGTTTGTGTCGACATTCAATCTGTCATATACGCTGGTTACAATACCAATATCTAAAGGTTCTTTCCTAGCAGCGGGTTTGGATGAAATCCTTTTAGCTTACTCTAGAACATTACCTACTAATTTTGAATTTGTAGGCGAATCTAAACCGAACAAATCATGGTACCACTTAATAGCATAAAATGCACCAATCACTGGACTAGGGGTATTAGCAGTTTGAATCACAGAAGCTAAATAAATTGCGACTGTAGGAATTTTAGCGGGCAAAGTGTCCCTACTCCCAAGCCCATTACACAAGGCCCATTTATGAAAACGCATAAAAGCACCGTTGTACTTCTTTTCCGTACTGCATGCCCTTGATTGTCTAAGTAGATCCGGGAGTAGATACGCCTTCTCCGCTAGAACTTCCGGTAAATCATTAATATTTTCTGCGTGAATCTGAAAAAACAAATTTACATAAGAAATACGTAATATAGCAAGCTGCTACTTCATATACATGAAACAATGTAAAACACTGACAAACATTAGCAAATGTAAAACGCTGCCATACATTGCACTCTACCATATATATATTTCAGCCTAGTAATTATAAGCATGTAATTCTGCATTAGTATTCTAGAACTGACTGTTCCACCTGAGTATTCTGAACATGGTGCTTCCGCCTAAGTATTATAATCATGGCGAGTTTGCCTAAATATACTAAACATGGCGATTCCGCCTGACTTTACTACATGAGAAATCAATATTACTGCGATTTCACCCGACTTTACTACATGGAAAGTCAATATTTATGTAATTTTGCCTGACTCTACATGAGAAATCCATATTGATGCGATTTCACCTGACTTTACTACATGAAGTCAGTATTTCTGCAATTTCGCGTGACTTAGCTACTTTAAGAATTTTTAATGCGATTCCGCCTGACTTTACTACATGGAAAGTCAGTATTTCGGCGATACCGCCTAATCTTTAGCAATACTGCTGTAATAACGTCATTCTTTTTTAGTACTTTTTCCTTTCTTTTTTATCTTAATATAAGGAGGGCAATTCCTCAGCTATTCTTACCGATTCCAATAAGCCTCTACATGGGAAATCCATACTGATGCGATTGCACCTGACTTTACTACATGTAAAGTCAATATTTCGGCGATACCGCCTAATCTTTAGCAATACTGCTGTAATAACGTCATTCTTTTTTACTACTTTCTTTCTTTTTTATCTTAATATAAGGAGAGCAATTCCTTAGCTATTTTTACCGATTCCAATAAGCCTCTACATAGGAAATCCATACTGATGCGATTGCACCTGACTTTACTACATGAGAAGTCAATATTTCGCCGCCTAATCTTTAGCAATACTGCTGTAACAACGTCATTCGTTTTTACTACTTTTTCTTTCTTTTTTCTCTTAATATAAGGAGGGCAATTCCTTTGCTATTTTTACCGATTCAAATAAGCCTCTACATTGCAAATCCATACTGATGCGATTGCACCTGACTTTACTACATGGAAAGTCAATATTTCGGCGATACCGCCTAATCTTTAGCAATACTGCTGTAATAACGTCATTCTTTTTTACTACTTTCTTTCTTTTTTCTCTTAATATAAGGAGGGCAATTCCTTAGCTATTTTTACCGATTCAAATAAGCCTCTGCATTGGAAATCCATACTGATGCGATTGCACCTGACTTTACTACATGGAAAGTCAATATTTCGGCGATATCGCCTAATCTTTAGCAATACTGCTGTAATAACGTCATTCTGTTTTACTACTTTCTTTCTTTTTTCTCTTAATATAAGGAGGGCAATTCCTTAGCTATTTTTACCGATTCAAATAAGCCTCTGCATTGGAAATCCATACTGATGCGATTGCACCTGACTTTACTACATGGAAAGTCAATATTTCGGCGATATCGCCTAATCTTTAGCAATACTGCTGTAATAACGTCATTCTGTTTTACTACTTTCTTTCTTTTTTCTCTTAATATAAGGAGGGCAATTCCTTAGCTATTCTTACCGATTCAAATAAGCCTCTACATTGGAAATCCATACTGATGCGATTGCACCTGACTTTACTACATGGAAAGTCAATATTTCGGCGATACCGCCTAATCTTTAGCAATACTGCTGTAATAACGTCATTCTTTTTTACTACTTTCTTTCTTTTTTCTCTTAATATAAGGAGGGCAATTCCTTAGCTATTTTTATCGATTCCGATAGGACTCTACATGCAAAATCCACACTGATGCGATTACACCTGACTTTATTACATGGTAAATCAGTAGTGCTGCAATCCCGCGTGACTTAGCTACTTGAGCAATCAATTTTGATGCGATTCCGCCTGACTTTAACTACACGGAAAGTCAATCTTTCGGCGATACCGCCTCATCTTTAACAGTACTGCTGTAATAGCGTAATTCCTTTTTGCTTCTTTGTATAAGGGGGGCAACTCTTTATTATTTCCCTTGCTTATAACTAATCATGATCGCCAGCATTCTGAAATTTAAATCCGTGTTGCCAAACATTCCTTTGCCATTTTTACACCTTATGTAATTATGCTTTTCAGTTGGCAAATCAAACCAGTGAGTAATTTCTTTCACAAATGAACCATTCTGACAAATAAACGGCCAAAAAAGTGCTGATTTCCAGTAAGGTATAACTAAAACACCTTTAGCTTGATCTATAGACATTTTATGAATAACTCTATGTATTACACTAATAGGGGGAACAAATAACCCGAATTGGTCACCCCAATATTCTGAAAAAGCATCTATACCACTGCAAGACGGGTTCCAAATCCTTGAATAGAACTTCGGCAATTTTGCATTGTAATAAGATGCGAACCAATCAACTTCTAATTTCCCGCACTTATTTTCTATAATTTGTAAAATATCATAGGAAATTCCCCAATCGTCTGAATCTGTTAGTTTAGACAGGTAATCTGCTTTATCGTTCTCGGATCTCGGAATCCACTCCATTTCAAGACTTATTGAATTTGCCATACAGAACTGAAAAATGTAATACGCAATATCTTGTAATTCTCTTTTCATTGAACCTTTTACTGTAATGGATTTCAACCCTTGGTTGTCTGTAAACCATTTCACCTTTTTATTTTTGAGTATATTTCTAAGAGACAACAAGACTCTATATACCGCTACTAACTCTCTCCAAGTGGAGGATTTTACACTTTCTGTCTCGGACCATACACCATGAGAAATACCATTTACACTGTTGACTTCGTAACCACCATAACCAACTTGACTTGCATCTGAATACACTATTTTAGTACATGTATGTGACTGTACAATATCCTTTTTATTAATCAATCTCAAATTATCTTTCCAAAACAATAACTGTTGTGAACTTTCATCACTAAGGAATATAAACGAATCCCAATGACGTGCCATCAATATATTTGTACTCAAATATCTCGTCATGATTTGAGAGATATGTCCGATAACCACTGACATAGAAATTAACTTACCTACTACGCTGGCAACTTTCCTAACAGAGACACGAGCCTTCTTTTTAGCAGAACAAATCAATTCTGAAATATTGTCAACTGCTTTTAAAACTCTGCGATTTGGAATGTAAATAGTTCCTTCTACAGTATCAAGATCGCATCCTAGAAATTCACATTGTTGGGTGGGTACCCATATACTCTTAATAGAATTTGGTATAAAACCCGATTTTATTAAATCTGCCTTAATAGATGAACCTAACAACATGGTATCTATATATGAGTGAGCACCAGCAAGTCCATCGTCTAAAAACATGGTCACCAGTTTCCCTTTGGTGGTAACGAATATAATGGAATTTTGTATCCATTTTCGATAACATCTAATATGAAATCATTTGTTCCAATTTCACTCCAAAAAGATAAATGTTTTTTAAGTCTTCCCTTAACAATCATATGTTTTTTACCATTCTCGTACTCATAAAAATCATGGGTGAAATATTTATAATTATACTCATCTTTTATATGATATCTCGCTCTGACTGCAACTTCTTAAACTTCTGCCGCCACGCTACTATTTCTTCCCTGTACCTCGTTTTTTAAACTACTCAGCTCGCACAGAATTGCACTTAATTGAGACTTAAAGGGGTTGGTGCTCTAACTTTCATGTCCAGTACTGTTTAAGGAACCCCTATCATCACCGGAGGCCATTCCGAAAACCTCTGGTTTTACGCACCAATTTAACTATCGTGAAAAAATATAACTCGTTACACGTCACCACAGTCCGACTGTCCAAACCTGAAAGACTGATCACGAGAACTTTCCTCGTGCAATTCACTTTAAAACAACGCCACCTAGCGTTCATTGCTTTCAAACAGGGGGAAATTAATTTCCTCCTTATTCGATTTTCTCAAACGTAGGAAATTACATATCTAAATACAATGTATGATCCGTATGTAATCAAATCGTAATCATACGTTTTATATCTGAAAAAAAGGATGCAGAATTTGTCGATATTGCACGCTTTGCTACTGCACGCAGAGATAGTGATCTATTCACGTGCTGCTAAGGACGGTACATACTGTGAAGCCAAAACGGGGCATCTGAATTCTGAATAACACAAATGAGCCCTCGAGAAAACCAACAGTATGGTCTCTGCGTAATGTAACGAGCCTGATCAGCCTGCGCAGTCCGCACAGGCTAATCCGGGCTGACACATACCGTCGCAGGTGGATAGTGGTTTAGAGTAATGATTACTGAAATTATTGCATTTTGAGTCGAAACAAATTTGGGCTAAAAAACGGGGGCGCCGTATATCTATATTTTCCACGAGCCTAGTTTCCATCGGGAAAAGGACATTAATTTCGCGATGATTCGTAAAGGTAAATTTAACAAAAACAATTGTTTATTTTCAAAATGTTGAAAGTTACCAATAATTCTTTCACTGGCGACCTTCTATTAGATTCCTTCAAACAAGGTTGACTGGTCGAAAAAACATGGCCACCAGGGGACGGTGTTGTTTTGACTTTTATGGCTTAAAAACGTTTCTTTTCCGAAAGTATATGGCCGATTTTTTAAAACAATTCGCTGAAATATTCTTTGAGTGACTTTCTTCTATCAGATAACCGGAAAACAGATGACCTCCAGTGTGCGGGATGGATTTCCTTTTAGGCTATATAGTGAACACTTAAATAAATCACCTCTGGAACTTTTTGGTAGATTTAAAAATAATTTTGTAGAAATGTTTCTTTGGTGACCCTCGACAAGATTACTTCAAGCCATGTCGATTTGCCGTCAGGGGGCGGGGCTGTTTTAACTTATATGTCTATTTTGATTTAAATAGTACCTAATATCATTGGAGCGATACTGGCCCTCTTTGGACACTTGTTTTCAAAGTCGTCTGCTGTAGATTTAATGTATATATGGGAAAGGGTTAAGAACAGTCTTCAATGGGATCCGTATAATGGCTTCCCTCTGAGACAAACGAATGCAAATCCGGAAGTGAAATTAGAAGATCGTGACAGGAAATTATCGCTGACACCGGAAGTGGCCCGGAAGGACTTCCGTATTTCAAGAGAAATTAACATGTTTCTCTGTCAGGTGTTTCTTAATTTGAAGTTTCCTCGAGGAGCCAACAAACTCGTGAAAACCGTTAAATTATATCTCATACCAATCAATCAGCACCGGGCAAAGTTTAATTGAAAGACTTGCTTGAAAACATCTAATTCAATTGAAACGTAGTAAACTTACAATTACAACAACCAATCCCGTCCTTCCTTACTGTAACGGACATCTTTCTCCACATGTGGTGCCGATACAATCAATAAAAAAAATGATACTGGCGTTATAAATGACATTGCGTGACATCTGGCTGAAATGTCATTATTTGCCGTTGATTTATTATTCACAATATTATAAACAATAGTATACTGATTTTTTAAACGTTTCAGCACTATTTGTCTCGTTGAATCATCGTGAATACGTCTCAGGGGGGAAAGGAGATAGTTTAACAGAAGGTCACTTTGCTTATTCTCAAACACTTGAAATTAAATTTGGTGGAAAATCAAATTATGCCATTCCCAGCGAGTAGGTTTTACACGTCATTTTGACGCGTTCTCTAGAGACGGGATGGTTTCATTCAGAAATCGGTTTTAACACTTTTCCTCAAATAGACGCTTTCTGACACCTCTGCAGCAGACGGCTTTTTGAAAACATAGTGACAAAAGAAGAAATTGCTCAAAACGAGAAATTTCTCCTTTGGCCACAATGTTTTCAAAAATCCGTCTGCTGCAGAGGCATCAGAAAGCGTCTATATGAGGAAAAGGGTAAATAACAGGATATTCAACGTATAACATCTCCAAACATGCCTACGCGGCATTTTGACGCATCTACAGCAGATGACGTAAGAAAATATTCTGCCAAAAGGATAAGTTGTTCCTCATGAGAAATTTCTCTTTTTTTCCTGCGATGTATTCAATTCTATTGCATAAGAATAATTTTTGTTTAGTTTCCAAATTTTGGGTAGATGTTGCAAATTTGTTAAATCTGGGAACGGGTAAAATGTAGCACAGACAAAAAATTGTTTTTGATCTTTTTAAGACATGATTGGTGATGAGTACAGTGGAATAAGGGTTAATATATTATTAATATTATTATTATTAGAAGTAGTAGTAACTCTAGTAATTGTAGAAGTAGTAGGAGTTGTAGTAGTAGTAATAGTAGTAGTAGTAGTAGTAGTAGTAGTAGTAGTAGTAGTAGTAGTTGTAGTAAAGGTTTTAGTAGTAGTAATAGTAGTAGTAGTAGTAGTAGTAGTAGTAGTAGTAGTAGGAGTAGTAGTAGTAGTAATAATAATATTAGTAGTAGTAGTAGTAGTAGTAGTAGTAGTAGTAGTAGTAGTAATAGTAGTAGTAGTAGTAGTAGTAATAGTAGTAGTAGTAGTAGTAGTAGTAGTAGTAGTAGAAGTAGTAGTAGTAGTAGTAGTAGTAGTAGTAGTAGTAGTAGTAGTAGTAGTAGTAGTAATAGTAGTAGTAGTAGTAGTAGTAGTAGTAGTAGTAGTAGTAGTAGTAGAAGTAGTAGAAGTAGTAGTAGTAGTAGAAGTAGTAGTAGTAGTAGTAGTAGTAGTAGTAGTAGTAGAAGTAGTAGTAGTAGTAGTAGTAGTAGTAGTAGTAGTAGTAGTAGTAGTAGTAGTAATAGTAGTAGTAGAAGTTGTAGCGTTGTCATTATTATTATCATACTAATTGATCATTTACACTTGTCTCTCGTAGACCTATTTGATTTACAAAGGCCACCCTTCTATTTGTGATGGGTCAAGAAAGGGCTCATACTCATTTCGTACAATAATTACATTGTCCCGTTAAATGTCCCCACGGGCATATCTGTAAACCACTGCAGCGCTATCACTACAAATATTGACAAACGATGGGGTATTTCAGGAGAGGAAATAAATTGTTTGGCAAAGTGTTGGAAATATCTCATTTACATCAAGTTCTAGTTCATAACTAGCATTAACAATTCACCTCCTTTTTCTAGTTGTCGCTTCCTGTTGCAAAGTCGACACAAGTTGGATTCAGGAGATAAATAAGTATACATGTATCCCGTGGATACTACAAATGGGCCAGTACAACACTAAACATACCGCCGACTAAGCGACTCGTACTCGTCTTCATATGGTCATTCAGCCAGGGTTGGTTTTCATGGGCACCGGTCATATATAAACATAACAAAAGCAAATGAATAAATCTCAGTACTAGAGCACCGCTCGACAACGTTCGGCAACGATCGGAAACGCTCGTCAAAAACCAACAGAGAGGTAGTTTCGACAAATGTTCATCCAGAGCAGCCAGTGCATCCGATGAGTTTGAGCACCCCTCAATGCTCAAAACTGAACCCTTTCCCACGTACAGACGCTTTCTATGTGCCCCGCTGAGTCCCGGTAGCTCAGTCGGTGCGACGCAGGCTGTCAATCAAGGGGTTGTGAGTTCGGTCCCAACTCAACCAACTTTCTTTCCGACGTTTGACAAAAGTCACTGTGGCATGCGTCATTCGTCCATCACTAATGGGCTAACAGTCTATGTGGAAAAGCAGCCAGTTGCTTGGAAAGTATGTTGTGTTGAGTTCTGGTATGAGAAAGCCAGGAAACGCATGCGTAGGTGAACTGGCCGCCGTGATATGACTAAAACAATAATTAAAAACGACGTTAAACCCCAATCAACCATAAAAATGTGCCAGTTAGAACGGCCAAAAGGAAGAGACTCAGTTTCACGTTACAGCCTCCTGACGCTGGCAGACAGTTTAATCGATTCATTCAATAGAGAAGAAGTGTCTTTGTCTCATGCATGGCATGGATCAATCGACGTTCCGGGACACTCTGTTTAAATAATTCCTCAAAGACGTAATTACAATTAGTGACAAGATAGGCATAGCTGTCTTTGTGAAATTAGACCCACCCCTCTCTCTCGCAAGACAACGTTCAAATAGATTGACGTTCCAAGGGTAATTGCCTGTTGCATATTTACAATACGCTACACTTTGGTCTACATTTAGACTCGCGCAGTTTCAAAAAGCTGATATTTGAGTTCGCCCATTGGAAACGGTGGTTACGGTAAAATGTTGGCTTTTGTCAACAGCGTAGATCCTGATGAACCTGTGAATCCACACAGTCTGATCAAGATATATGAGCCGTCCCGCGAGAAAACCAACATTATGGCCTCTGCGTAATGTATCGACCCAGATCAGCCTGCGCAGTCCGCGCAGACTGATCCGGGCCCACACATTCCGTCTCAGGGGGATAGAGGTATAGAGTAATGATTCCTGAAACAGAAAATTCACAGGAGGCGAAAAGTGTATATCCGGGTAAGCCTGCGCGGCATGCTTAGGCTGATCCGGGTCGATACATTGTTGGTTTTCTCGCGGGACGGCCCATATGTTGTTTACATATTTCTTACTTATGCTTGTTAGAAGCTTCTGTCAATATGTTTAGATTGTGATAAGACGGGTGGGGGTAGGTAATCTAGGCTGATCTAAAACTACAATGTACATAAACTTACTTTATGTTAACCGCCACGGTACCTCAATAGTTTCCGTTTTATCAACCGGTAGAATCGCATCGGACTGACAATTTTCAACCCAATATGAATCTCCTTCTTCCGCTCTTCTATCGTTCCAGTTCAGTAACTTGAAATCCCTTGCAAAGTGTTCTCTTGTAATTATGTCAGTTTGCTACCTTTTGTGGTTTGAATAAGAACCACATTCTGTCATTCTTTCGTTTTGCTTACTTGCAGAACAAGAATCTCGTTCTATTATTCTATCAGTTTTCCTAACGTAGGCCATTTCGTCAGTTTGCTAACTTGCAGAACAAAGCCCTCGTGTTGCCATTCTGACATTTTGCATACTTGCAGAACGAGAAACTCGTTGTCAACCTGCCAGTTTGCTACATTTGCCAAGCCCAGTCGTCATAAATCGGATGTGAGAGAAATATTTCCATGAATGGCTAAAGGATAATTGTGTAGTAATCCACGAGATAGTAAATGTTCCTGACTGTATTAAGGAACGGCCGGAAAGTTGAGCCGATATCTCACGATGCTGCCAAAATGCACGTTTCTTTATGAGAACTGTAGCCTCGTTTTATATTCGATATGAATATTTAAACGATATTTAACAAAGACAGGTCGAAGTCTCGATAACTAATAAGCAAATTGCATATAACAATTAACCGTCACTTTACATGTGTCAGTCAAGCGAAAATACACTTAACGCTTAACAATATTCTTACAAGTGGTCATATATTAATGAATGGATTGTTTGCTGTTTGATGCCACTTTTAGAAGAAGCTTTCTGTCAGATTAACGTGTCACTTGCAGAAGAAGGTATCTTTCATGTTGCCGCATCACCTACAGAACATATACCACGGCGATTCCTGGGTAAGTTACCAGTACTACTGGTCCAATTATCCTGACACCAGCCAGTCAGTCGTAATGCTAGTGCAATGGATGGCACCCATTTTTTACCATTTTTTTTAATCTTTGGTATGACACGGCCGCGAATCGAGCCCGCGATCCCTCGCACCTGAGTCGGACACTCTACCACTACATCATCGAGCCGGTCATATATTATTGAAAGCGAGGCTAAGGTAGGAATTATCTTTTGGAATATAGTATAGACATGCCATGCAATCAATACTCATAACATTCGAGATAAGAATTTCGTTATCTAAATTCCTGATGTTCTGTTTAAGACCCTTCCATGTTTGAAAACATCTGCAGACAACACGGAATTCTAGGCAAATATAAGTATCATTTACGGCAGAGGAGAGATCGCATTGGAAAAACAGAAATTCATTTTCGTTTTGTTTAGATACTGATCTTTCCAATTGCATGTTGGCTATTTATGTTCCATTGTTTCCATATAGTACATTTCTATATGTTCCATTGTTTCCATATAATACGTATCGATATATTTTGACAAGGACCAGGTAACCGGACTAATATGGGAAAATGATAACACAGAAAATTTAATTGACGTTGAAATTGGGCATTTTAGTATTTAAAATGCTTTAAATTTAATTAAATTCATAATAAAATATATGAATATGAAAACATTTTTCCATAGCTGGGCGAATATCTATATATCATATTTTACGATATTTTCAAAAAGCATGGCGGTGGAGGTTATACGCATTGCAGGCGGGATAAGGATACATTCACCAGCCATGTTTTCAATCGTACAAGACAAAGCTGATGATAATGGTAAACTAATTAAAGACGGTGAATAACCCCGCAAACAGACATTTAAGCCGTCCCGCGAGAAAACCAACACTATGGCCTCTGCGTAATGTATCCACCCGGATCAGCCTAAGCATGCCACACAGGCTTACCTGGACCGACACTGTTCGTATCCTGTGGATTTTCTGTTTCAGGAATAACTACTGTATACATCTATCCCCCTAAGGCGGAATGTGTCGGCCGGATCAGTCTGCGCGGACAGCGCAGGCTGATCTGGTCGATACATTACGCAGATGTATTGATATGAGCCGTCCCGCGAGAAAACCAACACTATGGCCTCTGCGTAATGTATCCACCCGGATCAGCCTAAGCATGCCACACAGGCTTACCTGGACCGACACTGTTCGTATCCTGTGGATTTTCTGTTTCAGGAATAACTACTGTATACATCTATCCCCCTAAGGCGGAATGTGTCGGCCGGATCAGTCTGCGCGGACAGCGCAGGCGGATCTGGTCGATACATTACGCAGATGTATTGATATGAGCCGTCCCGCGAGAAAACCAACACTATGGCCTCTGCGTAATGTATCCACCCGGATCAGCCTAAGCATGCCACACAGGCTTACCTTGACCGACACTGTTCGTATCCTGTGGATTTTCTGTTTCAGGAATAACTACTGTATACATCTATCCCCCTAAGGCGGAATGTTTCGGCCGGATCAGTCTGCGCGGACAGCGCAGGCTGATCTGGTCGATACATTACGCAGATGTATTGATATGAGCCGTCCCGCGAGAAAACCAACACTATGGCCTCTGCGTAATGTATCCACCCGGATCAGCCTAAGCATGCCACACAGGCTTACCTGGACCGACACTGTTCGTATCCTGTGGATTTTCTGTTTCAGGAATAACTACTGTATACATCTATCCCCCTAAGGCGGAATGTGTCGGCCGGATCAGTCTGCGCGGACAGCGCAGGCTGATCTGGTCGATACATTACGCAGATGTATTGATATGAGCCGTCCCGCGAGAAAACCAACACTATGGCCTCTGCGTAATGTATCCACCCGGATCAGCCTAAGCATGCCACACAGGCTTACCTGGACCGACACTGTTCGTATCCTGTGGATTTTCTGTTTCAGGAATAACTACTGTATACATCTATCCCCCTAAGGCGGAATGTTTCGGCCGGATCAGTCTGCGCGGACAGCGCAGGCTGATCTGGTCGATACATTACGCAGATGTATTGATATGAGCCGTCCCGCGAGAAAACCAACACTATGGCCTCTGCGTAATGTATCCACCCGGATCAGCCTAAGCATGCCACACAGGCTTACCTGGACCGACACTGTTCGTATCCTGTGGATTTTCTGTTTCAGGAATAACTACTGTATACATCTATCCCCCTAAGGCGGAATGTGTCGGCCGGATCAGTCTGCGCGGACAGCGCAGGCTGATCTGGTCGATACATTACGCAGATGTATTGATATGAGCCGTCCCGCGAGAAAACCAACACTATGGCCTCTGCGTAATGTATCCAGCCGGATCAGCCTAAGCATGCCACACAGGCTTACCTGGACCGACACTGTTCGTATCCTGTGGATTTTCTGTTTCAGGAATAACTACTGTATACATCTATCCCCCTAAGGCGGAATGTTTCGGCCGGATCAGTCTGCGCGGACAGCGCAGGCTGATCTGGTCGATACATTACGCAGATGTATTGATATGAGCCGTCCCGCGAGAAAACCAACACTATGGCCTCTGCGTAATGTATCCACCCGGATCAGCCTAAGCATGCCACACAGGCTTACCTGGACCGACACTGTTCGTATCCTGTGGATTTTCTGTTTCAGGAATAACTACTGTATACATCTATCCCCCTAAGGCGGAATGTGTCGGCCGGATCAGTCTGCGCGGACAGCGCAGGCTGATCTGGTCGATACATTACGCAGATGTATTGATATGAGCCGTCCCGCGAGAAAACCAACACTATGGCCTCTGCGTAATGTATCCACCCGGATCAGCCTAAGCATGCCACACAGGCTTACCTGGACCGACACTGTTCGTATCCTGTGGATTTTCTGTTTCAGGAATAACTACTGTATACATCTATCCCCCTAAGGCGGAATGTTTCGGCCGGATCAGTCTGCGCGGACAGCGCAGGCTGATCTGGTCGATACATTACGCAGATGTATTGATATGAGCCGTCCCGCGAGAAAACCAACACTATGGCCTCTGCGTAATGTATCCACCCGGATCAGCCTAAGCATGCCACACAGGCTTACCTGGACCGACACTGTTCGTATCCTGTGGATTTTCTGTTTCAGGAATAACTACTGTATACATCTATCCCCCTAAGGCGGAATGTTTCGGCCGGATCAGTCTGCGCGGACAGCGCAGGCTGATCTGGTCGATACATTACGCAGATGTATTGATATGAGCCGTCCCGCGAGAAAACCAACACACTATGGCCTCTGCGTAATGTATCCACCCGGATCAGCCTGCGCAGTCTCATTCCGTCTCAGGGGGATAGAGGTATAGAGTAATGATTCCTGAAACAGAAAATCAACAGGTGGCGAAACGTGTATATCCGGGTAAGCCTGCGCGGAATGATCCGGGTCGATACTTTACGCAAAGATTCCACAATGTTGGTTTTCTCGCAAGACGGCTCGTATTATTTTGTAAACCCTTATCTTGCCTTTATTCTTAAAACTGAAATCGTTATCGTATCATTTTTAACGAATTATTTTTTCTCAAAAAATAATACAGTTAACGCGATCGTGTTTGTTTGCGGAAGTCACGGTTAAACTACACTTCCGCTTAGAATACACATTCGCTGCACCTAAATAGTCCTAGTATTTTTTTCGATATTAAAATGACTTCTACGTGTTATTTCAATACAGTGAAGTCATAATTATACTATCGAATCATCATAGAAAATAAATTTTCTAGAAAATATCAAATTAACAGTACGCGCATATATATTTCATTTGTCGGCAGGTACGTATAAGGCACGAGTATGAATTTTAGTCGTATGCCCATGCACTAGAAGTCGACCCCACGCTGTATAGAACAATGTTAATCTCACAAATATGCCACCACGCAGAGCTCAGTGAAATAGTCAGTGTGCATTTTAAACGCTCGCATCGCCGTTGTTTCTCCTTTTTCCAACATGATAACGATGATCAAAGGAGCTTTCTAATTATAGATCATGGTTTACATACGCGCGCATTCAGTTAGCTATATATGTATATACGAAAGTAACGCTCTAACGTTGTATCAAAGTATTAATAATAATAAAATAGACTAAATTGTGCAATAGCATGATCAATTGCATTCATAAATTAGATTTTACAATACATGTTCAAAATAATTCGTTACCAGTACTTTCAGTACTTTGATTAGAAAATATGTTTGCATGTTAAAGGAACTCTCTTTACTGTTACTGATTGAGAAACGATTATGTGGATTAAGATAATAACGAACGTATGCGCATGCTTATGTTGGTTGGTCTGCATTGTTCACAACTGATTTTGAAAGTCAGATCGCGTATTTAGAGGGGTTATGTTTGAGGAGGATTCTGACCTAATTTCAGTTAACAAACCCCCGTCTTCTTATTTTAAGAAAAAATAATTAGAGAATGTCCATCACATGGTTTCCCTAGCAACCGTTGCTATACAGCTTTATCTTTCAAAACGATTGCTTTTTGTTAACTAAAGAACAATTGCTAAAATACACCACAACGATACTACTACCTTGGTGTATCGCCATTTTGACTGGTTATAACATGGACTGGTACTTCACAATGCCATAGTCACGTGATACACGTCAATGCACTGTGGAAGACAGGAGATCAGGGGTAGACCGTCGGCCTCTATTACCAAAGGTCCCGGATTCGAGTCCCATGATGAGTGGATTCTTACTTTGGATGTTTCCTTACAAACGGCGCTAGTACTGGTAAAGACTCCAGGAAGCAGACACCGAGCGTGATTAATATAAGCTGAAAGCTTGTTTTGCAATCAATGTAAAATAAATAAGTTTAAACTAATTCACTCTTTAAAAGAGTAGCGTTATTCGTACAATTTCCGAGCTTTCATTTAAGCTTTAGAAAAAAATCTGGGTTTTAACCCTTTCCCACCTGCAGACGCATTCTGACGCAAAAGCAGCAGACGACTTTTGAAAACATTGTGGCCAAAGGTGAAATTGCTCATTATGAGCAATTTCCCCTTTGGCCACAATGTTTTCAACTTTATTTAACAATTAAGCTATCTTTTATGGAGATTTTTCAGGTTTTTGTCACAATGTGTTCGAAGTCGTCTGCTGCAGATTTGTTTTATGTGGGAAAAGGTTAAAGTAACCAAACATGTTACTGCGTTAATGTGGTTTTCCCCGAATTAAAATAATAAATGTGAATGATAATTTCATTACTGTTGTGTGTTATCACATGTCAACAACACTTGGTTGGCGTTCGTAATTAAGACTTATATCCATGCAGATTGTTTTACTCAGTTAAAGGGACAACGACTTGATGTTGGAAATGTCAAATCCTTTACATCATAGGATTACTCTCATTCAGGGATAATACCAAGTGAATACTAAAATCAGTTATATCATAGTAATTTTCATTTTCACGGATCGAATGAATTCAATTACGGCATGGGACATCCCTCATTCAGGAATCACAAAGAACAAAGAACGAATTCATTTGCTCATTGGAAATTCCTTAAGGAGCAAGTCCCGGGTCACCATCGTCGCAAATAAAGTAACGAAAATAACTCGAAATGGAACAACATGATAGACACGCGGATTTATATGAGCCGTCCCGCGAGAAAACCAACATTGTGGACTCTGCGTAAAGTATCGACCCGGATCAGCTTAAGCATGCCTCGCAGGCTAACCCGGACAGAAACTTTTCGCATTCTGTATATTTTCTGTTTCAGGAATCATTACTCTATACCTCTAGCCCCCTGAGACGGAATGTTTCGGCCCGGATTATCCTGTGCGGATTACGCAGGCTTACCTGGGTCGATACATTACGCGTAGTCCATAATGTTGGCTCATTTATCTGCTGCAGGCGTCTTTTGAAATGGTTCCAGCAAAACCATTCTTACTAAGCGAATTTCTCTCCATTCCATTATATCTGTTATTCTATGATTCACATAGCAATTTGAAGACTGCAGAAACTTGCCCCGATAATACTTTAACATCACAAATGTTTCCGAACAAGACGATCCCATGAATGATATCCCCATAGACGAATATAATTCGTGAAAACATAAGTGTTCTCATTCATGCCGTTTCGAGAAATAGTTTAATATCGTACTTTTACAAATTGAGACACATATGATATTATGTATGACCCTAGTTAATAAATCTCATAAGGCTAAGTACTAATTTATTTATTTATTTGGGTTTAACGCCGCTTTCAACATTATTTCAGTTATATCACGGCGGCAGTTCACTTATTCATGATTCCTGGGTAAACAAGCCAGTTCTGGGCTAGGAAATGTGCCTTGTCAAAGGGCACTCCACAATGACCGTAGTGCCGCGACTGGGGATCGAACCCGGTTTCGAAATCCCCGACACTAACCACTCGACCACAGCGGATTCCTCCAAGTACCAATACAAAAGATCACAAATATCCGATGTCCACTTTGAAAAAATACGACACCATTGGTTGACGTTACGCTAAACTCGAACGTATATAACACTGTTACCATCCATTTATACCTGTATTTGTATAAAAGAATAATTTTTCTTTAAATTGTCTGTGTTGAAAGCATGTGGGACACAACGTCAACTACTTAAAGAGTGAAAGAAAGATGTTAATACGCATCTCGATAACCTCCCTGACGGAAGCGGGCAAATTGCTTATATAACCAATACCCCCATTGTCCCCGATATGTTCTAGCTTGCAGACGGAGGAAGGTCGGATTCCATTGTTTTAATAATTCCGTCAAAGTTGGTTTTCGTGGATCACCGCTCCTATAGACAAGACAAAAGTAGGAATAATTTTAAATGTTAAAAAAACACACAGTATTGGAAAATGTAAAATTCGACTTAAGAGAAGTTAGTCTTTTAATTAGAATAAGGGTGCTGCTGTGATGACTGTGGTCATGTTATATGTCGAGCCCCGGTAGCTCAGTCGGTAAGCTAGCGGGCTGTCAAGCCATGGTTGTTGAGTTCGAACTCCAACTCGGCCAATTTCCTTGCGCCGTCCGACTAAAAAAACGCGACACGCATCAGTTGTCGCTCACCTATCTACTTAGTATATATGGAAAAGCGGCCAGTTGCTTGGAAAGACTGGTGTATGGCCTACGAGTATGAGAAAGCCAGGAAGCGCATAAGTAGGTGAACTGGCCGCCGTGATATGACTGAACAAATGTTAAAACGACGTTTTAACCCCAATCAAAATGTGTTTATATCTTTATGAGAGAGACTACAAGAGAGAGCAAATAGTGCTCATTGATCGGTATTATAGACATTGTATTAATCCACAGAGAACATACACTTGTCAGAATTGATGTCTGGTTTACATTTAGCGTCGCTAAATCATTCTTTATTGACTGTGACACAAATTTGATTCTACAAATCGGTCCTCGTGAGATTCACCGACTCGTAACAAACGCTCGACTGGCAGTTGATTTAATATGAATATTTTACCAGGGAAATATTAGATAACTTATCAATAATCACGTGTTATGATGTGAGGATAATTAATTTAGTCTCTGAAGAGAAAAGGTTGGGTTAACTTGACCTTCGAAAACCATTTCAGGTTTTGATGATTACGAACGAGCTTGAACAAAGATGAGGCTTCCATTTCTTACGATGGAGCCATGTTTAGTCCTAGCTCAGCCCTGCTTTCTGTCAGGGACAATATATACACGGTCCCTGGTTCAGTCAACGTAAAAACCAATTTCATCCCGGCCATTTTCATGCAAATTACGGTGACATCTGGAAATCCGCTAAAACATGTTTGTGTTGTCTGTTATCTAGGGATGTCAGAGGTTAATCGTATAATCTTCCAACCGGTTAATCGGTTAACCGGATACATTCATAAACAATCAATATTTGCATGCTTCCGGGTTTTGTTATTCCACTTTTTCATTATTGTTTGTTAAAAGCGTTAACGCATTGAAGCTCGGGGAATCACTAAATCAGCTTCTTTAGCGACAGAAATGTTCTGTGTAACAAGCACTTTCATTTCAAACGATAGAAAAAGATGATCCGCATCATAGACATTGTATTAATCCACTGGGATGCTGTCCTTGTCAAACATTATGTATTGTTTACTTTCAGCGACGCTAAATAAATTGTTATTGACACACATTTGATTGAACTTGACTGTTCTTGCGAGATTTACTGTCGTAAAAACATCTCCAAGTACTTATGAAGAATACATTACCAAGGAAATATTTTGATAACTTGACCCCTGAATAGTTGAGACACAATTTAGCTCCGATGGTTACCAATTTAATTCAACTGTAGCAATCGGCATAAAAACATGCCTTTGGCCATTTACAAACAACTTTAAGTGAAATATGGCAAAGACACACAGCAATATACATTCATGTACAATAAAAAAAGTAGTCAATACATATTAATATACATGCAATATAACTATCAAACTATCGTTAAGGATTATTAAAATATTCATTTTGTTCAATACACAATTTTCTAAAACGGGCTTGGACGTGGTCAAAAGCTTAATTTCAGGGATCGAGTGTATGAATCCCTGGGCCCCGTTTAACAACGGTCCTAAGGCCGGTCTTACTTAGGACGGTCCTAACTAGGACCATATTGATAAAAACTGCCCCCTGCATTGCAAGCGTTTGTGGGACGATTGAAAAAACTAATTTCAAATTATGAGTCTCTCAAACTTGATTTGCTACTTTTTCTTAGTAATAGCGGTGTCCCAGGAATATTACCTTTCTTGTATTTTTGAAAGGTTAAGACAATGCGTATGTATTCAATCTGATTCAAATTCACAATGTCTACAAAATATGTCACTCAACGTTTAACTCTTTCAGCGCCGAATTGTTTAAATTAGACTCTTCCATGTTCTAAATCGGGCGTCTCCATTTCTCATGTAACACAATTTTGGACTATGTTGATAACTAAAAGGCAAACAATGCTGATTTCAGGTGAGACAGCTTGTTACGAGCTGACTCGCCTGAATCAGTATTGTTTGCAAAAACCTGAATATTGCCTTTGGCGCTGAAATAGTTAAGTTAACTAAATGGCAAACGCGGATGGTTGTAAAACCAGATCAAACTAAATGACTACCCTATTTTTCTGTTTAACGCTTTCCCTCATATAGACGCTTTATGACGCCTCTGCAGCAGACGGCTTCTTGAAAACATAGTGACAAAAGAAGATATTGCTCAAAACGAGCAATTTCTCCTTTTGACACAATGTTTTCCACTTATAGTCATAGATTATTCATTCAATTATACAGATTTTCTTTTTTTGGACAAAATATGTTCAAAGTCGTCTGCTGCAGAATTGTAGTATGAGGGAAAGGGTTAAGCATATGGAAAATATTGACTGGTCTGTCTTGAAATTTACGTTTATATATATGTAAGTTTCAACGCCAGTTGTAACTTATATTGATATCTTCTGCAGCCTCTGAAGCAGACTTTAGAGCACATTATGACAAAAAGAGAAATTTCTCCTTTTGACACAATGTTTTTTATTAAACTTTAATTAATTATCAATAGTCGCCAGGCAGAAGCCCGCGACTTATATTTTTAATAGCTTTTCGGAAATGACATCGGAGGACGAGTTATTAATAGAAAAAAAAACAAATTTAAATGTCTTGAACATATTACAATTGCATTTGTTAAAAAACACATGCACACAGTTATGACACATCTAAAATGAAATAAACATTCCGATGTTTTAAATATTTGCAGTTTCTTTATTTTGACTCGCATTTCTGTTTTTTTGTTTTATTTACGAAGACAAAACAGTCTTTATTAGACTTGCAGCAGACTGTTATGTGCCAATAGCGAAATAAAAATCACGTCGAATACTCCTTTTAATAGCAATTTTAACTTACTGAATGTTATTTTCATGTTCAAAGAGATGTCTTGATTTGTGAATATTGCATTTAATAATGCGTATCCATGTATATCTAAAATAGGAACTGTTTCTAAGCTAAAACTGTTGCGAATACAGACTGGCTAAATAAATCTCCTTTGCAGAGAGCCGCTCTTTACACCCACTTACAAATGGTTAAGTATAGGTGATTTAAAATGTTTATTTGGTTTGAAATTAATGTAGAAGAACAAACGGAGATAAAACTGGTTTTAATAGAATTTTTATTTTTTGAATGAACACTCTCTGCCTATAAAGAGAGTGTAAAAAACGACAACTATCAGAAGAAGAAACGAGTCGGGTCTTTCGTACACAATTATTTCGTCCTTGACAATTTTAACTGTGTCATTGGATTCCCTACAGGCATTTTGCTTGCGATCTGCATATTGTTATGCAATATTGACACAAGGACGCTCATCATTAAATCATTTTAAAACATGAGTAGCTTATCATTTTCATTATAAAAAAGGAAGGAAAGAATTACAATAAATTATGTTGTAGGGTTCAGTTTATGTTCGAAATTAAGTTTAAAATTATACAACAATTTTATTGAAATTTAACTGTTTAGCGGATATTATATTTCGAGCGTGGTCTAATTTTTAAATATTGGACTACATTTTAACATTTGTAAAAGTATGAAATAATTAGGATGCCAAGCTAATATCATTTTGAGAAAAAGAGAAAACTCAGCGATTTAAACATTTTCTCATTGTGTTATAAGTATATTGCTGCAAAGGTGTCCACTGTTGACTTTAATAGGGGAAAGGTAAAATGACGTGCTATTGCATGCAAATCCTAAATTGTCTGTTTTGTGGTTTAATTAATAAATAATAAAATTCAAATATTCTGACAAACATCTTGATAAGTGTATGTGGAATTCACAAATCTTATAAGTATTCCTTAATGAAAGCCCTGTATACATACTAATAAGACTAATGATTGGCAAGATTATTTTTTTCTATTACTGTTTATGATCAACAATTTGTTGGCTGTTTGTATGGTCAACCTACCTTAGAATGGAGATTGATCATAAACAATGAAAGGCTTCAATTATATTTCAATGAAGGACATTTCACTTCGTTGACAAAGAATACAAGTTCTGATACATTTTCACTTGACCCCACCCCTGATGTTCCAATATGCCCCTCAGTTGATAACTGTTTGTTTAACTACTATACTGTAAGTGTTATGCATAACTGCAGTATGTATTTCCGGCGACATTGATGCGTTGCATTAACTTTCTCTTGTGCTTCTTTGATAGAGAGTTTCAATACAATGTTGTCAAAATGTTTTCAAAGTTGTCTGCTGCAAATGTGTTGCGTATAGGATCGAGTCAATAGAACGCACTGACTGCAACCCGACCACCTCACTTGTACTCTCGTGGGTCGTGTTTGGTATTTAATTTAGAATTGTAAACGTGCATCATGCATCATGCATCATAGAACTCAAAATAGATGAAAAGCAACCGAGTTCATATCTGTCTGCTGGCGCCATATATGACAAAACCGTCGTCGACTTTCTAATGCTTTTAAAGTGATTAATTCTCAAAATGTCGATTTTATTGTAAAACCATTTGTATCGAAGTTATTCAAACGTTAAACATTTGAATATTTAAAACATGGATCGCGTGAGAAATACGTAAAAAAATAGAAAATCTCTATAATTGAATGGATAACCTATGACTAAAAGTAGAAAACATTGTGTCAAATGGAGAAATTGTTCGTTTTGAGCAATTTCTTCTTTTGTCACTTTGTTTTCAAAAAGCCGTCTGCTGAAGAGGCGTCTATATGAGGGAAAGGGTTAAACTAGCTAGTATAACCTTATTTAACACTGTTTTACTTGCAGAAGCAATTTTACATCAGACGATTTTCAAATCAATGTGGATATAAAACAGAAATTGTTCTTTTTGTCGCAATGTTTTCAACTATATTAAAGTATCATACTATCATTTGTAGAGATTGTTATGTGTTTGCTGAGATATTTTGGAAGTCGTCGCTTGTAGGTTCGTTGTATATGAGAAAATATTAAATCTACACGACAGTGCAGACCACCAATAACGACACCGGAAGTTGTTTGTACAGTTATTCAGTTCCTTATCTCAACGAGGACAATAGTCAAACTTGTGATAGCGGTCACCTCTGTTAAACAGCCAACTTGTATTAAGCAGCCACAAGAAGAAACAACATTTTCTTCTTCTTTTGTGTTTACTTGTATTAAGCAGCCACCTGTTTTAAGCAGCCACATTTGACTCTTCGCTGTTTGACTGTATTTCTCTGGTTTCTTATTTTGAACAAAATAGCGGCTGGTTACACATGGCTTCGCGTCTGAGCCGAATGCGGGAGGTCGCAGGTTCGACCCCCGGCAGGGTCATTTCAAAGACCATAAATGGTAGTGATGGATTTTCCTCCGTGTCGCTCAGAAGTATGGGGTTTAGATTTGCAACTGACTCGCTGCCAGGATAAAAGGACCAATTGTCGTGATTTAACCCTTTCCCACATATAACAAATATGCAGCAGACGACTTTGAAAACGTGGTGACAAAAACCTGAAAAATGTCCATAAAAGATAGCTTAATTGTTAAATAAAGTTGAAAACATTGTGGCCAAAGGAGAAATTGCTCATCATGAGCAGTTTCACATTTGGCCACAATGTTTTCAAAAGTCGGCTGCTGCTATTGCGTCAAAATGCGTCTGCAGGTGGAATAAGGGTTAAACAGCCAAGTTATATTAAGAAGCCGAAAGAAGATAAACTAAAGCAACATTTTCTTCTATTTATTTTTTGTACTTGTATTAAGCAGCCACCTGTTTAAAGCAGCCATATTTGAATCTCCGCTGGGTGGGTGCTTACGACATATTTGACTGTAACTATGGTTTCTTATTTTGAACAAAAATAACGGCTGGTTTCACATGACTTCGCGTCTGAGCCGGATGCGGGAGGTCGCAGGTTCAATCCCTGGCAGGGTCATTTCAAAGACTTTAAAATGGTTAGTGATGGATTTCCCTCGTTGTTGCTCAGAAGTATGGGGTTTAGCATTGCAACTGACTCGCTGCCAGGATAAAAGGACCAATTGCCGTGATTCAACCCTTTCCCACATACAACAAATCTGCAGCAGACGACTTTGAAAACATGGTGACAAAAACTTGAACAATCTCCATAAAAGATAGCTTAATTGTTTCAAATAAAGTTGAAAACATTGTAGCCAAAGGAGAAATTGCTCATCATGAGCAATTTCACCTTTGGCCACAATGTTTTCAAAAGTCGTCTGCTGCTATTGCCTCAAAATGTGTCTGCAGGTTGGAAAGGTGTTAACTGAAAAAGAGATAAACGAGGCGTAATAGCACCATTCCAACAACACAAAGAAAACAAAGTCACATGACTTCAATATATCGTCTGTTCTTAGTACTTTTATTATATTTAAAGCTTAACCAAAATAATGAGACAGTTCCTTTAAATGCCGTTTCCCACAAATCGATTACAATTAATACGCAATTACCATTAAATGTATTTTATGCAAACAAAACCACGAAATTTGATTTCTCCCATATTTCGTGTCATAGCATTGACAAATTCGTGTTATTTACAGGTACCTTTATTTACTGTGTGTGTTTGTATAGAAGATGAAGTGTTGTATTTTGTTATCTGTATCATATTGATGTAGCTACAGAAATGTGGTCTATAAACAAACACTAGGTGATCTATCAGAAAATTCATTAACACTTTTTTGTATTCGATATATCAGCGGCAGTCGACTTTGAAGTCTTCTCGGCAAAAATGCAGTAAATCTCAGTAAGTAAAAGTGTATACTTTTAAAGAGCTTAACACTTTGTGCCAAAATGAGAAATTACTCAGTATGAGCAATTATTCCTTTTGTCACACTGGTTTTAAATGTCGTCTGCTTCAGGGCAGACTAAAATGATGAGGGGAAGGGTTAGTTAAATAAAGCCTGGTTGTTGATATCACGTTTTAGCTGTATCACTGTTTATATTGCTGATATTGATGGTGTATCTTATTTCGATAGATTTAAACCTGATATGAAATCGAGGGCTTGACGTGAAACGGTTGCAATTAAAAACCTATTTTGAAAACCCTGGATTAGGGTCAATTTTGACGAGCAATGACATCCAAATTTTCATTGTTTACCTAGAAAAATCACTTATAAAGACGTTATGGCGAGGTGATTAACCCTGGTAAAAAAAATACCAATTTTAGTTACAACCGTTTCACGCCAAGCCCTCGATATGTTCATGGTCGTCTGCTATGTAAACTCGTAGTATAATTTTTGTTGTAAGTTCAAAATATTGTGGGAAAATGGACAAATTGATCGTTTTGATTCATTCTCCCTATTCCCCTATTCAACAATCCTTTTAACCCTTCCCCTCATATAGACGCTTTTTGACGCCTATGCAGCAGACGGCCACTTGAAAACATAGTGACAAAAGAAGAAATTGCTCAAAACGAGCAATTTCTCCTTCTGCCACAATGTTTTCCACTTTTAGTCATAGGTAATCCATTCAATTATAGAGATTTTCTATTTTATAATATATGTTCAAAGTCGTCTGCTGCAGAATTGTCGTATAATGGAAAGGGATAAAAGACGTCGATGCTGCCTGCATAGGCGTCATATTTCGTCTGTACAAGGGAAAAGTGTTAAGCACACATAACTACCCTCTGTAAATAAGATTAAAATCATGAAATACATTTCCTTACATTTAATTAACCCTTTACCCGTTACAAGCGATATGTACAGCATCTACAGCAGATAAATGTTAAACACATGGCGTGGAACTGAAAACTTAACCACAATGTTTTCGAATATGCATTCGAATCTGCATTTAAATTATCATTTTCCCCTCAATTTATTTAATAAAGCAAACTGCGCTTAAAAATGTAATACCAAGTAGAATATTAAATCATCATCTTCTTATTTCAAGGCGGAAAATAAATGTGATGCAGTAAATAACATTGAAATATGCGCTGTTCCGATGGAAAGTAATACGTTAGTCTACAGGGAACATCTCACTGTTGTAACAGTTGATACAATTGTTCTCTGGGAAACGATAGTAAACAACAACGATTCGTTGTCGAACTGCTCAGTTAGAGAGTATTACACCTTGTTGGTCCAATCATTAGTCGAATCATTTTAACCCTTTCCCTCATGCGACAAGTATGCAGCAGACGACTTTGAACGTATTTTGTCAAAAATGGAAAATCTCTATCATTGAATGGATAACCTTTGATATGTTTTCAAAAAGCTGTCTACCGTAGTCCTGCCGATGTACTAACGATGTACTACTGTTCTTAGCGATATTGCTACGGCCAATTGTGATTTTTCAAGTGCTTGTTAATTGTGTGCTCTGGTTTAGTCCCGACTAGGTACATCGGTAGTGTGTGACAGGCCCTTTAGTAGCCTTTTAGTTTGAAGATAAGTTTTTAATAATTGTTCTTTCATTTCTAGAGAGTTTCCCTTATATTGACTAAATGAGTTTTCTGCTGCAGATTTTGTGTATGTAAAGAAAGTGTTAACCCTTTCCCCAAATACAACAAATCTGCAGCAGACTACTTTCAACATATTCTGTCAAAACATAGAAAATCTCTTTAATTGAATGGATAACAAAAAGTGGAAAACATTGTGGCAAAAGGAGAAATTGCACGTTTTGTGCAATTTCTTCTTTTGTCACTATGTTCTCAAAACGCCGTCTGCTGCAGAGGCGTCAGAAAGCGTCTATATGAGGGGAAGGGTTAAATATATGTTATCCCTTTCCCACATACAGGTACACTCTGACGCCTCTGCTGCAGACGTCTTTTGAAAACATTGTGACACAGGGAGAAAATGCTCAAAACGAGCAATTGTTTTTTTGTCACGATGTTTTCGTCTATGTTATTTTTCTATTTTTACCTTCATTTATAGAGATAATCTATATTTTTAGATTATTAGATGTAGATGAAGTCGTCTGTTGCAGATGTGTCGTATGTGAGCAAGGGTTTTTAAATAGTACTGGTAGTCTACGAAAGAAAGGCTTAATTAACCGAAATATTAATTATTTCCCACGTACAGACGCTTTCTGACGCCTCTGCAGCAGATGACTCTATTCAATAATTGTTCTTTCAATTGTAGAGAGTTTCCATAGTTTTGACTAATTGTTTTCAAAAGTCGTCTGCTGCAGATTGTTTGTATGTGGCAAATACTTAAAACAAGAATACGCAAAAGTGATTTCCGTATAGTATGTTTATCTAAAAGTTAACGGGAGATACTTCAGTGGACTAGATAAGGGAGAGTTAACAGATCAATCTGCACATTGATGCAGTCTAATCGTGGTATGTCGTATACGAAACTCAACTGAATAGAATTAACTAACACACTTGTCTATACAAAGGGACTAAATGAGGGGGAAAACTCGTATTTCCCCCCCCCCCCCCCACACACAATATCTTACTTGTTTCTCAACCAACCCTAAGTTGTGGGTACTCAGAATAATCATCTCAACGAGACGATTCTTTTGAGTACCCACAACATAGGGTTTATGTGCGAAATAAATCTAGGGCTTGGCGTGAAACGGTTGTAACTAAAATTGGTATTTCTTTACCCAGGTTAATTACCTCGCCATAAAGTCTTTATAATCGTTAAATAATTTTTCTTGGTAAACAATGAAAACTTAGGTGCCATTGCTCGTTCTGAGCAATGGCACCTAAATTTGCATTGTTTACAAAGGGGTCAAAATTGCCCCTAAACCAGGGGTTTTCAAAATAGCTCTTTAGTTACAACCATTTCACACCAAGCCCTCGAAATGTTCAACAACATGAACAATTCACATTACCTAAAGCTCAACACGAGTTAAGGGTCTGAGTTATAGAATAATACGTACGTTCAGCATGTCCTGTTACGCAACGCCTGCTTATTTTCCTGATTATATATCTTTAATTGCAATCTTGTTCGAACCGGAACTGTGGTGGAATTTATTGTAGATCTTCATTGGATAACATGCATATGATCTGTTATTGTATGTTTTCTTTGAAATGTAGAAGTAGGTATTCTAAGATACATAAGCCCGTTGATTGATACTTGTAGTGCTGTGTTATGATGTTGGTATATTCGTGTTTTGACGCATGGTGAGCAAACGACTCTGGAAAACATTGTGGCAAAACAAAAAGAAGCTGATAATGAGCTAATTCTCCTTTCTTTATAATGTTTTTTACAATGTTTTTAACTCATTTTGATCAGAGTTTACAATTAACTTAACACCAGTTTTCAAATATACACACTTGTTCAGCATAAATATAACACTTGTCGAAATCGGGTCTCACTACGTGCCTGTTTTGGCTCAATAAAAGGTGCCCTGGCAGGGAATCTAGTGTAGAAGTTACACTTTTGGCTCCTCTGAAAGAATCCGTCCATTGGAAAAGTGTAAGCGTACAGTGTAAGTACAGATGCTCCGTCTTTATTATAATCAACATGCGTTGACAGAACGTTCTATAAAGCTAGTGCACGTTTAACGTTGATTGGCAAACAATGTGATAGTTGTGCATTTGTAGAGCGTCTGCCTCTCGTACGAAAGGTCTCGTGTTCGAATCACGTCATGAGCGGGTTCGGCCTTTTGGATTTTGTCCACACAAACGGCGCAGCAGACTTCGTGCGTGATTAATATAAGCTGAAACATTGTTTCGCACAATTGATGTAAAATAAATAAGTTTAAACTTAACACAACAAACTGCTGAGCCATTATTCAAATACAAAGTAAACAAGAAACATATTATACATATGTACATGCTTCCTATAGATATAAATCATTCCGGGTTCCTGGCTAATATGTTGTTACATTAAACTGTATAATATGTAAACAGTGTTGATATTGATCAGAGTGTGCGGATTTACAGGATAATCTGGATCTATACTGTTGACAAGGGCAAACTTATACCTTTTCCCATGAATGGGCTTGCATATAGACGGACCGTAGATGGTATGGTGACCCTATGCGCAGTCAGACCTATTCGTATGAGCAGAAAGGCCCCGTTTTGCCTGGCACGTCTCAAATTCAATATAAGCCATTCCATGAGAAAACCAAACATTACGGATTCTGCGTAAAGTATCGACCCCGATCTGCCTAAGCATGTCGCCCGGGCTAATCCGGACTTTTCGCCTCCAGCGGATTTTCTGTTTCAGAAATCATTACTCTATACCTCTATCCCCCTGAGACGGAATAAGTCGGCCCGGATAAGTCTGCGCGGATCTCGCAGGCTGATCTGGGTCGATACATTACGCAGAGGCTATAACGTTGGTTTTCTCGTGGAACGGCTTGTATGTATGGTATACATATTGCATATTGGTGGATGGATATACGGGGTCAGCTCCCAAATGATCTAACATTCATCAATCATGATTTGTTTTTTTAGGTGATAGATAGGGAAGGTATTGTTGATTTGTTTATCGTCTAGATAACATCTTATCTATCCCAATAGGAGCAACGTTACAGTTTTGTTTTTCTTACGAAAAAATGAAAATTTACGCCACCGTGTATCAGTTCAAGTTAAACCAATTTGCTTCATGTTGGAGTATTGGCGTTGACATTTGACCTGTTTTTAAGGAAACTATAACACTCGTCAACATTTGGGTCGTCAAAATAAGGCTAAGATGTGTGCTTTTTTTATGCGCTTGCTGATCTTCTTCTATACTGGTCGTAAATGTCTAATGGTAGCTATTCGCAAAGATCCGCACTTACACGTATAGTATGTACTATACGCAATTTCATTGCAGCCCTTGTATATGTTTCTATTTTTTTTTACAAAATATTTTGAGGAATTAGCAGCTAACTTATTTTTGAAATCATTTCGGGAAGATCATATGTTTCCTCAAAACTAGCAAACCCTTTCCTATATATAGACGCTTTTTGCCGCCTCTGCAATTTTTGAAAATAAAACTAAAACATTGTGGCAAAAGAAGAAATTGCTCACATTATGAGCAATTCAAGTTCTTCATTTGCCACATTGTTTCCAAAACTCGTCAGCTGAAGATGCGTCAAACAAGTCTGTACGTTGGAAACGGTAATGGAATATGAGTCGTCTCGCGAGAAAACCATCATTGCGTAAAGTATCGACCCGTATCAGCCTAAGCATGCCGCGCAGGCTAACCCGGATAGACACTTTTCGCCTTCTGTGGATTTTCTATTTCAGGAATCATTACTCTATACCTATATCCCACTGAGACGGAATGTGTAGGCCCGGATCAGTCTGCGCGGACTGCGCAGGCTGATTCGCGTCGATACATTACGCAGAGGCCATAATGTTGGTTTTCTCGCGGGACGGCCTATATATTACATAAGGGCAATGCATTACAACAAAGGTTAACTCTTTCAGGGCCATTGGTATTATTGAGATTTTTGCAAACAATATAGATTCAGGTTAACCAGCTCGTAACGAACTGTCTCACCCTGGAAAAAAGCATTATTTGCCTTTATATTTATCAATATATTCCAAAACTTTTATTACATGAAAAATCAAGTCGTCCTACTTTAAACATGGAAGAGTCTACTTTAGAAAATTTGTCACTGAAAGAATTCACAGACAAGGTAATAAAACAAATTAGTTTTGGAATCCCTCGGGAGTCATGGGTTTCGTATCCCTTGTTTAGCTTTATGACACATTATGGCGGCTTTTCTTGCATAATCTTCGGACATCCATCACGACGAAGCACTCTGCAATGCTAATATAACCGAGAAATTAATGCAATCCTAAGCGCCATTTGTCTCCTATGCTCCTATGGGGCATAGGTTCGACTCTTACAAATTCAATACCTAACCCCCCATACAGACGCAATTTGGGCGTATTTGCAGCAGACAATTCTTTTAACCCTTTCCCTCATACCAAAACTACTGCAGCAGACGACTTTGAACATATTTTGTCAAAAAATTGAAAATCTTTATAATTGAATGGATAACCTATGACTAAAAGTGGAAAACATTGTGACAAAAGGAGAAATTGCTCGTTTTGAGCAATTTATTCTTTTGTTACTATGTTTTCAAAAAGCCGTCTGTTGCAGAGGAGTCAGAAAGCGTTAATATGAGAGAAAGGGTTACAAAATAGTGGCAAAAGAACGAATTGCTCGTTGTTAGCAATTCCTCCTCTTGCCTCAATGTTTTCCCCTCTACCGAATAATAAATCTTTCATTTATATAGATTGTCTTGCCAACATGTTGTTTAAAGTCCTCTGTTGAAGTGTTGTACTATGTATGAACACTTTACCTTGCATTTTCTGCCATTTTCATGCAAATTTATTATAAAAGTAGTCCTCGTAAAGTAGTTCAATGGCTCACTGAGTTTAAAGGTGCTGCACTCACGATGGAGATCAAAATTTTAAAATGTTGAAACTTCTACTTATATTCAAAGTAAGTAATAAGTAGTTTAAAAATCTATTTTGGTATTTGAAAGTGAAATTATTACTCTAATTTTATCCTAGAATTATGATTCTAATGTTTCAAGACAACTTTTGAATAGTTTTAAAACTTTGATTATAATATCTATTTTCTGGAGTTCAGCACCTTTAAAACGAATAAGAAAAAATGCATAATTTGGAAATTTTTGAAGCATTATTTTTAAACAGAAGTTTAACACATTGTGGGAAAAAAGAGATATTGCTCATTTTCGGTGATATCTTCTATTTCCATAATGTTTCTGAAAAGGTTAACTTAATTTCGTGGACCACCTTTGATGTTTAACGGATCGCGGGTTCGAACCCTGGCTGAGTCATACCAAAGATTTAAAAAAATAATGAAGTAATACCTGCCCTCCTTGGCGCTCAGGATTAGGGGATTAGCTTTACGCACTGACTTGCACATGTCAGGATAAATAAACCATTACAATTGGTAACTGACACAGGAACTGCGTGATATAACTGAAGGGGCTTAAAACATCAAGCAATCAATCAATCAATTATTTCCTGTAATTAATCGATCAATTATTTCCTGTAATCAATCAATCAATTATTTCCTGTAACCTATTTGGCATGGCGCCTGGTTGAACGGTGCACCAGTCGAAACAAAATGTGCGTAAGCATTATAAATGTACACAAGCATTTGCATACGCACGCATGCTAAAGGATCCGGGCCATTGTGTGATTCTATTTTTTTCCGTAGCATTAGTAAACCGTAATGTGCGAACATTGTAAAGCCTGACCATGCTGTTGATGTACTAGAACTTCTATCGTTACTATTGACTTACTAGTACTGCTATCGTAACTGTTGACTTACTAGTACTGCTATCGTAACTGTTGGCTTACTATAACTGCTATCGTAACTATTGGCTTACTAGAACTTCTATCGTAACTATTGGCTTACTAGAACTTCTATCGTAACTATTGGCTTACTAGAACTGCTATCGTAACTATTGACTTACTAGAACCTTTATCGTTACTATTGACTTAATAGTACTGCTATCGTAACTATTGGCTTACTAGAACTTATATCGTAACTAGTGGCTTACTAGAACTTCTATCGTAACTATTGACTTACTAGAACCTCTATCGTTACTATTGACTTACTAGTACTGCTATCGTTACTGTTGGCTTACTAGAACTTCTATCGTAACTATTGACTTACTAGAAATTCTATCGTAACTATTGACTTACTAGAACTTCTATCGTTACCGTTGTTTTACTAGAACTGATATCGTTACTGTTAACTTACTACTAGAAATGCTATCGTTACTGTTGGCTTACTAGAACTTCTATCGTTACTATTGACTTACTAGAACTGCTATCTTTACTATTGACTTACTAGAACTTCTATCGTTACTATTGGCTTACTATAACTGCTATCGTTTCTGTTGACTTACTAGAACTTCTATCGTAACTATTAGCTTACTATAACTGCTATCGTTACCGTTGACTTACTAGAACTGCTATCGTTACTGTTGACTTATTAGAACTTCTATCGTAACTATTGGCTTACTATAACTGCTATCGTTTCTGTTGACTTACTAGAACTTCTATCGTAACTATTGGCTTACTATAACTGCTATCGTTTCTGTTGACTTACTAGTACTGCTATCGTAACTATTAGCTTACTAGAACTTATATCGTAACTATTGACTTACTAGAACTTCTATCGTAACTATTGGCTTACTATAACTGCTATCGTTTATGTTGACTTACTAGTACTGCTATCGTAACTATTAGCTTACTAGAACTTCTATCGTAACTATTGACTTACTAGAACTTCTATCGTTACCGTTGACTTACTAGAACTGCTATCGTTACTGTTGACTTACTACTAGAAGTGCTATCGTTACTGTTGGCTTAGTAGAACTGCTATCGTTACTATTGAATTACTAGAACTGCTATCGTTACTATTGATTTACTAGGACTGCTATCATTACTGTTGACTTACTAAAACTGCTATCGTTACTGTTGACTTACTAAAACTGCTATCGTTACTATTAGCTTACTAGTACTTATATCGTTAGTACTATCGTAACTGTTGACTTACTAAAACTGCTATCGTTACTATTGACTTACTAGAACTGCTATCATTACTGTTGACTTACTAGAACTTCTATCGTTACTATTGACTTACTAGAACTGCTATCGTTACTATTGACTTACTAGAACTGTTATTGTTACTATTGACTTACTAGAACTGCTATTGTTATTATTGACTTACTAGAACTGCTATTGTTATTATTGACATACTTAAACTGCTACGAGAACTTCTATTAAACCGTGGATGATTGATACGTTCTTCCATATGTGTTGTAACGTCATTTCCTCGAAACAAAAAAGTGGTAGCGCATTTTGTATGATAAAACAGATTAGACCACACGATTGAGCAGGCTTATTTTGATATTGTTTAAAGTTGTTCGCAAATAGTATGTTCAAACATGCACATCACATTAAGCAAATGTGCTAGGCTATGCCTTAAGAACTTAGCGGGATGGACCGTCGACCTCTCGTACTCAAGGTTCCGTGTTCGCATCCCATAAAGAGCGGGTTCTACCTTTGGAATTTGTCCACACAAACAGCGCGAGTACTGGTGAAGTCTCTAGGTAGCAGACATCGACGTGATTAATATAAGCTGAAAGCTTGTTTCGCAATCAATGTAAAATGATAACTTTTAATTAACCAGATCAACCTGTACATTTACGCAGCATGTTCAGGCTAATAAGGAGCAAGTTGTTCTTTCTCTAAAATATTTTCAACTTTGTAAACATTGTTTTCTTAAAATGTCCTAGATGTTACATGTTTTCCGTTTTCTTAAAATGTCCTAGATGTTACATGTTTTTTCTATTTTCTGCAAATGCTTTCTCAAAGCAGATAACTCCACCTAAACGGTGTTAAGCGTTCATAGTCATTAATATAAATTAATAACGCCCCATTGTATAAGCACCCGTTAATGTGCTATTAATAACATCAATCGCATGTCATATTACGAAGTTACGCTTCATAAAGTATTTATGTTGTAATCTTATTAACCCTTTTCCTCATAAAGACGCTTTTTGACGCCTCTGCAGCAGACGGCTGTTTGAAAACGAGCAATTTCTCCTTTTGCCACAATGTTTTCCACTTATAGTCATAATGAATAAATATATATTGTCTTATGGCGCATCGACAGCTAGGTCATTTAGCGCGCATTTAAATTTTATTATTCATGTTCCCTGGGTGAACAAACCAGTACTTATAGTCATAGGTTATCCATTCAATTATAGAGATTTCCTATTTTTTGACAAAATATGTTCAAAGTCGTCTGCTTCAAATAAATAGCACCGGCCTCCTTGGGCCTATTAGTCACCTTTGCATAAGTACAAGTGTCCATTTCGTTCATAAATAAATATATATCAAATATAAATGGATTGAGTTGAAATAATTTAGCGTATAGTCTAGTTTACTACATAATTACATAATTATAATCTGACTGAATTGCATGATAGAATGATTGATCATGATCATTTATGAGATTAGTTAATATATATATCGTTTCTATATGTGGGAAAGGGTTGAACAAATCAATACAACTAAGAGATAACACCAAGATAGCAGCAAAAGTACGATCAAGCAGCGTAAGACGAACGGTAAATTTGCATTGCCATTAGCCGGAAAACCCTCTTGTATTGCAATTAGCCGGAAAACCCTCAGTATTGCCATTAGCCGGAAAACCCTCAGTATTGCCATCTTGATTCGGGAAATACAAGAAAAAGTATAAGTTTAAATTTTACATGCGTGTACATGATACATGAAAGCCGAACTTTAATGTTTTTAATTACAAGTATTCTATTTTAAGATATCAATTGACACGGTATGTTGTATGCATAATTGATTAGCATAATTACTAAAAATTAATTAAAAATATATTTGTTAAATGACAGAGTGTTATGAACAATGTTTGACATGTTTTGTAAAGGAACAGCAAGACTTCCCTATAGACTTATATCACGTCATTCAGTTTCTGGTACCAAGCTTTGCAAAGTGATATATGTCGGTAGCGACGCGGGCTGTCAATCCAAGGGGCTGTGTGATCAAACCCCAGCTCGACCAAAATTATATTCAAGACGTTTCACAAAAGTCAATGCGACAAGCGTCATTCATCTTTCACAAATTGGATATCAGTTATTGTTGAAAAGCAGCCAGTTACTTTAAAAGTCGGTTGTGTGGAGAACTAGTGTGAGAAAGCCGCGAAACACATGAGTAAGTGAACTGTATTGGCTGCCGTAAATTTGATGAAACGTTGCTAAACCCAATCAATTAATCAACCATCCTTTACGTTAAACCCTTTAAATACGTGCTATTCGTTAAAAACAATCCATGGTTTTCAGTTTGTTCTTGCCTATCGGAGTATCCTTTGCTAAAATGTAGTAACTCGTATTGCGGGATTAGATTGCATGAATGTGCATGTTGGTTTTGGTTACATTAATTGTAAAAGCTGTTTATTATGATATGTAAATATAATTATATATACTCTTTCCCACATGCAGACGAATTCAGACACACCTGTATCAATCCAGTTTTGAAAGTTTTGTGACGAAAGGAGGAATTTCTCGAAATGAGTAATTTCTCATTTTGTCACGATGTGTTAAACCTTTCCCTCATATAGACGCTTTCTGACGCCTCTGCAGCAGACATTTTTTTTGAAAACATTGTGACAAAAGAAGGAATTGCTCAAAACGAGCAATTTCTTCTTTTGCCACAATGTTTGCCACTTTTGGTCATAGGTTATTCATTCAATTATAGAGATTTTCCTTTTTTTGACAAAATATGTTCAAATTTGTCTGCAGCATAATTGTCGTATAAGGGAAAGGGTGAACTGAAATCGATTATCACACTTTCATAAAAATAATTGTATTTGTTTGGGTATATTTTGCCTACATGTTTCTAAGGCGTCTGCTGCAGACTTGATGTATGCGGGAAAGAGTTTAAAAGACATGACAGCTTGCTAAAAAAAAATGGCCAGATTCATCGGAAATTAATCGTGTTCTTAAAGCACAAGAAGCACTTCAGTTCTCCTATCGTATTGTCTCTGAAACTAATAATGAAAGATTGACATGTTATTGTCTTTTATCTGGGTCAACACACATTTAACCCTTTTCCCCCATATTAACGATATTTGAAATCTTTACTGCAGTTGTCTTTAGAAATTTTAGGCGAAAGGATAATTAACTCTTTCAGCGCCAATATTGAGCTTTTTGCAAACAATACTGATTCAGGTGAGTCAGCTCGTAACGAGCTGTCTCACCTGAAATCAGCATTGTTTGCCTTATGGTTATCCAAATATTCCAAAATTATTATACCATATAAAATAGAGTCGCCCGACTTTGATCATGGAATAGTCTACTTTAAACAATTCGGCGCTGAAAGAGTTAACTCACTGATATATGTTGACTTTAGACGCAAAGGTTTTTCTTTTAAACCGTGGTACACTTTTTTACTTCCACTTTTATAATACGTTTTAGCCTGAGACTGGTTTTTAGTAGACGAAAATAAAACTGTTCCTTCTACATCACAAATGCAAGCGATTCAATTTCCGATCTTGTATCATTCTTTTGATGTTTTGTTGTTTTTCTCTCTCTTCAATTCGGATGTGTTATAGGCTTGCATAACGTGGAATGCCGTTTATATTGTGCAGACACATTCAATTATATCTTCGTTCTACTAGAATGAAATTCAATTTATAGAAGATTTTTTATTTTTTTCAATATTGGTTTGAACACATATGTTCATCATCTTTGTACAATATATGCAATGAGACCACAGGTGCCAATCTCGTTTAAACATCTAAAAATAGCATTTGACTATACTATGGCTAAGTTCACGACGAACCCGAGTTCCGACTAGAGTTACACGGGTTCCTCATGAACGGCAAGAGTTTTAACCCTAGTGACGTCATATGCACTTCTGACCCGACTATTTGCAACTCTGCTTCAAGCCAGAGTTAGAAGAATTCCAAAATGGCGGAGGGTTGCAATTCTTGATGCTGGTGTGTAAATAATCCTAAAATACGAACCTCTGAGTTCAGTAATCAGTGATGTTTTTATTTGTAAGGCAGATAAATAAGGATTTGTTTAATTGGGCCCTGCAACTAATTGCGATCCGTAATTTAGACAACAAGAAAACGAGATTTCTGGTGTCGATAATGAAATAAGTGGATACAACACGGAGGCTTCCATTTTGAATTCAAGAGAACCAAGTGTCTGCGCATGCGCCATCGATACACGTGCCCCCTGACCCTACACTCTTTGAGTTCGACATGAACTTAGCCATTGTAAATATCTATAGTCAAATGCTATTTTTTTTTATTTTAAACGAGACTCGCACCTGTGGCAATGACATGCGTGATAGCATAACAGTTGTATAACACTTATAAGCAAAATATGGAAAATGATTGTAAAAGCAAATGTTAATATATCGAATTAATCCTTTCAGTATACAGCACTACATGTTTATAACACATATTGTCTCATAGACTATTTGAAATTGAGACTTTTTTATGAAGAATTCATCCACGCTACCCAGGCTTATTCATACAATATATCATATATTTTATGAATAGCCTGGGTACCGAGGATGTTAAGAATTATGTCAAATAAAAAGAAATTATGCTCCAGGTAATTTCTTCTTTTTCGGACAATGTCTTCAAGAGTCCTCGTCTGCACATGCGCCAATTGTCGTCTGTATGATTCACGAACATCGTTTTATGGATGATTTGTTTAAGATACCAATAATGAAATAAGCGTGACAAAACAGATTTTCAACAGAATAATTAGGAAACATATTGTCAAAAACGTTAAAAATCTCCATATATGAACAATTAATCATTAAACGGGGTTGAAATCATTGTGGGGGAAAAGGAGAAAGTGCTCATGTTGAGCAATTTCTACTCTCTCCAAAATATTTTCAGAAGTTGTCTGCTGCAGAGACACCAGAGAGTGTATTGGGATGAGTTAAGTAAATAATTGCACCTGGCGACAATATATTTACAAAAACGTGGTTTGAATTGAAGAAGAGAGCAATTTACCGCCGAGTAAAAAACAACCGTAATTCAAATCAATATGTAATTTAAGGACGTCGCCTCCCACATACTTTTTTTTGACAGTTAGACAACAGTGAAATATATAATAGAACATAGAATCGGGTAAATATAAATAACACTCACTAATGACGTCATACCGGACTAATAATTAAATGTAAATAACACATGTTGTTAATGACATGTCAACTTCTAAGACCTTGACCTTGCTGCCAAAGAGCTCAAAGAACGTCAAGTTGCCGACAGATCGAAAGCGCACTCGTTTTGATCATTTGTCCTATTATACTGTAAACATTAAATACCATTTTAGAATATATATTTTTAACTCTTTCTAGAACACGATCAGGTAACGTAATTGACAAAGTTTCGGTCTAACCTATATTACACACCATCGCTCCTCAGAAAAAAATGTCATTTGCATACTTGTATATTTCTTTTCTAATCGTATGTAAATAAAGTGTTGACATGCTAAACAAGAAAAATTAATTATTTTGTATCCATTCTTAACTCTTTCGGCGCCAAAGGCAATATTGAGCTTTTTGCAAACAATGCAGATTCAGGTGAGTCAGCTCCTAACGAGCTGTCTCACCTGAAATATGCATTGTTTGGCTGTGAGTTATAAAAATATTCCAAAAATCCTATACCATGAAAATAGACTCGTCCGAGTTTGAACATGGAAGAGTCTACTTTAAACAATTCGGCGCTGAAAGGCTTAAGGAAAACCATGAAAACCAGGTTCTAACTTTGGGTTTTTTCCACACGAACGGCGCGAGTACTGGTTAAGTCTCCAGGAAGCAGACGTCGAGCTTGATTAGTTTGAATGCTTGTTTCGCAATCGATGTTAAATTAATAAGTTTAAGATTAACTAAGGAAAACCAACCATATCAGATAAGACAATGTGACAATCGCCATTCGTCTTCCAGCAATAGGCTAACAGTCTCTGCGAAAAAGGAGTCAATTGCTTGAGAGAGAAAAGCAACACATTTGTGTGGAATACTGGTGTGAGAAAAAACAGGAAACATATTGGTAGATGAAAAGGCCGCCGTGTTATGACTTAAAAATCGTTTAAAACACCGTGAAACCCCGAAGAACAAATCAATCACACAGTTTACACTGTTCTACAGGGACGAAAGGAGTTCGTGAAGCATAGCCAAAACGGTCGTCAAAAAATGGCTCTACACTTTGATTGATCAACCGAGATATCAACGACCCATCACGTTATGAAATGATATATAGCTTCTTAATGGTCATTATTGAATGTTTTATGATTTATAAGTTATATGTAGCTTTAACCTTTTGCCTGTAATTGATCTCCGAGCTTGGCTCATTATGACAGACATGAACTTTTCGCCAGAATTATGGTGGCAAATTACTACCGTCATCTAACAGATACCCTTTAGTGTTAGACAGTGGTACAGAGGAAGAGCGTCGGCCTCTCGTACCAAAGGTCCCGGACTGGTTTAAGTCTCATGGAAGTAGACATCGAGCATGATTAATATAAGCTGAAAGCTTGTTTCGCAATCGATGTAAACAAAATAAGTTTTGACTAACAGATATCTTCCGTGAAAACTTATAAGCGAATGCAATGTAAGACAGTGTGCATTCTGGGGGCATATAAACTGACTAAGGATAGACAATATTTTGTAAACGTAAAATACACCAAATTGTCTCGGTGATTTCCATTTCTCTTCGGTATTCAATAATAGCACATGACACATTCCGTCTCAGGGTGATAGAGGTATAGAGTAGTAATTCCTGAAACAGAAAACCACAGGATACGGAAAAGTGTCTGTCGTTTCGCCTGCGTGGCATGCTCGGGCAGATCCGGGTCGATACTTTAAGTAGAGTCCACAATGTTGGTTTTCTCATGGAACGGCTCATATATCATTAGGCTCGGCGATATCTGTCCGCGGAGAGCCCACGCTCAATACCGATCTCTGACGAGTTTACCTAAAACCCGAACCCTTATAAAGTCTTTCAAAGAGATTTGATTATCCTACTGTATGCATTTGTACGACTTTGAACCTGTACATGTGTTTGAATCATCATTCGAGACAATTTCGAAAAAATCCACATAAGACAAATAGTATCATTATCATTATTATAGTTTATAAATCACAAACAGACACTAATTATAGTAACACGTTTCTTTGTGGGTTTTTTCCCAAAACATAACTGTCATTTTAAGTATGGTATATGACTCGTATAGAGAGACTATTTATAGTAACTCGGTCTTGTGTTGGGTTTTTTTTCTCTAAATTTTCCCAAATGAAGACTCGGACGCCTATGATTTGTACAACAATCGCGAACAATGTAGACCGAGATTGACCTCCACATGTGTGTGGTGTAATCATTGTTTATACAGTTCGCGGCTGCTTTTATTACACTTGTGAACAAATACGTCAATGAAAAAAGGTCACACGAGTTTGTGATATTATTAAAATATTCAACAATTTGATGCTGTTATCAAATCAGAACAAAAACGATATTTAAAACTGCCAAGTATTTACGAGATGCATTTAAACAAAAAAAATAGAGAATGCTATTTCAACATGATAATAGCCTGTTAACATTATACCATGTTGTAATATATGATCAATTAATTAATTTTCCATCTTATCAGAACTGTTTGTACGTATAATTGTTTGTATGTTTTGTATGTTTCTCTTTTACTTTTGCCATAAGTGATCACTGTTACAATTTGTATTGGCCAAAGGCGTTGTAAATGCTGATTTTTCCGAATGAAATTTGATTGAATTGAATTCTATCTCACGGTAAGCGATTTTAATCAACTGCTAGTTATCCTGTTATAATAATTAGTATTTGAGAACGATTTAGATGAAGATGAACCTGAACGTACGTGCAGTCTAGACTACAGTATTCCGAGTTCAATAAAGAAATTCGATGCCCCGCGGTTTAATTAGATTATCAGGAAAGGCTTTATGCATACGCATGAACTTGCTCGTAAAATCAAGGAGAATTGAAACCCTTTTCCCGCATTCGACAAAACATTAACTTTTTCAGCACCAATGGTAATATTGAGGTTTTTGCAAACAATACTGATTCAGGTGAGTCAGCTCGTAACGAGCTGTCTCACCTGAAATCAGCATTGTTTGCCTTCTAGTTATCAAAAAAGTCCAAACTTGTATTACATGAGAAATGGAGACGCCCGATGAATATGGAAGAGTCTACTTTAAACAATTCGGCGCTGAAAGAGTTCAGCCAAAAAAATATGAAAATTCTCTATAATTGATATACCAAATATTGTGTAAAGTTGAAGTCTGTTTGGCAAAAGGCGAAATTGGTGTGAGCAATTTCTGCTTCTGTCACAATGGTTTCAAAAGACATTCTGCTACAGAGACGTCAGAACGGCGTCGTTATGTGGGAAAGTATTAACATTTGCATAGATACAGCAGGTTATTTGCAAGGATAACGAAAGTGGTACAAATTATCATCGCGAGCTCGCTATAAATGTAACGATATTGACACGAAATACATGCAATATGGGTAAAGCTATAGGTCATGGTTGGCTGGCTATTGTCTGTGATTGTTCTATTTTACAGATCATATAAATACCATCCTCTGACTTTGACGTATCGACCGGTTTACCGTCCTGTCTAGTAGAACAGTCGCTTTATTCCAGGCGTAGCTGCATTGAAACAACACATGTTTTGTAAACAGTGGTTTTCCTATAACGTTTTACCCCAATACAGCCGAAAGTTGACACCCCATAACCCTTTCCCACATAAAACAAATCCGCAGCAGGAAACCTTGAAAACAATTAGACAAAAATAGGAAAAATCTCTATAAATGAAAGTAAATATTTTAAAAGAGTTGAAAACTTTGTTGCAAATGGGGGAAATTGTTCATCATGAGCAATTTCACCCTTTTTGTTACAATATTTTCAAAAGTGGTATTCTGCAGAGGCGTCAGAAAGCGTCTGTAAGTGGAGAAATGGTTTTAAAAAAGACGGCATTGTAAGCACTGTAGGAAAGGGGTAATGTTCAAATTCATCACATGTTACGATACAAAGGATATCTAATACACCACACTATTTAATCGAATGAGTATAATTAATAGGTAATCCTTACCTACAAGTTGGCGCTTTCTGACGCCTCTGCAGCAGACGACTTTTGGAAACATTCTGGCAAAAGAAGAAATTGCTTATAATGAGCATTTTTTTCTTTTGACACAATATTTTCAATTGTATATAATTATCAAATTTACATTTATATAGAATAGTTACGTTCTTGCATATATGGTTTTTTTAAAATTCGTCTGCTGTAGATTTGTTGTTAACCCTTACACATATGTTTGTTTTTTTAAATAATCTGCTGCGGATGTGCTGTATGTGGGAAAGGGTTAACTATTGTCTATATGTTTTAATGGTAAACTTTAAGACGCATATTTACTGTCACGAGCACCAGAAGAAATAAAAACTTGATTGTTTTGCAAACAGAGACAACCTTAATTCGACATTCACGAACCTTTCTAAGTAAATATCTTTCATTTCCCTGTTCACAGAGTAACATAATTTCTCGTTGGCATAAGATTACGGCCTTAAAGACTATGGTAGATTTAACTCATACAATATCAATACCTTTCCCATTTGGTTTCAGATTTATGTGAGAGAGACCCTATACAGTATTGTTGATGAAGTTTATAGACCTTCAAATGTCAATAACATTCCCCTGTAACCCTTTTCCCTCATATAGACGCTTTCTGATGCCTCTTCAGCAGACGTCTTTCTGAAAACATATTGACAAAAGAAAAATTGCTCAAAACGAGCAATTTCTCCTTTTGCCACAAGGTTTTCCACATTTAGTCATCCATATTTATCCATTCAATTATAGAGATTTTTCTATTTATTGATAAACATTTGTTCAGCAGGCGTCTCCTGCTGAATTGGCGTATGAGGGAAAGGATTAATATCAGATTTAACTGAGAGAGACAAACGTTGCGTTGCTTAGGTTTAGACCATTCAATGTCGCTTTAATATCAGATTGACGTGAGAGACATACTGTACAGTGTTTGTGTGAGGTTTATACGTTCCAATGTCAATCGATTGTCCCTTTAATTTCATATTTAATTGAGAGAGAGACTGTACAGTGTTGTTGGTGAGCTTTAGACCATCCAATGTCCATTATAACGCGATCCGATCACCAGAGCATATACGATACATTTTCCCTTTAATTTCATATTTAACTGAGAGAGACACTGTACAGTGTTTTTGGTGAGGTTTAAATAATCAAATGTCAATATAGTTTCCCTTCAATAACATATTGAAGTGAGATATATAATGTAGAGTGTTTTGGTGAGGTTTTGACCATTCAATTTCAGTACGTTTCCCCTTTAATTTCAGATTTAAGTGAGAGAATCACTGTACAGTGTAGTGTGTTGGTGAGATTTAAACCATCCAATGTCAATACATTTTCCTTTAATTTCAGATTCAACTGAGAGACATACCATGTACAGTGTTGTTTGCGAGGTTTTAACCATCCAATGTAAATGCATTTCCCCTTTAATTTCATATTCAACTGAGAGATATAATGTACAGTATTTTTGTGAGGTATAGACGTTCAATGTCAATACATTTCCCCTTTAATTTCATATTCAACTCATAGATATAATGTGCAGTGTTTTTGTGAGGTACAGATGTTCAAATGTCAATACATTTCCCCTTTAATTTCAGATTTAACTGAGAACGAGACAGTACAGTGTTGTTGGTGAGGTTTAGACCATCCAATGTCCATTATAACGCGATCCGACCACCAGAGCATATATGATACTACTGTGCTGTTGCAGACGACTCATGATCAAACGACCGACCATAGCGGCATGCAATGGCCGTTTTCGCAGACGGAAAAACAGTGCCATCAGGGTAAGCTAGACATTTTGTGCTTTATATTTCTGTTTGGTTAGTGGTTAACACGGCTGTTAAAAATGTTCCTGTTTAATTAATTCATCATAACTATAAATTACGATTTAAGTATGTTTAGTCGTATTCTCCATTCATGAATTGTATGTATATGTATGTGCTTAGACAATGTACTTTTCACACGTAAGTAATAAAGTGTTCTGTGTGGCTGTGTGTCTGTCTGCCTGACATACATATAAACATAAAAATAGAGGCATAAATACAGATAGACATACACTCAGGTCTGTCTGTCTGTCTGTTGAAAACATTGTGGCACCATATATAATCAAGCATTATGTGTTATTTCTCTTTTTCCCACAATGTTTTCAAGAAGCGTCTGCTACAGATGCGTCAAAATTCGTCAGAACATGGGAAAGGAATAATGAACGGCGTCCCGGGTCTTAACCGAGTTAACGGATTTAACCGAAGTGTTCCGATCGGTGTCGGATATGAAACCTGTTTATTCAAAGAGAAACGTTTGACTGTTTTCAAAGTGTTCGACAAAAGTGCCAGCAAAAAAAACACCACACTTGTCTTTCATCTGTTCTGAAAGCTTACCTTTAGGCCCTGTATTGAGTGTAATAGCTGCGGAAAACATGCCAGCTAGGTCATTCCTGTCTGTTAAAGATGTTAAATTACTAATCACACTGCATTCTTCAACAAATGAACCGCGCCTAGTAATTGGATGTGTTGTTGTATTAAAGTTTAACATATCGAGGGCTTGGCGTAAAACGAATGTAACTTAAATTGGTATTTTTTAATAGCCATGAAGTCTTTATAAGCGTTAAATCATTTTTTTTTGTAAACAATAGAAATTTAGGTGCCATTGCTCGTTCTGAGCAATGGCACCTAAATTTGCATTGTTTACAAAGGGGTCAAAATAGCCTCTAAACCAGGGTTTTCAAAATAGGTATTTAGTTATAACCGTTTCACGCCAAGCCCTCGATACGAGCCGTTCCACGAGAAAAACCAACATTGTTGACTCTGCGTAAAGTATCGAACTGGATCAGCATAAGCATGCCGCGCAGGCTAACCAGGACCGACACCTTTCGCCTCCTGTGGATTTTCTGTTTCAGGAATCATTACTTTATACCTCTTTCCTCCTAAGACGGAATGTGTCTGCCCGGATTAGCCTACGCGGACTACGCAGTTTGATCTGGATCGATACATTACGCAGAATCCATATTGTTGGTTTTCTCATGGAACGGCTCATATGTAAATTCGTCAGAGAAAAGAGGAGGGCATGGGGGACAGTGCAGTCACTGACCAGAATAAGTGTCTCATCTTTGTTTTTCGGCGATAGCTGTTAAACCTCAGTTTTGACCTAGATGTTAAACATATGATCTAGAGTGTAGGCCAATCAAAAGTTTGATTGGTTCATAGTTAAGTTGACGATCCTACGAGAGGCACTTATAAGGTGAAGTTATAAAATGAAATGTTCTGCATACTAACATTTAATTGTTTTCCTTAAGAAATAAATTTTAGTAAAAAGAAATCATTGAAAACGTATGATATATAATATTTAAGAGCAAAATATTAATTATTTTTGAAACATGATAAGTTTTCAGTTATTTATCGTCAATTGTAACTTAAACACCCCTTAGAAGCCTCACGTAATCTCCAGTCATGTGACGTATTCTCGGCCTTGAATCCGCATGTTCCATTTCTCAGTGTTTTCTCATATTGATCGCCGTTTATCTTTTTTAAAGATATTTCTTGTTATTCGTAGTGTATGTTTTGTTTTATTTAAACCGAGTCATACGAAGGCCGACCGTGATTCGGTACTTTGTCAGATCAACAATCAGGGTCAATGGACGTTCTTAATGATATCAATATCAAATAAAGAATGCTCTATCAAACAGAAGGCTCTTTCCAGGCCCCGAAACTATAAAACTTTTAAAACGTTCTCCATGCTCAGAAATGAACTCCATGCTCCAAATAAGGCTTCTGATTGGTCAATTTGGAGAACGAATGTGCTTCTGACCAATCAGATTCTTGAGCACAAATGCTGAGTACAGATTGAACTTTTATAGTTTTGGAGCCTGATCTATAATCAAATGGGTCCTATGTTTTACAATCATGGCGTGATATTCTTGCCTCTGTGGCTCGGGAAACAATTCCCGGCTGTAGCTTTTCCGGGGAGACTTACCAAATTCCATGGAAAATCCCCGGAGTATTCGGACAACTTTCCAGGGATAATCTGACACTTTCCAAGGAAATTCCAGGACATTTATGTGGAAAACCCGGAAATTCCATGGACAACCCGGAAAAGTTTCATGGAAACCCCGGAAAAGTTCCATGGACACCCCGGAACGGTTCCATGGACATGCTGGAATGGTTCCGGGACCCCGGAGTATTCGGACACATTTCCAGCATTTACGCATTTTAACATTAAATTCCTTGGTTTTTTCCATGGTTTTTCCATGGTTTCCGTGTATTTTCCGTGTATTTTTGTATTTTCTGTTATGAGTCCCCGGAAAAGCTACAGCCGGGCAAGAACGGCAATCACAGTCTGACCCTTGTTTGAACCGTAAGAGCCGGCTAAATGGGTCTGTGAACGATTGTAGTCAATGCAACTATTGAGCTCCAGCAGGTGGAGGTAGTATTTGGTTTCATACATTATATATTATATATCTCGATGCAAATATGAGGTGTGGGACCATTATCACCTATCCTGTCCGGTGCAATATGACCTGTTGAAAGTGGGCGTAAAACAAACACAAGTGATATGCTTTGTTATGTTATGTTATAGTTTGATTTGTATAAGCCGCGCACGGTGGTTTTTGGTATAAATGACTCCCGATAACGGCATCATGCAAGCTCAGTTAAATGAGACCAATCCACCTCGCTGTACGTTAATTCGATCTTATATTACTATCCCGCATAGAGGGTCGTCTCAAACTGACCTTATTCACGTTAACTCTTTCAGCGCCGAATTGTTTAAGTAGTCTCTTTCATGTTCAAAATCGGGTGTGATCATTTCTCATGTTATGGAAGTTTTGGACTATTTTGGTAACTAAAAGGCAAACAATGCTGATTTCAGGTGAGACAGCTCGTTACGAGCTGACTAACCTGAATCTGCATTGTTTGCAAAATCCTCAATATTGCCTGTGGCGCTGAAAGAGTTAATACACGTGAGCACGTGCTTGGTTGTTATGTTCAATTAAATCGCACGATTCAACACACGCCCGTGCTATACAATCGGACCACTCGACAATTACCGCTTCTCTATATCGTTTATTTATATGGGATATCTTATCTGTTTTATACCGCAGGATTTGATAAGCGACAATTTGATTGGCTGACGCAAAGGTCAATTCTGAGATGACCTGTATTGGGTAGTCGTCAGTTCTATACACGGTTTTAACGAGAGTGTGGCATTAATTGACGAAAAACGAACAGACTTCAGTTGATATTGCTTTTTATGTCAAAAGATTCATCTCGAACTATTTATCTACCATCTAGACGAACAGTGAAGACTCTGGTGAGACTGTGTGGATGTATAGGCTCGTTTGAGACTTCTATGTACACATATGCATTTAGAACATCCAGCCGTTGTGAGTTCGATCGAACCCAGCTCGGCCAACATCTTTTCCGATGTTTAACACAAGTCATTGTTATAAGCGTATATCGTCTTCCACCAATGGGCTAACAGTCTGTGTGGGAAAGCAGCCAGTTGCTGTAATGTCTGTTGGATGTTGGTCTGTGTGGAGTACTGGTATGAGAAACCCAGGAATAATATGAGCAGGTGGACTGGCCGTCGTGATATGACAGAACAATTGTTGAAAATAGCATTAAACCCCAATCAATCAATCAATCAAGCATTAATATCCCAACTCGCTAGACATATACCATATACGTATGTGTCTAAAGGTATAATAAATAATTGGGAGTTGTCCATTGATACAGATTTGAAAACAGCTAGTTTTGATTGATTGATTGATTGGGGTTAAACGCCGTTTTTAACAGTTTTTCAGTTATATCACGGCGGCCAGTTCATCTACTCATGTATTTCCTGGTTTTCTAACACCAGTACTCCACACAACAATCTTCTCAAGCAACTGGCAGCTTTTCCACAGCTAGTTTTGAGGTATTATGTCTTACCCGCACAATGTTTGCAAAAGTCGTCTGCTGCAAAGGCGTCAAATGACGTCTGCTACATGGAACGGGCAAACATTCATACCGAACTTCAATATATCCGACATATGGAAGATGTCTTTATAAATTTGTTTTGGATTGCCCATAGATCACACTAATGTAAATGTGTCTGATAAATTGGTACATGTTGAATTATTCCTTTAACACATTTCCAATTTTCTGCAAAAGACTAGGTTATAAAAATATTATTTGAAAACGTGAAACAAATTGTCTATCATGAGCACTTACCAATTGCGCAGTGCTTTGTTTATTCTCTGTAAAATACGCTTAAATTTCAACTTTATAAAATTTATACAATCGTCTTTCTACTTGGACGAGTGTAAGACAGCCAGTGGGGGGTACAAGGGGGTAAAGATTAATAGCTATGAGAACATTAACCCTTTCCCATATACAATAATTCATCATCAGACGACTGATAACCCTTTAAAACCCTCATCCGACAATTCTGCAGCAGACGACTTTAAACATACTTTGTCAAAAAATAGAAAACATATCTATAATTGAATAGATAACCTATGACTAAAAGTGGTAACCATTGTGGCAAAAGGAGAAATTGCTCTTAATGATATTTTTTTTTTTTGCAACAATATTTTTAAAATTCGTCTGCTGCAGATATGTCGGAATTCGTCTGCTAAAGGGAAAAGGGTAAATGAAATACGTAAGTAAGCAATTATACATGACTTTATTACTGACATCAATTTCAATTTGGTACGAATCGTGAACATTTTTACTGTTAATCAATTCCCCTTGATACAGACGAACTGTGATGCCTTTGCAGCAGACGGCATTTGAAAAGACAGTAACAAATAAGCTAGAAAACCAACATTATGGCCTCTGCGTAATGTATCGACCAAGATCAGCCTGCGCAGTCCGCGCAGGCTAATCCAGACCGACACATTCCGTCGCAGGGTATAGAGATATAAAGTAATGATTCCTGAAACAGAAAATCCACGGGAGAAGAAAACTGTCTATCCGGGTTAGCCTGTGTGGCATGCTTAGGCTGATCCGTGTCGATACTTTACGCAGTGTCCACCATGTTGGTTTTCTCTCGGGACGGCTCAAACAGAACAATAAGTTCATCATGTGTTTTTGCTCGCTGTCTTGTGGTTCGACTTCTAGAATATATAGACATCCATCGAAAGACCATCTCCTCAGCTAGCTGAAAGTTTGCTTTCAATCATTTCCTCTATGCAATCGAACTTTTGAATATTTAGAAACGGAGAAATCGTTGTATTCTAAAAATTTCGTTTCGTTTAGAAAGGTGTCCTATATTTCCCCGAATTTATTTAATGTCGTCTGCTGCAGAGTCATTCTATACAGCAAGGGTTTTTATTTTAAGAAATATGAGTCGTCCCGCGAGAAAACCATCATTAAGGACTCTGCGTAAAGTTTCGACCCAGATCAGCCTAAGCATGCCGCGCAAGCTAACACGGACAGACACTTTTCGCCTCCTGTGGATTTTCTGTTTCAGGAATCACTACTCTATCTATCCCCCCTTAGACGGAATGTGTCGGCCGGATCAGTCTGCGCGGACAGCGCAGGCTGATCTGGTCGATACATTACGCAGATATATTGATATGAGCCGTCCCGCGAGAAAACCATCATTAAGGACTCTGCGTAAAGTTTCGACCCGGATCAGCCTAAGCATGCCGCGCAGGCTTACCCGGATAGGCAGATTTCGCCTCCTATGGATTTTCTGTTTCAGGAATCATTACTCTATACCTCTATCCCCCTGAGACGGAATCTGTCGGCCCGGATCAGTCTGCGCGGACGGTGCAGGCTGATCTGAGTCGATACATTTCGCAGAGGTCATTATGTTGGTTTTCTCGCGGGGACGGCTCATATATATAATAAAATGTAAACGAACCCGTCAATGGGGAACGGTTTGAGTTGACGTTTGTGTTTGGTGTCGATCCAGATCAGTATGTCCACATATACCTTACATAATCTTGTTCGTCGATTCTGTCAACCAGAATGCCTGGCTGATCTGAACCTATCTTATTCGCTATGAACTGGCTCAAATATGGATTTGATTACACACATGTATGTGCAGGCTAAACTGTTGCTATAAAATTAAATTTCTATTCGATTTAGGCTTAACTTGGATTTTTCACCTTCGAAGTATTACTGTTTAACTCTGTTTAATTAACTTTAAACGTTTATAAAAGACAGACAGTCGGTAGCGACGCGGGCTGTCAATTCAGGGGTTGTGAGTTCGAATCCCGGCTCGGCCAAAATTCTTTCTGATGTTTGACAAAAGTCATTGTGACCTGCGTCACTCGTCTTTCATCAATGGGCTGTTTAACAGTCTATGTGGAAAAGCAGCCAGTTGCTTGGAAAGAATGTTGTGTGGTCTACTGGTGTGGAAAAACCAGGAAACGCATGAGTAGGTGAACTGGTCGCCGTGATATGAATGAAAAATTGTTGAAAACGGCGTAAAACCTCAATGAATCAATCAATTATAAAAGACAAAATAATGGTTGTTATAGATGCATCGAAATTGATTCCATGGGGGAATTTCATAAGCAACTCAATTTTGAAGAGAAAAATCGCATTAGCGCATTGAACCCGATTTTAATCTTCAGACTTGAATTCATAAGAAGTTCATCGAAAATTATTAGAAATAATTTCCCGAAATATCTATTTTAGAGTGTATAATCGTTTTTAAATGGGCTACACAGTGTTTATATATTTAAGTAGAATGTCTTGATTAATTCAATTAATACTTTCGCACTTATAACAAATCTGCAGCATACTTCTTAAAAAAGATTTCTGAAAAAATATGGAAAATCTCTATAGATGAAAGTGAAATGATCAAATAAAGATTTAAAAAAAATAAAAATTTAGCCAAATGGAGAAATGTCTCGTTATAAGCAAATTTCTCCCTTTGTAGCCATTTCTTTTTAAAAAATGACGCTAAAGCGGCCATTTCAACAAGGATTGTTTTGGTCCCGATAGTACGTGATCCTTTTTTTGGTCGATCGCCCGCATTTTTGCGAAAATAGTCGGGAGCCTGCGAGCACTGTCGAGCACCACCCTATACCTTCGGGGGAAGATCTTTCGCGATCGCCTCAGTCCTCCGAGGGTCGGGTACCGAAAAGGTGATCGGCTACTGTTTTAAAACATGTTAAAAAACAGTAGCCGATCAAAAACCGTCGGCCCGTGGTCGTCTTGGTCGTCCGAGGATCCCCAGAAGGTCCCCTTGTCTCGCCCGCCCTCTGGAGCTTTCGTATAGCCTCTGCCGCTCTCTACCGAGGGTCGTGAGAAGCGAGTCTCTACCGGGCCTTTGCCGTGTACCTGCGGGTACGTGCGCGTACTTTCGCATACTTGCGCCCCAGAAACGTGTCGATCGCGCGAGGAAAATCCGTGATTCGTCCCCCCACCATGGTCCATTGGTCGGGACTCAATCGGGTAAAAAAAGGGGACGATTTGGAGGCAATTCAGGACGACAATCGGGCCAATAAAAAAAAAAGATTCATCTGGGACAATCTGGTTCAGATCGGGCCGATTGGAAACAAAAATCCTTGGTGAAATGCAGCCATTAGGTGTATCAACATGTGGGAAAGGACTTACAACCTAATGACGTCTAAGTGGATAAGTGATCACTTACACTCGTTTACGCTATCACACATGTAGACACTTTCTAACGCCTCTGCAGAAGACGACTTTTGAAAACAATGTAACTAAAGGAAAAATTGCTCATAATTAATAATTTCTCCTTTTGCCACAATGTTTGCCATTCCCCTCTAATAAATAATTAAGCTCTTATGTATGGAGATGTATCACATTTTTGCCAATATGTTTTCAAAGTCGTCTATTGCATATTTAATGTACGTGGGAAAGGGTTAAGATTAAATATTGTTCAAATGAGTTGCAACACAAGGAAACCTACCGAAGCATATTTCCAACCAGTGTAGATCCAGATCAACCTGCTACTGCGCGTAGACTGATATGGGTCTGCACTGTTCGTCAAGGAAGCATTTCAAAAGAAGCCTCTGATACACAGAGTACATTACGATCGCAACGTTTGGATTCGCAAACTGACCATTTTTACAGAGCACCCAAATATGTCTTACTATTTATCCGTTTTAAAGGTATCTCTCTAACTTAGAGGGACATCTCTGTGAGATAAAGAGATATCTCTCTAATTTTGAAAAATAAGTATCTAAATAAATGAGATGAATCTGTACGAAAAATATTTCTATCTCTGTCTTAGATATATCTCTGTCTTGGAGATATCTCTGTACGAAAGAGAGGTCTATCTCTGTTTTAGAATTATATCTCTGTACGAAAACGAGCCCCAAAATATGTCTTACTATTTATCCGTTTTAAAGGTATCTCTCTAACTTAAAGGGACATCTCTGTGAGATAAAGAGATATCTCTCTAATTTTGAAAAATAAGTATCTAAATAAATGAGATGAATCTGTACGAAAAATATTTCTATCTCTGTCTTAGATATATCTCTGTCTTGGAGATATCTCTGTACGAAAGAGAGGTCTATCTCTGTTTTAGAATTATATCTCTGTACGAAAACGAGCCCCAAAATATGTCTTACTATTTATCCGTTTTAAAGGTATCTCTCTAACTTAAAGGGACATCTCTGTGAGATAAAGAGATATCTCTCTAATTTTGAAAAATAAGTATCTAAATAAATGAGATGAATCTGTACGAAAAATATTTCTATCTCTGTCTTAGAGATATCTCGTCTTGGAGATATCTCTGTACGAAAGAGAGGTACATCTGTTTTAGAAATATATCTCTATCTCAAAGATATCTCTGTACGGAATAGAGGTATATCTCTGTACGAATATATATATATATCTGTCTTAGATATATCTCTGTCCCAAAGATATCTATGTGCGAAAGAGAGTTATATCTCTGTACGAAATATAGGTATATCTCTGTACGAAATATAGGTATATCTCTGTACGAAAAGAGATATATATCTGTCTTAGAGATATCTCTGTACGAAAGAAGAGAGGTATATCTCTGTCTAAGAGATATCTCTATACGAAAGAGAGTTATATCTATGTACGAAATAAATTTATATATTTATATCTCTAATTAAGAGATATATTTTAGTATTCATTATGTCTCAACACGATTTATTCAATTTCATTCAACTCTTTCATAGGACCTTTATTATTTGTTCTCTGTACGGGTTCTGTCTGTACACACGTGTAGACCCGAGGCTTTACTCTGAATGCATGTGTATGCCATTAGACACATTTCCCCCTGACGCGTCTCTGATCAATCTTTTCTTAGAACAGACAAAGTAATTTCCGGAAACTCGATTAGAAGATGTTTAAGTAGTAAAGAGATTTCACGAAAATACAAATCACGCCGAAAATTTACATTATCAAATTTACTTAGCAGCGACTTTCATGCGTACAATTCGTGCACTGAACATCTCAAGGGGACCTATCTTCACCAGCTTAGTTCAACAAAGGCATATCACCATTTTAACGTTTTATTCAGTGCTAAGCCCTGGTAGCTAAGTCCGTATCGACGCGGTCTAGCAGACCAGGGAGTATGAGTTCGAATCCCAGCTCGTCCAACATTATTTCCTACGTTTGACAATAGTCAATGCGATAAGCAATGGGCTAAAAAGAAAATGAAAAGCAGTCAGTTGTTTGGAAACACTGATGTTTGATGAACTACTGTTGTGTGAAGCCAGGAAGCACATGGATAGCGTAACTGGGCATCGTGATAAGATTGAGAAAAAAATTCAGTAAACTGTTGAAACATTGAGTACAGGTATCCGCGCCGTCTGACCAGGCTCTTTACTGTTAGCAAATGTATCTCATATCTTCCAAATGTAAAGCTGGTCAAGACAATTTCAAAAATTCACAATTGAAAGGGTTAACTCATATATCAGTGAACTCCCGGTATCGTCAGCTGGTATCGTCAGCTGGTATCGTCAGCATTGCAGTTTAATACCAGCGGTGTCGCAGGAAAAGAAACCTTTTATCTACAATGTGTTCCACTCTATCAAAGGTTGATATTTCATTGATTTGGGCTTTTCAGCCGTCCCACGAGAAAACCAACATTATGTTCCGCGCAAACTAATCCGGGCCGACACATTCCGTCTCATGGTGATATAGGTATAGAGTAATGATTCCTGAAACAGAAAATCCACAGGAGGCGAAAAGTGTCTGCCCGGATTAGCATGCGGGGCATGCTCAGGCTGATCCGGTTCGATACTTTACGCAGAGTCAATAATGTTGGTTTCTCGTGGAACGGCTCGCATTCTTAAAGAGGATTCCGCTCTACAGAGGTACTTTATTTGGTACGCTTTGTAATAGACGGGGTAGTAAGATCGTTGCTCCAGAACACCGACCGCGACGCATTTACGACCACTGTCGATTTCTATAAACTTTAAACCGACCGTTACGCATTTATACCTCCACTGTATATGTGTATCAACCTGAAACCGACTACAACTCATTTACGACCACTGTATATTCAGTTCAACCTACTATCAACCGACTGCAACGCATTTAGGACCACAACATATATTGATATCAATCTAAAACCAACCGACCGCAACGGATTTACGACCAGTGTCGATTTATATCAACCTTAATTTAACCGACCGCAATGCATTTACGACCAGTGTCGATTTATATCAACCTTAAATTAACCTACCGCAATGCATTTACGACCACTGTCGATTGATTTCAACCTCAAACAAATCGACCGCTACCCTTTTATGACCACTGTATATTTATATCAACCTTAAATCAACTGACTGCAACGCATTTACGACCACTGTATATGTTTATCAATCTTAAACTAACCGACCACAACGCATTTACGACCACTGTGGATTTATATCAACTATAAACCAACCGAGCGCAAAACATTTATGACCACTGTATATTCATATCAACTATAATCCAACCGCTCGCAACGTATTAACGACCACTGTCAGTTTTTGTCAAACATAATCCAGGAAATCCGAACAAAACGAATTTATTACACAAAAACAACTTATGATGCATCTTCAATTGGAACACTTACGCTAAGGCTGATTTTCCTGTATCACCGCTTACTAGTGTGAGCCAGCCGTTCCACGAGATGGACTCTGCGTAATGTATCGACCCAGATCAGCCTGTGCATCCCACGCAGGCTGATCCGGGCCGACACATTACGTCTCAGGTGAATAGAGGTATATACTAATGATTCCTGAAACAGATAATCCACAGGACGCGAAAAGTTTCTGTCCGGGTAACGCCTGCGCGGCATGCTTATGCTGATCCGGGTCGATATTTTAAGCAGAGTCCACAATGTTGGTTTTATCGTGGAAGGGCTCGTGTGTATATTAGACTATGATGGTTTAGGTCATCTTCCAAGTTAGACCAGAAATCAGATTTGCATAGGAAAAGTTACAACCCCAAATTATAGTTGTGAGCAATTTAGGGAATAAACATTGTCTGTTGGGGAAAAAACTCTCCATATTTGTATTGGTATTTATTGGATGTCTGACGTTATTACCACGTCCAACGCTTATTCCGTACTTGTTTTATCTAAAAAGAAAACTGCTCCTCTTTAAGGACTGTCAGTTTATTTTGTACACTTTTTAAACAGAATTTGATTTGAATTTTGATTTCGAAGCGGTTGATATATCAAAATTGAACATGGGTGTTCGGATAAAAAATGAATTTTGAAAACATGACAGTAGCTTTAAACCCTTTCCCTCATACGGCAAATCTGCAGCAGACGACTTTGAACGTATTTTGTCAAAACATAGAAAATCTCCATAATTGAATGGATAACCTATGACAAAAAGTGGAAAACAATGTGGCGAAAGGAGAAATTGCACGTTTTGTGCAATTTCTTCTTTTGTCACTATGTTTTCAAAAAGCCGTCTGCTACAGAGGCGTCAGAAAGCGTCTATATGAGGGAAAGGGTTAAGCATAAAACAACAAGATGAGGAATGCATCCAAATAGCATTATAGAATATGCAAACACTGCTGTTGTACTAGCAATATGCTTAACCCCTTCCCTCATACGACAAATCTGCAGCAAACGACTTTGAACATATTTTGTCAAAAAATAGAATATCTCTATAATTGAATGGATAACCTATGACTTAAAGTGGAAAACATTGTGGCAAAAGGAGAAATTTCTCGTTTTGAGCACTTTCTTCTTTTGTCACTACGTTTTCAAAAAGCCGTCTGCTGCAGAGGCGTCAGAAAGCGTCTATATGAGGGATAGGGTTAAGATACATAGCTAATATGCGAAACATTTAATTCAGCTGTTCTATGTTATTGATAAAAGCGTACATAAAGGCTTACAAAAGCAATCCCGGTCCGCAAGCGTTGCCTTTTTTCGTAATTTCTTGGAGAAAAGCACTAATCCAGCTCCGACAAAGTTTTATGGGAGATCAGTTGTCTTTTGAACATAAGTTTATGCAGTTCTGTTGCGAGAAAGTCAACTGAGAAACACATCGTTTCGTACAATAATACTAATTTTGATTTTCTTGACAAAATTTTGTCTCACTTTGCCCATCAATTATTTTGATATACACCTCTGTCTTACCTGTAAAGACTAGTGCGGAAAATGGACATCTATGTCCACCTAGTGAATAAATAAATGGGTTCTGTGTATAAGAATAAAATGGAAAATGATGAAATACATTTTTTCATTTGTATTATCACATGCATGTATATCATAAATATAAACTATAAAATATTGGTTTAATTGGTTTAACCGACGACATTTAGTTTAAACTTATTTATTTTAAATCGATTGCGAAACAAGCTTTAAGCTTATATTAATCACGCTCGATGTCTGCTTCCTGGATACTTAACCAGTACTCGCGCCGATTGTGTGGAAAAATCCCAAAGTCAGGACCGACGACATTTGAAAACACTGTGACAAATACAACTGAAATATTGTTGAAAACGGCGTTAAACATCAAGGCTCAAAACCTTCATGTGATGAAAACCCGATCGACAACAATATTTAATTTTCCCAATTCGGTAACATTTTACTAACTTTCACCTACCATGACTATTTCGTACAATTTAGTAATCACTTCAGTGCTACTCAAATATCTAAAACTATCATATTAAAACTAAAATCACCTCGCCATAAATCTTTTTTCTTGGTAAACAATGTAAATTTAGGTGCCATTGCTCGTTCTGAGCAATGGCACCTAAATTTGCATTGTTTACAAATGGATCAAAATTGCCCCTAAACCAGGGTTTTCAAAATAAGTTTTTAATTACAACCGTTTCACGCCAAGCCCTCGAAATGGATTATTCGGAAAGAAAATCTAAGTTGTTAAATAAATGTCAGACCTAAGCTGAAGTCTCATAATCAGCATGTTTTTGTCTGTGCCTTGAACTCTTATAAAAACAACAAGGTCAAGGTAAAATTCCTTTTAACACCAATAACAATCGCTGTTTAAATCATTTCGGATTTTTTTTGAATAAATACAAAGCATTTAAACCTTGTTACGAATTCAAGACAACGATTCATCTTGTTTTTACTTGTCCTACATAAGTAAACCAAAAGGTTTTGTATGATCCTTTACTGCATCCATCTCTACACTATCAAGTATGTGAACAATGCTATGTTGAAACGAAAAGTATCTATACATTATTATATCCTTCTGTGTGGTTCAAGAAAAAGCTCGAATTAAAGTTGGACGTAATTGCGTTTTTATCGACTCCCTCTCAGTTTGAATGAACCCCGAAATTTTAAAAATTTAACGTTTCAATGTTTGAAATAAAGTGGAAAAAAAAAAGAATTCCCCAGAACAAAGTGAAAGTGTTTTACAATATCTCCGGTGTATTGCTTTACCAACGATGCCTGTCAAAATTTAGACGGGATTTTCTTTGAACCCTGACTAACTCGTCTTAAATTGCACTTTCAATTCATACAGTTCTGCGAAAAAACGCGATGTTAACACCTTCACAGTGTCTGCTATGCTTCTCTCATTACGCACAAATTGCTGATTTCGACATTTTAAGTTTACAGACAAATTTTACAATCTACTTAAATGTCAGACATATTAATGTCTCACAACTTAATAAAGTATATTGAACTGTAATACACCCAGGGATATGTCATAAATGAGCCCGGGTGTTAGTAACACTTCTATGAAGAAATCGACTTCGTGAAATTTCTTCATAAACGAGAGGTTTATTATTTAAAAGAGTTGAACATATTTTTTTTTTTCAAAAGTCGTCTGGCTCAGGTGTGTTAGAAAGCGTCTACATGTGGGAAATAGTTAACCCTTTCCCCACATACGACAATTCTGCAGCAGACGACTTTGAACATATTTTGTCAAAAAATAGAAAAACTCTATAATTGAATGGAAAACCTATGACTAACAGTGGAAAACATTGTGGCAAAATGAGAAATTGCTCGTTTTGAGCAATTTCTTCTTTTGTCAATGATGTTTTCAAAAAGCCGTCTGCTGCATAGGCGTCAGAAAGCGTCTACATGTGGGAAATGGTTAAAGCAGCATTGGTAAAGCTACTGGGGCTCAATTTTTAATGTTTTTGTCAGGCCTATATAACTTATAGGCGGACATTGAAGGCTCTGGCGAAACTGTGCATTTCGAGGGCTTGGCGTGAAACTAAAAACCTTTTTTGAAAACCCTGGTTTAGGTGCAATTTTGACCCCTTTGTAAACATTGCAAATTTAGGTGTTCCGAGCAATTGCACGTAAATGTCCATTGTTTACCAAGATAAATGAGTAAACGCTTATAAAGACTTCGTGGCGAGGGGATTAACCTTGGTAAAAAAAAAATACCAATTCTAGTTACAACCGTTTTACGCCAAGCCTTCGATATACCCAGGCTTATGGCAAACCGTTTTACTAATCATTCGTTTTAAAAAATATCTCCATAACTAAGAAAAGCTAATCTAATCCGGGCCGACACATTCCGTCGCATTTGGATAGTGGTATATAGAGTAATGATTCCTGAAACCGAAAATCCACAGGAGGCGAAAAGTGTCTGTCCGGGTTAGCATGCGCGGCACAATGTTGGTTTTCTCGCGTGATGGCTCAATTATGATTAAATTGCATGGAAGTCACATTATACAGACAAACAATGATTCACTCAGGACCGTAATTAAGACAGATGTAAGAACATGTTAAATGTTCCAGGGCTTTTTGTAAACAAGTGCCCTTTTAATTAAGAGATCCATATTGGGACGTAGCGTGATTCTTTGACGTATATCACACACTCCGTAATACAGCAGCGGACGACTTTTGGAGACGTTGAGGGAAATGAATAAATTGCTTCTCAAAATTTCTCAAATTTCCCACAATGTTGTCAACTCTGTATTAAATCACAGTTCCGATTATCCCGTTGTTGCATCTTTTAGTCCCAACATATGAGCCGTCCCGCGAAAAAACCAACATTATTGCATCTGCGTAATATATCGACCCAGATCAGCCTGCGCAGTCCGCGCAGGCTGATCCGGGCCGACACATTCCGTCCTAGGTGGATACAGGTATAGAGTATTGACTCCTGAAACAGAAAATCTTCAGAAGACGAGAAGTGTCTGTCCGGGTTTAGCCTGAGCGGCATGCTTAGGCTGATCCGGGTCGATACTTTACGTAGAGACCACAGTGTTTGTTTTCTCGCGGGACGGCTCAATTATCATTTTCAAAGCAGGGGACTCTAAAAATATTCTACAAGTGAAAACTGTAAAGACAACCACATTTTTATCTCTTTCCCACATATGATTAACGTTTTTCTGACGCCTCTACAGCTGACGGCTTTTTAAAAGATTGTGGCAAAAGAAGAAATTTCTCAATCTGCTTCCAGAAACTTTCATTTACAAATAGTTATCATTTTTTTGCTAATGTGTTTTCAACGTCGTCTGCTGCAGATTTGTCGTATGACAGGATGAATGATCGCCTTTCACTCTAATTTCGGTAAGATCAGGTTCAATCGCGATTCTAATTTCAAGGTACGGGAATTTATCCTTTCCCTCCTGCAGACGCTTATGATGAGCGATTTCTCCTTTTGTTACAATGTTGAACCCTTTCCCACATACAACAAAGCTACAGCAGACGACTTTGAAAACGTATAGGCAAAAAGCACAGAAAATCCCTTTAAATGAACGAACAATAATTGAATAGAGTTGAAAACATGGTGACAAAAGGAGAAATTGCTCGTTTTGAGAATTTTCTTCTTTTGTTGCCATGTTTTCACAAAGCCGTCTTCTGCAGAGGCGCCAGAAAGCGTCAGAAAGCGTCTATATGAGGGAAAGAGTTTATATATACGGATATTCACAAGTTTTGCACAGATGTTTTCAAAGTCGTCTGCTGCAGATTGTTTCCTATGTGGGGAAGGGTTAATCATTTTCCTTGGGGCAAGGGTTTGGAATCGGTCTTTAAATTAAATATTATTTTCTGAAACTTCTGAAGTTTTGATTGTAAGACCTTGGGGGTGACATGACATTTATCTTAATGAAAGTTAACCCTTCCCCTCATACAAACGCTTTCTGACGCCTCTGCAGCAGACGGCTTTTTGAAAACATGGTGACAAAAGAAGAAATTGCACAAAACGTGCAATTGCTCCTTTTGTCACAATGTTTTCCACTTTTAGTCATAGGTTATCCATTCAATTATAGAGATTTTCCACTTTTTGACAAAATATGTTCAAAGTCGTCTGCTGCAGAATTGTCATATGAGGGAAAAGGGTTAACGACTGACGAGAAAGGTCCTGGGGAAATGGATTAACTAACCTTTACCCAATATGCAAACACAGTTTGTCATATCTGACGCCGACGATTTATGAAATCAATCTGACAAAAGGAGAGATTGCTTTCGATGAGAAATTTCTCCGTTTGTCATACTTTTTTCCACTCAATTTTATTGCTATACGGTTACTTATAGTTTCAATGTCATTTGATGCCGATTTGATTGTTGTATATATAAGAAATCATTTTGTTGGATGTTCTTGTAGCAACTCGGTTTATGTCAAAAAGCTAAACTATATTAAGATCAGAGACGCCTATGTGTCTACACATACTCGTCTAAGTCTTCACATTTTGAATTAAAGATCTAAGCTCTCATTTTCGGTGGACTCAGCAAAATATTCCCTAGCATATTTTGATAAACGACATTGGTACCCATCGTTCTTCACGTCATATATAACTGATAACACGTCTTTCGGGGAACCACTAAACAAATATCACTCCGCACCTCGGTCATTAATTACCGTGTAACAGTCGCTACATGAGCGCAAAATAAAAAAAAAATAGTTCTTAACCTTCATCCTTCTATCCTTCTTTCGAGAGTTTGATCCAATCCATCAGACAGTATACGAGATACGAAACTTCAAAAGCAGACGTCGTTTGAAAACATTTAAGAAAAGGAAGACATTGATCAAAACGAACACTTCCTTATTTAACTAAAACAATATTTTGTTTAAATTCTGCAGCCAATATGTTCACCTTTATCCCCAGATGTTTCCGAAACAGATATCTTCAAAACGTTATATAAGGTAACAGGGTAACAGTTAGCAGCAGACGACCTTTGAAAACATTTGGTCAAAAGGGGAAATTGCTCATGATGAGCAATTTCACCTTTTGCCACAATGTTTTCAACTCTTTTCATTAATGTTATTTTCATTTATAGATATATTTCCATAGTTTTGCCAAGAAGCTTTCAAAGTCGTCTGGATCAGTTGTGTTTTCTGTTGGAAAGGGTTCAACATTTTAGTAGTTCATGGCAGACCATGACAAATCAGAAGTGCGATTTTACGGTGCATCTAAATTAGGAAACTCAGAATATTTTTTCCGTTGCTAGGAGCGAAGTTGATTCAGGGTCGTGAAAACCTTGCTTATGAAAGTTATAAGACCGCATCGGTGGTGTAGTGGTAGAGCGTCCGTCTCGGGTGCGGGAGGCCGTGGGTTCGATGCCCGACCGGGTCATAACAAATACTTTTAAAACGGAAGTATTTGCTGCCCTGCTTGGCGCTCAGGGTTGCGGTGTTGGCATTACGATTGACTGGCTGGTGTCAGAATAAATGAACCAGTAGTACTGGTAACTTACCCCGGAAAACGCCGTGATATAACTGAAACACAGTTGAAAGCGGCGATGTGGGGTTAACATTACGACGGTATTGCTGGTGTCAGGATAAATGGTCCAGTAGAACTGGTAAATTATCAAGAAAATGCCGTAATATAACTGAAAACTTGTTGAAAGCGGAATAAAACATAAAACAATCCATCAATATGATAGTTAGTTATAGTAGTGATCATTTATGTTTGTTCCGCTATGAAGAGGTGTGACTTTTAGACCTGAATGTAGTATTGTAAATTAAGGACTACAGTGTAGCGCTGGCTTGTCAAAGTTCATATTTATCACGTAATGGGGCTACAGCTACAGTTTTCTGTCACTCGATAAACCTAGAACTAAATAACATGGAAGACCGACAGCATATACACTGTACACAGATACAATAAGAACCCACTCCAAAAATCGCTAGATGCAGCTCGACCTGTCCTCAAGGAGGGGGAGGCGGGTAATGCCGTTTTCAACATGGTTTCAGTTATATTACGGAGACAGTTCACGTATTTAAGAACCCCTGGGTACACAAACCAGTACTAGGCTAGGAATTTTGACTTGCCCATGGGCATTCCCCCGTGACCGCCGCGACTAGAGATCTAACCAGGGACCACCGGTTCGAAATCCCCGATTCTAACCACTCGTCCACGGATGTTTTCCTCCAAACTATTCTTTTGACAAAAGAGTTGTTTCATCGAATATAAAATGCGCGTTTGTTATCATATTATTGATATTTTTATAAAATATACCACATACATGTATTTGCTAAAACATGCATGCGCAGCAACTTAATGTTAATCTTTATTCAAAGGTTAGATTCACGTAAATATTGTGAAGTAACATGCAATAATTATGTCTCATGAAATATTCATCAAAACATATTCAAATTGTGCGAACAACACACACTGCAAATAAAATACGGATGGATCCCAGACATTAAAACAAACGTTCAGCAGATTATCCCTGTCTGAACTTAACAGGAAACGCTGTGATATCACTGGAAAATTGTTGAAAGCGGTGTAAATCACCATATATATCATAGGTGGACATGGACTCAATGGATGTGTTTGATGTCTAGAAAAATGATAATATATTTAACCCTTTCCCTCATATAGACCCTTTCTGACGCCTCTGCAGCAGACGGCTTTTTGAAAAACATAGTGACAAAAGAAGAAATTGCACAAAACGTGCAATTTCTTCTTTTGCCACAATGTTTCCCACTTTTTGTCATAGGTTATCCATTCAACTATGGAGATTTTCTATGTTTTGACAAAATAAGTTCAAAGTCGTCTGCTGCAGAGTTGTCGTATGAGGGAAAGGGTTACTTACCACTTTTAAAATATAGTTTGCAATTACTCGTTAACAAAAAAGTGACGCAAAAACTGTATATTTTATTGTGTTCAGAAATATTCGCTTGTTAAACACAGTGTTTTACAAAAAGATCATTTACAAAAAAATCATTTAACACCAATTAAATCCGAAAATCGATTACTTTTCCCATGCATTTACACCAAAGGTTTTTGTAATGACTTAACCATTCCTCCCCTGTTATCAATACCTTAAAGACTTTGATTTTACCGAAGTGATTTACCATTTTCTATACCGATAGCAGCGAGTATCGTAGCCAATTTCAATTCTGTGCGGGCGTACCGGGCCTGTTTTAAGGATGTTCGATAATGCAATAATTAGACAAATTGGTTGCACCAATTCAACTCTAACATTTCCTTAACCCTTTTCCTTTATAAGACGACATTTTATTTTTTTAAACGGTTTTAGAAGACATGGTAGACAAATTAGAAAGTGTATCTAAGTTAGAAAAGTATTTTTCCCAAGCCGTTTTGAAATCCGTGTTAAAACTTTACTACCACTTTGATCTAGCTAGCACTTTAAGCTCGGATTATTTCATAACAGGAGACACTTAAATATAGGAAAATTGTTTACCTGTTATCTCTGTAATTATGTCTGCTTCGACTTTTTCGCAGTAATTTATAGATTCAGACGATTTTCATAGGATTTATGGTGTGTTTTTTGTTTAAATCTATGAAATGACGTAAAGATATTAAACAAAACTATACCCTCGCGGCAAAGTTAGATATTGCTCTTAATTAATAAGGACATCGTTTGTCATGGCAGACTTTCAAACATTCAATCCCAGTGCAAGATCCTGAAGGATTGATTGATTGATTGATTGATTGATTGATTGATTGATTGATTGATGAATGGATTGACTGATTGATTGATTGATTGACTACTTGATTTATATATTGATTGATTAATGGATTTATTGATTCATTGATTGGTTTTTTGATAAGTTGACTGACTAAATGATTTATTAATTGATTGGTGGTTGGTTGGTTGGTTGGTTGGTTGGTTGGTTGGTTTGTTGGTTTGTTGGTTGGTTGGTTGGTTGGTTGGTTGGTTGGTTGGTTGGTTTGTTGGTTGGTTAGTTGGTTGGTTGGTCGGTCGGTCGGTTGGTTGGTTGGTTGGTTGGTTGGTTGGTTGGTTGGTTGGTTGGTTGGTTGGTTGGTTTGTTGGTTGGTTGGTTGGTTGGTTGGTTGGTTGGTTGGTTGGTTGGTTGGTTGGTTGGTTGGTTGGTTGGTTGGTTGGTTGGTTGGTTGGTTGGTTGGTTGGTTGGTTGGTTGGTTGGTTGGTTGGTTGGTTGGTTGGTTGGTTGGTTGCTTGATTGGTTGCTTGGTTGGTTGGTTGGTTGGTTGGTTGCTTGGTTAGTTGGTTGGTTGGTTGCATGCTTGCCTGGTTGCTTGGTTAGTTGGTTGGTTGCTTGGTTGCTTGGTTGCTTGGTTGGTGGCAAATACATTGATTTATTGATTTAAGCGCCCTGTTATAATTAGTTCAGCTATATAAATGGCGTCCATATGTTTCCTGGTCTAATTGAATCAGTGTACTAGACAACATTCTTACCATGCACCTGACTACCTTCCCAAATTAACTTTTTAATCTTAGTAGCAATTACAATCACCAAACAGAATACTTGCGATGCCGGGATTTAAACTACAGCTGCTTGATCAAGCGCTGTTGCCGACTAAGCTACAGGCGGAGGATGTGTATTTTAACTCGAGAACTATTGGGAAAGTGTGTGTGTTCCATACTTGTTTAATGTGCCAAAGGGCATGTTTGTTTCACTTCCCTGTAAAACCAATCTACGATACCGCATATTAGAATAAAGGTCAAAATTCAGTGAACACGAACATTTAACCACGCCAGGAGTAACGGAATCTTGGTGCATTTCCGTGTTACAATCATAACAAGGCTTCCATTTGATTCTCGTTTTTTAGATAGCTTAATGTGTTTATTTGTATGGCATATTACGCTGTTTTCAATATTTCTGTTTTGTTATATCAATCAACGCGTTTCCTGAGTAAGTTGCCAGTTCTACTGGTCCATTTCTCCTGACACCAGCAAGTCAGTCGTGATGTAAGCCCCATAATCTTGAGCACCAATGAGGGAAAGCAGCCACGATGTAATCGCTCACCGAGCTATATGATAGTTCATTTAATCTTAACTTTAACTCTTTCAGCGCCGAATTGTTTAACCCTTTCCCTCATATAGACGCTTTCTGACGCCTCTCCAGCAGAAGGCTTTTTGAAAACATAGTGAAAAAAGAAGGAATTGCTCAAAACGAGCAATTTCTCCTTTTGCCACAATGTTTTCCACTTTTAGTCATAGGTTATCCATTCAGTTATAGAGATTTTCTATTTTTTGACAAAATATGTTCAAATTCGTCTGCTGCAAAATTGTCGTATGAGGGAAAGGATTAAAGTAGACTCTTCCATGTTCAAACTCGGGCGTCTCCATTTCCCATGTAATAAAAGTTTGGACTATTTTGATAACTAAAAGGCAAACAATGCTGATTTCAGGTGAGACAGCTCGTCACGAGCTGTCTGACCTGAATCTGTATTGTTTGCAAAAAACCTCCATACTGCATACTGCCATTGGCGCTGAAAGAGTTAAATTATCAAGGGAGTAAATCTCGGGGTCAACAGGTCTCAATGCAAAAAAGTTACATCTAGAAAAATTGTATGCATAATTTCCATACAGATGTGACAACATTAATGAAAAAATAATCCGCTTTTTCAACAATGTTTCAATATACAATACGATACAAAAAAAATTATTTCGATGCTGAGTATGTACATAATACATAAATGAAAACTCTGCAATATATTATACAACGTGATCAGAGGGCAACAAAAGGCGTAGTAATTAAATCAATATGAGAGAAAAATTGAGAGTAAGAGAAAAAGAATAAAGTATATATAGAGGAAAAAAAGAAAGAATGTACATAATGGAGGATAGAAGCATGTTTTGTGGTTTAAATATGTGTGTTAAGCATGTTTATTTGAAAGCTCAATATGCTTGTTTTCGTCATGTTTCCATATTTAATTGTTTTCCCTTTTCGAAACAAAATAAAAAGGAAATGATTATGGAAATATTTATATTATTCAAATTTTAAATAGTCGTTTGCTGCATGTGCGTCAAATGTCATCCGCATAATGTAAAGAGTTAGAAAGAAACTTTCAAACGTTTTTTCAATCTGAGGGTCATTAATATTATTGATAAAGTAATTTACTTTGTGATTGATAAATCTGATTGATTTGTAATTGATATCACCAATCACAGATTTGTTCTGCGTCACAAAAAGGTATGTGCGATTGCAATTCCGGACAGTGAAGCCTCCGATCGTACCTTATCGTGTGTTTATTCTGATCAATACTGTCTTAACGTTACCTGGCGGAGATGAATAGGACTATACGTCAGCTGTGCAGTCAAACGATAAGGTGTCGCTCTCGCCACATATTTAGTTAGATTATTTTTTCATGTAATAATTTGAGATGTTTCTCTTGGTATATATATATATATATATATACTCTTGCTTTGAGGTTGGGGTATATAGATCTTTATTATAAATGTATATTTCCTCCAATTTTAAAGACTATAATAAAGAAATAATACACACATTTATAAACAAAATAAAAAAGAAAACATGAAAGCGATAAACAGATGAACTGACATGAATATATACAAACGTATAGTGAACTAATGATTATGAAAAACACAAAATTATGAGAAAAATAGAAGATATATATTGATTGATGTGGAAAAGGCAAACATAAGGGGGAAAACAATAACGGTCTTAGATACTAGTTCTAGATTCGCCGGTGTTCATTATCTTTGTTAACTGCTTTGATCTAAAATCAGAATTTGTTCTGTTTTGAAGTGAATTCTTTCGAATTTGGATTTAATTTCCAAGTCTGTTATATTTTCGAAAAGTTCCTTCTTCTCCTTATCAGCCTCGGCGCTCAGGGTTGCGGGGTAAGCATTCTGACTGACTGGCTGGTGCCGGGATAAATGAACCAGCAGTACTGGTATCTTACCCAGGAAACGCCATGATATAAATGAAAAATTGTTAAAAGGGGCGTAAAACATCAAACAATCTTCTGGTCAATTGACAGATATATAATAAAGCCAATATGAAAATGCAGTTGTTCACCACTTTCTGTGTGTGACAGTTATATGCTATAAAACATGTTTTATGTGGGTTCCGGTTTTGATCCCTGGCAGTGGGGATCATGGTAAAGTTGAAATAAACTGCTGTCTATAAGGCATCAAATGGCGTCTGTTTTTTGTAACCTCTGAATATGTATGTGCGTATTGTCCATCTATATTCATTCAATGTCCAATCGGAAAGCGACGCATTTGCTCAAACTTCACAACTGATCTTAACACTAGCTTTCTGGAATGCATCATAAACGTATCACCTCATGGCGAGACCGTTAAATTGACGTGTTCGAATTCGAGTTCTATACTATAAATAGACCCATGTCAATTATTTGAGTAGGGTAATGTCTCCACGTATTGATTGACTCCTAATCATGCGTAAAGATAAGTGCAAATGACACCTTCTTTATGACGTCATAATGTTCGGAATACATTTACCTTTATCGTCCATAGCACTCCTTGAATACGCAATATGGGTATTTCAGGGTTAACGACATTTAAGTAATCGATTCTGATTCCAATGTCAATCAACTCTTCAGCATTGCATCATAACACTTTAATCAATTTTCCAGTTGGCAAAAACGTAACAGGGATTGTTTCTTTGATCACTTTCCCACCTGCAGACGACGCATTTTGACGCAATAGCAGCAAACGACTTTTGAAAACATTCTGGCCAAAGGTGAAATTGCTCATGATGAGCAATTTCACCTTAGGCCACAATGTTTCCAACGTTATTTAACAATTAAGCTTTCTTTTATGTAGATTTTTCAGTTTTTTTGTCACCATGTTTTCAAAGTCGTTTGCTGCATTTTTGCTGTAGGTGGGAAAGGGTTAAGAAATGGGAAATGGGAGTGTTGAGGTTATGCATGACTAAAATCTAGGACGCTGACAACGGAAGTAGGAAGGCAGCGAGATACCTGTTCAGATATCGGATTCAATTTTATGAAATAAATAAATTCTTGAAGATAAATGCTCTTTTATAAAAGGAGGCTTAATCGGAAGATAAACACAGACATCTTCTTTTAACCCTTTCCTTCATACGGCAATTCTGCAGCAGACGACTTTGAACGTATTTTGTCAAAAAATAGAAAATCTCCATAATTGAATGGATAACCTATGACAAAAAATGGAAAACATTGTGGCAAAAGGAAAAATTGCACGTTTTGTGCAATTTCTTCTTTGTCACTATGTTTTCGAAAAGCCGTCTGCTGCAGAGGCGTCAGAAAGCGTCTATATGAGGGAAAGGGTTAAGTAATTGGGTTCCTTTCAAAGGAGTGTTTGTAACATAGCATACTGTAGAATTTAACAGAAAGCATCCGAATGAAGCTGAAGTTGAATGTTGGTCACGCAACGTCTCATTGAAGGCATTCTGGAGAGAGATTGCCAATGATGACCAATTTCTCGTTTTTCCATGGCCGCCTCGGTGGTGAAGTGGTAGAGAGTGCGCCTCCGATGCGGGAGGTCTCGGGTTCGATCCCCGACCGGGTCATACTAAATACGAAATAAATGACTGATTGGTGACAGGATAGGTGGACCAGTAGTAGTGGAAACTTGGGTGTGTGGGGGGGGGGGGGGGGGGGGGGGGGGGGGGGGGGGGGGGAAGGGTTAAATATAGATGTCTTAAATATGGAATAAGAATGGCATTTTATAACATGCGCACCCTCGTAAAAATGTCATTCCACAATATAAAACACCGCAATTTTCTAAGAAATACTGTATGTAAGAGTAAATTTCTGTCACATTTGGCGCCTTCAAATCTGATTGGTAGTTTGCTGCATTTTTGCTGTAGGTGGGAAAGGGTTAAGAAATGGGAAATGGGAGTGTTGAGGTTATGCGATGAATTCGTACGAATATGTCACACTTGTGACATATTCGTATGTGTGAAATTTAAGGTTCAACAACCCTATATATGTATATATAGGGTAATATCTATTTTTAGAGGAGCAAGTCCCTGTGGGTATGTCAACGTTTCAAAGCCGTCTGCTGCCTATGTGTTGTATGTAGGGGAAAAGGGTAAAATATAGATGTCTTAAATATGGAATAAGAATGGCATTTTATAACATGCGCACCCTCGTAAAAATGTCATTCCACAATATAAAACACCGCAATTTTCTAAGAAATACTGTATGTAAGAGTAAATTTCTGTCACATTTGGCGCCTTCAAATCTGATTGGTAGTTTGCTGCATTTTTGCTGTAGGTGGGAAAGGGTTAAGAAATGGGAAATGGGAGTGTTGAGGTTATGCGATGAATTCGTACGAATATGTCACACTTGTGACATATTCGTATGTGTGAAATTTAAGGTTCAACAACCCTATATATGTATATATAGGGTAATATCTATTTTTAGAGGAGCAAGTCCCTGTGGGTATGTCAACGTTTCAAAGCCGTCTGCTGCCTATGTGTTGTATGTAGGGGAAAAGGGTAAAATATAGATGTCTTAAATATGGAATAAGAATGGCATTTTATAACATGCGCACCCTCGTAAAAATGTCATTCCACAATATAAAACACCGCAATTTTCTAAGAAATACTGTATGTAAAAGTGAATTTCTGTCACATTTGGCGCCTTCAAATCTGATTGGTAGTTTTAGCTGAAGTAATATATGAGTTAACAATTACCTATAAAATGTGTAAGATTAAATGTAAGGATTTGTAAGAAATAAGACCTTTAGGTGGCCTTCTTTACGAAAGCAGTTCACGTAAAGTTAAACCTTTAATTGAATATAACTTCACGGAAACCAGTCCTTCGGCATTTGCGACGACAAGTGTAGAACCAGACGATCCTACGTAGTTGCGCAGTCTGAGCTGACTTTGCACAGTTTGCATGTTAGTCTACGAAGCAGAAGGTTTCGAGGAACTTGTAATAAGCAATTTTCAATTGGATAGCAAATAGAATGGGTGCACAGACAGATTGTATATGAGTGTAGCTTTGCGATTTTCAATTGGATAGCAGATCAAATAATGTTTTCAAAAAGCCATCTGCTGAAGAAAGCTTCTGTGAAGTGATGCCATTTTGGACCCCTTAGCATGGATGTGCAACCGGTCTATTATCACTAGAGTTATGATTACTCTAAATTGGGTTTTCCTGGACTATCGCCAATATACTCTTGTCATTAATACACTAAGGTTGGTTTTTCTGGCATATAGCCCACATGATCTTGATATCCATACGCCAAGGTTTGTTCTCATGGAATATCGCCCACATGCTCATGTCATTTATGCGCCAAGGTTTGTTCTCATGGAATATCGGGCATGTGAACTTGTCAATTATACGCCTAGGTTTGTTTTCCTGGGAATATCGACCATATATGCTCAGATGCCTGCCCATACAGATCGTCTTAAATTGACATTTGTGTTAGCCAATCAAACTGTCGCTTATAAAATCGTTCGGTATAAAACAAGTTAGATAACCCATGTAAATAAACGAGATGGAGAAGCGGTCATTGTCGAGTATTGCGATTGTATAGATTACACTGATGGTCGCATCGTTTGATTTTAGTTGACACATGGTCAATTCGGGAAGATCTTTTATGCGGCTTATACATGGAAGCGCGGCGTTAGTATGGGATAGGTTTTAATTGTGTACCATGGGGTGACGTAATCGAAAAGTGAGCAACCAACATTATTATTGTTAAAAAAAACCTCTGTTATATGTTTTATAAAATATCTACCTTTATGAATAAATAAATTGTATAAAATGATTTAAGAAACAGCAAGATACAAAATACGTATGTCTTCTACCGTTATTACACAACTTATTTTTTTATAGTTTGGTTTACGACCCGATTCAAAGCTCAGAAAAAAGTTTCTGGCGATGTTTTTGCCTATTTACGATATTGAGATTTTTAAATAAATGGGTAATCTTTAAAGAAAATCAATGATGATTCATTTTAATGACTACATATTACAGTATAATTCTAGAAACTGTAAAAACAACGTTAACCTAAATATGCAATAGGCATGGCCGTAAAGTGACCCGTTAATGCAGCATGCCATCGCTTGTCGATTTTGGTTATTCTTATTTAATATATGACAAGGTGTCATCGGTTCCTGCCGTTATGAATACTATGCTGTTTTCACGATTTCATCCGATTTCTAAATTTCATTGGATTCGTACCCGATTGTTCATGTTTCGTTCGAGATGAACGATTCGTACCAACTGGTTTTCACTCTTTGCTCTTTGGGAACTGACTTGACCATTTTTGTTTGTTTATTTTTCAGTTTTCTACTGGCATGTTCAAAACGATTAAAGTGACATTACAAGCAAACAAAACAGACTTAATAATTCTTGCTATATGTTGATTATACATGTGAACTTTCATAATGCTCAATCCTGATCATACATATTTTTTTTATTTTTAATTACTTCGTATTATTTGTTTATATACTCCCGTTTTTGCTATCATACTTCTGCTAAACTGGAAGGAGAATAGACTTCCACCTCTACTTCCAAAGCTTGTGTCAGACTTAACTTATAACTAGAGGCAATGAACCTTAATATATGTTAATATTTAAGCACCTATGTTATTTTTATCGAATTGATCTAGTTAGAGTATTTAAAACAGTTTATTGGTAAAAAAGAACTTGAGTAACTTCAGCTTGTATGATGACACTTTATAGTTTCAGTGAATGTTAAGTAAACTGTAAACAAAATGGTTCAGGACTAAACTTGTCATTTCACGACTAAACTTCACATGCTGAGTATCACATAGATCGTAGTATATAAAACCTTTAATCCCTACGTCAATATTTACCCTTTCTGCTCTTGGTAACCTTTGTGTATAGGCTATGGTAGCCAGGTGAGCAATATAGGCACATCTTAGCTTTCTTGTTTAAAATAAAGGGACATTTGGCCTTCTTGTTAGAAATATTTACATCCTGTCTGCTTGCACAGGTTATTTACATGAACTGAACTGCACCTGCTTCCTTTAAGTCATGCTTCAAAATCATTCTTCTTGTTAACGTTGACATACATGCTTTGTCGCAAACATGACTTCCTGTAAGTAAATATAAATAATATTTTATAATAAAACAATAGTATTTGTTTCAATTAAAGACAATAGCTGCTCGCCCAAATAGTTCAGTCAGCATGGCAATGGTGAACAATAACTCACCATTGATATGTAATGTATTGGGACACATATTCGCGTGACCCATCACATTTACAATTGGCTTTTAGGAACATATCGAGGAAAATGATCTCTCTAGAAAGGTGATTTATGTCAACATTCATATGCCTGCTAGCCGTCTGCACAACAATTACCATACACAACTGACAAAGTGTGATATAAATTTGCATGTCTATTGAATAAGTAGCAATCATGTGTCATAGACTGTCGGATATTGACAGTGATACTTTAAGCAACATCAGATTATTCTACCTTCTCTTGCAACGAGAAGATTATAGGATATATAAAAGCATACTAACCAGAATTTGTATTACCCCGATACTTTTAGAATATCCGAAATGTGTCGACTAATTGTTGTTGTTTTTTAAGCCGCTTTCAACACATTTTTAGTTATATCATTGCGTTTCCTGTGTTAGTTACCAGTACTACTGATCCATTCATCCTGACACCAGCAAGTTAGTCGTAATGCTCATCCTGCAGCCCTGAGCGCCAAGGAGGGCAGATATTTCTACCATTTTTAAAGTAGTTGGTATGACCCGGCCGGGGATCTAACACAAAAGCTCTATCACTGCACCACAGAGGCGGTATCCAAAATATAGCAAAGGTCAAGAACATAATGTTCTCTATAGCAATGTCTTTAAACAGCATTTGCGTACAATTAAGACCAATGTTAGCTCATTGCAGTCATTTATTGCCCTACCCAGCCATTAATTAAAAGCAGAAACCACACATACAATTATGGGGCATTATCATGATTCAGATAGAATCATCGGAATCGTTAACCTTTCCGAATGGTATCTTTGATTTCCGTATGTCGCCGGTTTTTATAAACAGCACATACTTATAGACTCGGCTATTTCCAGTTATATCACTGCGTTTCCTGAGTAAGTTACTAGTACTACTGATCCATTCATCCTGACACCAGCAAGTTAGTCGTAATGCTCACCCGCAGCCCTGAGCGCCAAGGAGGGCAGATATTTCTGCCATTTTTAAAGTCTTTGGTATGACCCGGCCGGGGATCGAACACACACGCTCTATCACTGCACCACAGAGGCGGTATCCAAAATATAGCGAAGGTCAAGGACATCATGTTCTCTATAGCAACGTTTTTAAACAGCATTTGCATACAGTTAAGACCAATGTAAGCTCGTGAATTTCGTGCAGTCATATCTTGCCCTACCCAGCCATTAATTAAAAGCAGAAACCACACATACAATTATGGGGCATTATCAGGATTCAGATAGAATCATCGGAATCGTTAACCTCTACGAATGGTATCTTTGATTTCCGTATGTCGCCGGTCTTTATAAACAGCACATACTTATTGACTCGGCTATTTCCCTCCGAAGACGTAAGAGATCGGAATTGTGTTCGTGCATTTGTCGGTCGTGTCCGGTTACTCACGAACGAAACCGATTTCTAACAAGTTCATACGGAAATCGCCGATCCCATTCGGAATGTTTTACGTTAACGGTTCCTATAATTAACCGCTATAATGCGCTTCAGTAATAAAGGAAACACAGAACAATTTTATCAAATTAATGGTAAACCGAGCACAACTTCTATGACATTTCCAATTATTGTTTTCCGTAACAAATATGAAATATGACCTATTTCCATGATTATATACATTACCACCTCGGCAAATACGAATTAATGGTCTTTGAACTATCATATCGTATTCCACGACCATCTAGTCAACAGAGGTATGATATATATTTCGTACTTTTGTTTCTCAAAACATTTGCTTCTACCATCTAGTTAAAACACAAAGAGATCAAGTGGGATATTGAATCACTCATCTCGTTTAACATTTTGCTTTTTATATTTTCAGACCTTGGTAGCAGAGACGCTGGTACTAGCCAAAACACATGGCTATGTGGAGAAGATAGAGAGCGAGTTAGAAGCGGAACTTGCACGTGATATCTCTGATCCCCCAGAGGATAAACTTTTAAGGTTTGTTTTACTATATGAGCCGTTCCCGCGAGAAAACCAACATTGTGGACTCTGCGTAAAGTATCGACCCGGATCAGCCTATACATGTCGCGCAGGCTTACCCGGACAAATACTTTTCGCCTCCTGTGGATTTTCTATTTCAGGAATCATTACTCTATACCTCTATCCACATGAGTCGGAATGTGTCGGCCCGGATTAACCTGCGCGGACTACGCATGCTGATCTGGGTCGATACATAACGCAGAGGCCATACTGTTGGTTTTCTCGCGGGATTGCTCATATGTGTTGTGTGGTGTCGCAGACTAACACTAAGGATTGTTCTACCTTCGTTTGACCGTTCGTCCGTTCGTCCTTCCGTACGTCGGTCTGTCTGTCGGTATGTCTGTCCGTCACTTTACTGGTTGTTGGAAGTCGAGATAGGTGTTTCTACGAGTCCTCTTGTTTAATCTCCATATAAATTAAGCGTTTAGCTGAAATGGCATTTCTAGAGCAGTCTTCTTTCAGAACATCCAATAGAAGGCTCCTGTAAATTTAACCCTTTCCCTCGTAAAGACGCCTTCTGACGCCTCTGCAGCAGACGGCTTTTTGAAAACAAAGTGACAAAAGAAGAAATTGCTCAAAACAATGTTTTCCACAATGTTTTCCACTTTTAGTCATAGGTTATCCATTCAATTAAAGAGATTTTCCATTTTTTTGACAAAATATGTTCAAAGTCGTCTGCTGCAGAATTGTCGTATGAGGGGAAAAGGTTAAATAGTTATGGCGACATGAACTCACTTCAGTTATAAATATATAATCATGTCAGCCAATTGGGGTTTGTTTGTTTGGTATACTGCGTCGCTTTCAACAATATTCCAGTCATATAACGGCTGTTTCTGGTTCGGTAATTGAACAGCACTACTGGACTATTTATCCTGGCACCAGAGATCCCATCTTCGGTACCCAGGCTTTTCATAAAATATATGATACCCTGGGCAAATTGGCTAGCGAAACTTCGTAAAGCATGCACCACTACACTGTTCTTTTCGTATCGCATGAGCTTTGTGTCTTGCGGCCAATCAAGCAGCTGCATTTCACCTCATAAATTATTCATAAGTACGAGACGTTTACAGCCAATTTGCCCAGGGTATCATATATTGTATGAATAGCCTGGGTACCGAGGATGCAGAGATCCAGAGTCGTTATCCTAACCCCTTAATCTCGAGCACCCAATGCTGTACATCCATTACTTCAAGTATTGTGTACGACCCGGCCGGGGATAACCCTCGACATACTGCACCCGAGGTCGACAATTAAGCAATGTGCCACCGAGGAAGTCGTCAATCGACAAGTGTTCTTATTGCGCTTATGAGTATTGATTGATTGATTGATTGATTGGGGTTTAACGCCGTTTTTAACAATTTCTCAGTTATATCACGGCGGCCAGTTCACCTACTCATGCATTTCCTGGTTTTCTCACACCAGTACTCCACACAACAATCTTCCAAAGCAACTGGCTGCTTTTCCACATAGACTTAGCCCATGCTTATGAGTATTGAAGGCCCAGCGTATCTTGAGCATATATACACAGTCTAACAAGACCATTACTCTTCCTGTCCGCCTACTATATAAAGAGACACATATGTCATTTCTGGCAAAGAACTGAAGGTGTATCACTATATGAGCCGTCCCGCGAGAAAACCAGCAGTGTGGACTCTGCGTAAAGTATCGAACCGGATCAGCTGAAGCATGCCGCGAGGGCTTACCCGGGTAGACATTTTTCGCTTCTTGCGGATTTTCTGTTTCAGGAATCATTACTCTATACCTCTATCCTCCTGAGACGGAATGTGTCGGCCCCGATCAGTCTGCGCGGACTGCACTTGCTGATTTGGGTCGATACATTACGCAGAGGCCATACTGTTGGTTTTCTAGCGGGACGGACCATATGTGCTACTTAAACGGGAGATGCAAACAGATGAATTAACGCCAGACGCGGTTCATAGTATAATGTCTTATTGGAATCGTCCTTCAACTCCACAGCAGATGACATTTCTAGTTTATCTAGGAAAATAATTATAATTATGGACAATATTTTCACATTCAATGAATGTCTCAAACTACCGATAGGTCGAACATATATATATAGTGTGTACATTGCAAGTTCAAGAAGGCGAGGTTTGACTTCATCGACTATCGAAATGAGTTGAAATCATTGTGTCGAGAGAATAAATTGTTCATCATGCGCAATTTCTCAATTTGTCACAGTGGTTGTCGTCTGCTGAAGAAACGTCAAAATTCGTCTGCATGTGGAAAAAGGTATGACACATCTGAAGATGGGTCTAACAACGGCTCACTCAAAAGTAGACAACGAGCCCCGGTAGCTCGGTCGGTAGCCGCGCGGGCTGTCAACCCCGAGGCTTAGAGTGCAAGCTTCAAATCGGTGAAAATCTAACCGACGTCTGTCAAAAGTCAATGAGACAAACGGCATTTGTATTTAATCAATCGGCTGAAAGTCTTTGTTGTAAAGAAGCCAGTTGCTTTGAAAGACATCTGGAGTGCTGGTGTGAGAAAGCCAGGAAATACGTGGGTAGGTGAATTGGCCGCCGTGATATGAAAAAAAAAAGAAATTAAAAACGGCGTTTAACCTGAATCAATCAATCAGACACAAATTGGCTGTACAATTTCATCCTGATTGCATGCGATCTGCGTAAGTAATGCGTGCATCTTATCAATTGTATCTTCTAAATGAGCAGTTTACTGCACGATCGAGCAATAATCGTGTTCATGAATATTCCGTATCTTCCATGGAAAGATCCATCCTGGAGTCGCGTAATATCATATATGTCTACATTGGTCTACATTCGTGTCTTTATAGCCATTTGAATCATTTATGAATTGGTAATTGAGCGCGCTACTCTAGGGACACAAATCTGTCTGAGCAGTGTATGCATGTGGACGCTTGATGTGATGCCAAGTTCGGGATTATTTAACCCTTTCCCTCATATAGACGCTTTCTGACGCCTCTGCAGCAGACGGCTTTTTGAAGACATAGTGACAAAAGAAGAAATTGCACAAAACGTGCAATTTCTCCTTTTGCCACAATGTTTTCCAGTTGTTGTCATAGGTCATCCATTCAATTATGGAGATTTTCTATTTTTTGACAAAATACGTTCAAAGTCGTCTGCTGCAGAATTGTCGTATGAGGGAAAGGGTTATGACCCTTTATCGTCTGGCGCGTTTCTTATATTTAAGATGACTATAAGGCATGCCGCTGTATGTAGATGTGTTTTTGTTATACCGGTTTAACAAGTTAGTCAGTTCAAAATGGCAGTAAAAGAAAAAGAAATGTTTAGAAAAACCTTTCCCACATACGAAAAACCTGCAGCATACAACTGATCTAGGCAACAATTTAGAAACAATCTTTAAAATATATAAATGAAAGTATAATGATTGAATAGTGTTCAAAATATTTTGTCAAAAGAGGCAATTTCTCCTTTGGCCAAAGGGTTTTCAAAGATCGTCTGCTTCAGAGGCGTCAGAAAATTAACCGTCCCGCGAGAAAACCATCATGATGGCTTCTGCGTAATGTATCGACTCAGATCAGCCTGCACAGTCCGCGCAAACTGATCAGGGCCGACACATTCCGTCTCATGGGAACAGAGGTATAGAGTAATTATTCCTGAAACAGAAAATCCACAGGAGGCAAACAGTGTTTACCCGGGTTCGCCTACGCTGCATGACTATGCTGATCCCGGTCGATACATTACGCAGAGTAAATACTGTTGGTATTCTCGCGGGACGGCTTAAATGGTCTGTTTGTTGAATGGTTAATAATGGCGAGGCACCTTAAACACTGCATTTATCACTCCGTATGACCTGGAAGTGTCCAAAAGTTTAACATCAAGACCGTCCAAAACCACGTGAGATCGAGGGCTTGGTGTGAAACAGTTGTAACTAAAATCGGTATTTTTTTACCAAGTTTAATCACCAGGCCATAAAGTCTTTATAGGCGTTAAATCAATTTATTTCTTGGTAAACAATGGAAATTTAGGTGCCATTGCTCGTTCTGAGCAATGGTACCTAAATTTGCATTTTTTACAAAGGGGTCAAAATTGATTGCCCCTAAACGAGGGTTTTCAAAATAGGTTTTTAGTTACAACCGTTTTACGCCAAGCCCTCTAGATGCATTCAGTGCATAATTTGCAAATTCAATTGCTAAAATGTAATAACCTGCTAAATGAAGGAAATTCAATAGCACCATTCAAATTGAGACATTTTGATTAGAAAATATTACAGATTATCGATGACTAATCATATTTGGGGCGCCATATTGCATCGCTTCTTGATTTATATGATAATATCCGGTTGCATGGGGGCATCAAGGGAAATAAATTCATTTGTCAATGTTTAATGTAATATTTTGAAATGGCGTTCAAACAAATCAATAAAAAAAATATTCTTTAAATGTTCTGCCAATTCAAAGTAGGGAATAGTAGTTTGCAGCGTGTTGTTGTTGTTGTTGTTGTTGCTGCTGTCGTCGATGGGGTTGGCGGTTATTCATGTTTGGGAGAATGCAAAATGATGTAATTTCAAATTAGAACGGGATTGTCTAAAATTAAAATTTCTCAAATGTGTGTTCATAAAGAGAATTAGATCAAACGCAATTACGAACTTGATACAAAATGCATCATCATATTATTTATTCTATCAATAAAAGCAAAGCAATAGTCACCGTGTAATGAAAGCATAACTATATAGTTCAACAGTGTGTCTTTATCATATTTTAGTTGAATGCGTATATCCTGCGTCGATGCTCTGTACGCTCACATCACATATCACAAGAGTATTTACGCAGAATGAAGTTAAGAAATGTCAGAGTTGTTTCCCTACCATCTCTGGAAAATCCAGCATTTGTTTCAAAATATTGATATGGCAATCTGAACGCCATTATATTACAAGGACTATCTTTATGTACAGGTATAATAATGTTGATATAATATTGTGCCCGACTTGTCATTTAATATTGAGTTGGATTGGGTTATGTTTTATCGACTTGTGCCATATAATATTAAGTTGTGTTGGGTTATGTTATGGTATTTTATATTGAGTTGGGTTGAGCTATAGTTTATATCATTTCAAATTGGGTTGGGTTAAGTTATGTGTGATGTTATTTCAGGTGGAGGCGGAAAGGTGATACGATATTTAAAAGTAAGCATATAGTTAGGTTAAGTCATGTGTGATGTTATTTCAGGTGGAGGCGGAAAGGTGATACGATATTTAAAAGTTATGTGTGATGTTATTTCAGGTGGAGGCGGAAAGGTGATACGATATTTAAAAGTTATGTGTGATGTTATTTCAGGTGGAGGCGGAAAGGTGATACGATATTTAACAATTATGTATTATGTTATTTTAGGTGGAGGCGGAAAGGTGATACGATATTTAAAAGTTATGTGTGATGTTATTTCAGGTGGAGGCGGAAAGGTGATACGATATTTAAAAGTTATGTGTGATGTTATTTCAGGTGGAGGCGGAAAGGTGATACGATATTTAAAAGTTATGTGTGATGTTATTTCAGGTGGAGGCGGAAAGGTGATACGATATTTAAAAGTAAACATATCCTTCTGACTGTCGTTATTCTATGTGTGTTGGATTGTGCCTTAGTACTCGGGGAGCTCGCCCTAGACTTGTATAAAGTAAAAGGTGAGTAAGTCACTCGATCAGGGTAAACACTGGTCTGTAAAACGTGATAAGAGCCGTCCCGCGATAAAACCAACAGTGTGGATTCTGCGTTAAGTGTCGACCCGGATTAGCCTATGCATGCCGCGCAGGCTTGCCCAGATAGACATATTTCGCTTCATGTGGAATTTCTGTTTTGGGAAATATTACTCTATACCTATATCCCCCCTGAGACGGAATGTGTCGGCCAGGGTCAGTCTTCGCGGACTGCGCATGCTGATCTGGCTCGATACATTACGCAGATGCCATAATGTTGGTGCTCTTGCGCGACGGCTCATATAGTTAAAACAATGAGGAAAATGTTAACCCTTTCCCATATGCAACAAATATGCAGCAGACGACATGGAAAATCATCTTGAGAAAAATTTGTAAAATCTCTTTACACAAAAGTTTAGTTTTGAAATAAAGTTGTGGCAAAAGGAGAAATTGCTCTTGTAGATCAATATCTTCATTTGCCACACTGTTTTTTATTTAGTCGTCTGCTGCAGATACGTTATATAGCGTTTATATGTGGGAAAGGTTAACCATTTATATGATATAATATTTATAGAAACGTCTACTCTAAAAACTTCTGGGGAAACAGATATTACATTAAACAACCTCGAATACTAATTAACACATATTGATATTGTTTGAAATAACTTGGTTTTATTACGCCTCGAAGGTGAAGTGGTAGAGGTCGCAGGTTCGATCCCAGGTCGGGTCAGACTAAATTGTATGAAATGGTAATGATGGCAATCCCTCCGTGTTGTCCATGAGTACGACTGACTCGTTTGTGACAGGGTAAATGGACCAGGAGTACTTACAAGTTACCCAAGAAACCCCTTGATATAACTGAAAAAGTGTCGATAACGGCGTAAATTACCGAACTTACAAAGTATGCCTTAGTTCTCTGGTTGCACAGACCAAAAACTATGAAATGGTCATATTGAATTTTCCCTAGCATTATGACTGACAGAATCAATTGACCAGTTAAACTGGGTCTTACCAAAAAAACGTCTTGATAAAACTGCAAAAAATGTTGATTGCGGCATAAGACACCAAACTAACAAAGTATGCCTTAGTTTTCTGGTTAAACATGCCAAATTCTATAAAATAGTAAAAATGGCTTTTCATCTATGGTGCTCAGGAGTGTGGGCATAGCATGACGACTGACTCGCAAGTGACAGATTAAATTGACCGGTTTAACTGGCATCTTAACCAACAAAACGCCTTGATAAAACTGTTGATTGCGGCGTTAAAAGTATGGCTTGATTTTCAGGATACAATTGCCAAATACTATAGAATAGTAATAATGGCTTTCCCTCCATGGATTTCATGGGTGTAGGGGATGAGCATTGCGACTGACTCGTTTGTGACAGGCTAAATGAAGCAGTTAGTACTAGCAACTTACCCAAGAAACGGATTGATATAACTGCAAAAGTGTTGAATGTGGCGTATACACCGTACTATTAAAAGAGTGGCTTACTTTTCTGGACACACAGGCCAATTACTATACAGTGGTAAAATAATGGTAATGCTGGCTATTCCGCTGTGGCCTTACGGATTGTGGAATAGCATTACGACTGACTCGCTTAAGACGGGATTAATGGACCAATAGATCTGAAAACTTATCCAGAAAACGGCTTAATATAACTGCAACAATTGATGAATTCTACGTGAAACGCCACACTATCAAGTATAACTTAATTTAAAATACTATAAAACTAGTAATAATGGCTTTCATGAGTGTGTGGCTACAAGCATTACGACTGACTGGTTTGTGACAGGATAAATGGACCGGTAGTACTGACAACTTACCCAGGAAACGGCTTAATATTACTGCAAAATGTGTTGATTGTGGCGTAAACCCACCATACTAACAAATCATGTCTTAGTTCTCTGTGTCAAAAGGAGATGCAACCAGTCTGGGGCTCGAACCCGGTTGCTTTCAGGACAAATATTCTACCGAATGATCAATCGGGCGGCTTACATGTAATCTCCCCAACGGTGCCCAAACGTTCGGACCACGACATCTGCATGCACTAGCTTAGCGATTGCATGTACATTAACACTTTTCGACGTAGAAGCAAATCCATTTCTCCTTTTACCATCTTGTTTTCAAAAGTCATCTGCTGCAGGCAGAGTCGTCAGACAGCGTCTCGAGAGCTTGGCGTGAAACGGTTGTAACTCAAAACATATTTTGAAAACCCTGGTTTAGGGGCAATTTTGACCCCTTTGTAAACAATGTAAATTTAGGTGCCATTGCTCAAAACGAGCAATGGCACCTAAATTTGCATTGTTTACCAAGAAAAATGATTTAACGCTTATAAAGAATTTGTGGCGAGGTGATTAACCTTGGTAAAAAAAATACCAATTTTAGTTACAACCGTTTCACGCCAAGCCCTCGGTCTGTGTGTGGAAAACAGTATATATATTCCATTTCACCTCAAGTGACTTACATGCATTTAACGTATTCATCTCTATTTACAGCAACACTTGCAAAGACAGATGAATTAACCAAAGCCACCCACGCGTTTGTGTCCAAGATGGGAGAACTACACCCAAATATTAACCATGATTCCCCGTATGACATGTTTACAGTGTTGCTTAATTCCGTGTTTATATGGATAGACGATGCAAATAATACCCATCTGGCTGGCCCGCCATCGTCGATTCCTTGTTCGAATACCACGCAGGACATAAATAGTTATATAAATGCTGGTGGAGGTCATCTAGGTCGTGAAAACGGGACAGTGACCTTGACCTTACCTGGGTTTACCGGCAGTAATTACGTCCAAGATGAACATGATCTCGAGATTGTCGGAAAGATTGCTCATATTTTCCATTATTTAAGTATTGCAATACTACTTATCATTCTGATCGAGGTGAGTACAACGTGTGTGTCAACACTGTCTTGCCAGGCTCTAAAACTATAAAACTTTAATCTGTATTCAGAATATGTGCTCAAGTATCCGATTGGTCAAAAGCAAATTCATTCTCGAAATTGACCAATCAGAAGTCGGATTTGGATCATGGAGTTCATTTCTTTTCTAAGCAAGGAGAACGTTTTGAGATTTTGTTTAGTTTCGGGCACTGGATTGCAAATTCATAAAATAATACTCAGACTTTGTTGCCAAGTATTTGATTGGTTCAGAAGCAATTTCATTTTATAAATTGACCAATCAGAAGTCTTATTTGGGGGATCGAGTTCATCGAGTTCAACCTTGAGCACAAAGAACGTTTGCAGAGTTTTATCGTTTCGGACCCAGATCCTAACTATTGTACGCAGATCCATATGCTTATGCAATACGTTTATTATCATGCAAATGTGTGCTGGTTATAAAACCCTTTGACTGTTACCAAAATAACCATGAAAAATGTGATCATGAAATGACGCCACTTTAAATGTGTGACACAGTTTTAGTTAAATGATAATACATTTGAGTCTTGTCTGGCGATTTGAGGTCATAAGAAGTGCCCGCTATGGGGTCCTACAATGTATTAAATCTTTCAGCGCCAAAGGCAATATTGAAGTTTTTGCAAACAATACAGATCGTAACGAGCTGTCTCACCTGAAATCAGCATTGTTAAGCCTTTTAGTAATCAAACTACTCCAAAACTGTTATTACATGATAAATGGAGACGCCCAAATTGAACATGGAAGAGTCTACATTAAATAAAAAGATAAACTGGCGTAAAAATAATCGGGTTACAGTTCAATAAGATGCATCTATAACTAAATTACATATATCCTAGTCAGACGGTTTAGAATCTGGTGAAACTGTGCGGATGCGCAGACCCACATGAGTCTTCGCTGTTCTCAGATGGATATAGACCCAGATTCGCCTGACGCAGGTGATATACGACATAAGAGTGTAAATCTTTCTATAAAGGTCAGATTCGGGTCAGTTGTGTCGAGTAATACATTCCGTGGTTTGTTCAACATTTTTCTGTAATTCTTCGTCGTTATACGTTATTCGTCGCCTTTCTTTGTCGCGGATTTATCTTCATTTTTTTTGTTTGAATGATTTAGATTCTCAAACAAGTTTGTAAAGAATAAAGTGTGGAGTACTGGTGTGAGAAAGCCAGGAAACACACGAGTTGGTGATTTAGCCGCCGTGCTATGACTGATAAATTATTGAAAACTGCGTTAAACCGTAATTAATCAATCTATTTGAGTAAAAACGTGTCTACTTATTTTCAGACTATTCTCAAAGGTATATGTGCGGGCGGTTCTTTCTTTCATCGCAAGGTTGAGGTAGGTGGCCTTTCTGACCTTTAAACCCTTTCCCATATACAGCAATTTCTAAAGTTGAGCATGTTCTTCTTTTGCCACAATGTTTTCAACTGTATCCAATGATTAATATTTCATCTGTATAGGTTTTCAAAAGTTTTGGTAAGGTGTTTTCAAAGTCATCTGCTGCAGATTTGTTGTAGGTTAACCCTTTCCCTAAACCAACAAATAAACATTTTAAATACATAATAGTAAAATTATGGAAATCTCTTTAAATAAAAGATAATGTATGGACTTAAAGTTGAAAACAGGTTGCAAATGTGGAAATCGATCACCTTAAGCAATTTCTGTTTTTGCCACCATGTTGTCAAAAGTCGTATGCTTAAGATCCGTCAAAATATATCTGTATAAGGACAATGGTTAAATTAATAGCATTGATATCGTAGAAAGTCCCGTTAATGTTTAACTCTTTCAGCGCCAATGGCAATATCGAGGTTTTTGCAAACAATGCAGATCAGATGAGTCAGCTCGTAACGAGCTGTCTCACCTATAATCAGCATTGTTTGCCTTTTAGTTGCCAAAATAGTCCAAAACTGTTATTGCATGAGTGATGGAGACGCCCGATTTTGAACATGGAAGAATCTACTTTAAACAATTCGGCGCTGAAAGAGTTAATATGTCGAATAACCATTGAGCAAAAACTCTTTTGCGGAACACTTCTTCCTTATAATGTTACATAAAACACATGTATATCTCCACGAAACTAGACAGGTTAGACCGTCCGACTGGAGAACGGGAGACCGGGTATCGATTGCCGGTCCCGGCGCTCCTAATACATTTACCTTAAATAGGGTAGCAATGGTGTGTCTTTTTGGCGTTCAGCGTTGCATTGATAGTATTAAGACCTTTGTTGAATACATGAAGCGTCGTGACATGACCTAAATATTGTTGAAAGCGGTGTTAGACCCGACTTATTGCCAAGTAAGTAACCATGTACGTGTTATATAGATCTCTTCATGGAACCAAGGTATCATTTCTGTCGCCTGCCTTGACAGATTGAAACTTCGGATTTTCTGTCCGTCACGCATTTTATTTTTCATTGAGTTTCGATACTCGTCAATACATATTTCCAATATTGTATTTAAGCCAGTGCCATCGTCATGCTTCACAAAAAAAAACCTAATTGTTAAAAACTACCCGGTTCTCATGCATCACGTGGCTTTTGTTTGTGATGCAGAAACCGCGTTCGGCATTCGAGTGTCCCTGGCAACACATATCGATGTTTTTGATTGGCTAAAATTCTGCATCTAACTTGCATATCGGAGACGATAATAAATACGCGCTCGAGATTTTAGCACTCTAATCTTTTACTCCAATTTTGATAATAAATATTATTTTTATTTGCAGGTCTTCGACGCCACCATTGTTCTTCTGTCGTTCATTGTTGACTTTTGTTTTCTGGTGTTTCTAGGTGATCTTGATACGAAAGATTTTGTTTTTATACTCGCCATTTTGTTACCCTGGAGGGTTATACGTGTTGTAAATAGTAAGTTTGATTATAATTCAGCCGCATCCGTCTAGCAATGATGGGTCTTATCAATTGTCAATGATGAAAGAATGAACCACCCGTGCATATAGCTTTGAGAGTAGTCTGAAAAGAAAAGTACACACGTTTTTACTGAAACAGACTTTGATTGATTTATTGTGGTTTAACGCCGTTTTCAAAACCTGTTCAGTAATAATACGGCGCCCAATTCACCTACCAATTCCCCACACAACATTCTCTCCAGGCAGCAATCCGCTTTTCCAAATATACTGTTATCCCATTGATGGAGTATGAATGGTACTGTCACATTGCCATTTGTCAAATATCGGAAAAAATGTTGGCATAGCTGAGGTTCGAACTCACAACCCCTGGAGTGACAGCCAGCGTCTCTACCGACTGAGTTACCAGGGTTCAGCAATGTTGGGTCTTAATACAAATGCGGACAGAGTTCACTTATGAAAGCCAGTGCATCTTAACTTACGCACCAGATCCTTCACTGTCCGACAACATGTAATTTAGTCCTAAGTGCACCTTTAACAAAAAAAAGATGTAGCCCAACGAGCTGTCTCGCCTGAGTCTGTAATGTTTGCAATTACCTCAATATTGCCATTGGCGCTGAAAGAGTTACCGTTTGATGAAAACCTAGCATTGTAGGAATTGAAGCCCCCTATAGTTTTTCTGCCACACACCTGTGTATTAAGTTTAAACGTGGAGGACATTTGGTCTCAATTGATCAAAGCCATACTTCGACTTTCCAGGTTTAGTTGTGTCCGTTAAAGATCATGAACATTTTCGACTCAAACTCGTGTATAAGCGAAAGAAGAAGATCCAGGGAAATCTCAGGGATACCGAAGCAATGCTACAGAAGTATATGGTAAGTGATACTATCAGAAATATATAATACAGAACTGACGTATAATTATGGTAACTGAAAAATTCAGTTAAAACTTTGAAAATACAACAAAAGTATATGGTATAAGTTATAATCTCAAACATCCTACAGAAGTAAGAACGCAATCAATCGTAAATAAGTATCTCAGAAATACTGAACAAGTGCTACAGAACTGAAGTATAATTATGTAAGTGATAATCACAGATTATTAAAAAATATACGACAGATGTATATGGTAAGTGGTATAACATATACTATAGAAGTGTATGGTACGTGATAATCTCCGACATCCTACAGAAGTATAAGGGATCCTCTCAGAAATACTGTAGCAATGCTGCAGATGCATATGGTAAGTGATAATCTCAGAAATACTGAAGAAATGTCACATAAACGTATAGGGAGTGATAATAATTCAAGGATTTAATGATATGCTAAATAAGTTAAAACGAAATGCAATAGTATATTAAATATTTTAAGTGTTTAGAGGTCATGAAACAATATTACACAAGTATGCGATAAGCGGTAATCTCAGCGCAAACTGAGCAATGTTACTACATAAATACAAATATAAACATGCTAGAAGCAAGTGCTGATGAAAAGGAAACGTCTTGGTGTGGGTATTCGTTGATAGCCAGGCCACGAATAATTATAATAATACGGGCAACGCTCACATGAATCCCCCGACCTTTTTTGGACAGGGTGCAGTATGTTAAGGAAATATCCCGCCAAGCCATGCAAGCATTGGAATGATATGACAAAGAACCTTATTTACATATATATGCAAATCCACCAAAATTTACGTTTGTTTCGATCCAACTGAATGTCGCGATTTTCGTGTGTAAAAAATGTAACTTTGACCGCCATTAATATCTGAGTTAGAGTTAGGCTTGCATATGGACAACCTTATTATGCACGGTCTATTTTCATCAACCTTACTAAGCACTAATACCTAAATACTTAAAGGCATATAACATCATATTTCGCTAATAAAAATGATTTCATTTTCTAACAAGTACTCACGGTTAGTTAGCAAGGTAACTGTTTATGTCATCTTATTCATATACTTAAAACATTTCACCATTCATGTTTTACAAAATATTAGGGGAACGAAAATGAGAACATTTGATTTTTAGTATCTTTTAAGTATTGCTATCCGCAGAATGAATTCTTGTTATGATAGCCTAACATGAGTGCGATAAGGTGAACCTTGTCAGTAGACGTGTTATATAAATAAGATAAAGTACCAGACCTATAGCTGTAACAGTGACGCTTCGTAATTGTCGTATAATCATTCCATCCATCAAACCTTTGCTCCATGTTAACCCTTTTCCCACATACATCAAGTCTGCAGCAGACGACTTTGAAAAATATTATGCAAAACTAGAAAACATCTCCATAAATGAAAGTATAATGATTGAAAAGAATTTTAAACATTGTGCCAAAAAGGAGAAATTGCTCGTTTTGAATAATTTCTTATGTTGTCACAATGTTTTCATAAGTTTTCTGCTGTAGTTGCGTCAGAAAGCGCCGATACGAGGGAAAGGGTTAACTATATTCTGTCTAAGCACTCTCTCTGGTCTAGACATCATCAGTTATTTGTTTTATTGGAGTTTTACGGCGTTTTAAACATTATTTAAATTATATAACGGCGACAGAATACATATTAATGATCCCTGGATAATCAAACCAGTACTTAAGCCAGGAAATGTGACTTGTGCACTCCAAAATGACCGCTGCGACCGGGAAAGGCTAGGAAATATGCCTGGTGCACTCCAAAATGACCGCTGCGACCGGGAAAGGCTAGGAACTGTGGATTGTGCACTCCAAAATGACCGCTGCGACCGGGAAAGGCTAGGAACTGTGGCTTGTGCACTCCAAAATGACCGCTGCGACCGGGAAAGGCTAGGAACTGTGGCTTGTGCACTCTAAAATGACCGCTGCGACCGGGAAAGGCTAGGAACTGTGGCTTGTGCACTCCAAAATGACCGCTGCGACCGGGAAAGGCTAGGAACTGTGGCTTGTGCACTCCAAATTGACCGCTGCGACCGGGAAAGGCTAGGACCTGTGGCTTGTGCACTCCAAGATGACCGCTGCGACCGGGAAAGGCTGGGAACTGTGGCTTGTGCACTCCAAAATGACCGCTGCGACCGGGAAAGGCTAGGAACTGTGGCTTGTGCACTCCAAAATGACCGCTGCGACCGGGAAAGGCTAGGAACTGTGGCTTGTGCACTCCAAAATGACCGCTGCGACCGGGAAAGGCTAGGAACTGTGGCTTGTGCACTCTAAAATGACCGCTGCGACCGGGAAAGGCTAGGAACTGTGGCTTGTGCACTCTAAAATGACCGCTGCGACCGGGAAAGGCTTGGAACTGTGGCTTGTGCACTCTAAAATGATCGCTGCGACCGGGAAAGGCTAGGAACTGTGGCTTGTATACTCTAAAATGACCGCTGCGACCGGGAAAGGCTGGGAACTGTGGCTTGTGCACTCCAAAATGATCGCTGCGACCGGGAAAGGCTAGGCACTATGGCTTGTCAAAAGGACATTCCGCCATGACCACCGCGATGGGAATCGAACCCGGGTCACCCTGATTTAAATCCCCAACGCTTACCACTCGGCCTAGGCGGATTCCTCAGACGACATCTGACTTCTATAATGTAGATGACTTTTTTTGTAAACTTATGTTTTCTCTGATGGTTTCCAAAGCAGGCAGCATATACGAAATCTGTTTAACCCTTTCCCCTCATACGACAATTCTGCAGCAGACGACTTCGAATATTTTGTCAAAAAATAGAAAAATCTCTATAATTGAATGGATAACCACCTATGACTAAAAGTGGAAAACATTGTGTCAAAAGGAGAAATTGCTCGTTTTGAGCAATTTTTTCTTTTGTCACTATGTTTTCAAAACGCCGTCTGCTGCAGAGGCGTCAGAAAGCGCCTCTATATCGAGTGAAACAGTTTAAACTAGGTCATAAAGTCACCATTAACCCTTTCCCACATACAACAAATCTGCAGCAGACGACTTTGAAAATGTCTCCTCAAAACTAAGGAAAATCTTTATAACTGTAGGTATAATTACTGAAAAAAAGTTGCAAACATTGTGGCAAAAAGCTCGTTTTGTGTAATTTCTCCCTTTGACACGATCTTTTCAAAATTCGTCTGCTGCAGATGCGTCATAATACGTGATTAGGTGGGAAAGGGTTAAAATGACTTAATTGGGATAGTCTAAGATAGTATACACAATGATCCGACGTTTAGTCAGGTTAAATGGTGGTTTACTAGTTTTGACGCAACGATATATAAATACCGATACGGCGTAAAGAAAACAGAATTCAGCTGCGTCGAGCAATTTAGGGTCTTAATCACATTCACTGTTTGGCCGAGCACCGTTAGTCCAGTCGGAAGTGACGAGAGCTGTCAATCCCGGGGTTGTGAGTTCGAACCCTAGCTCGGCCAACATTATTTCCGACGTCTGAAAAAAGTCACTGTGACAAGCGTCATTCGTCTTCCAACAATGGCCTTACAGTCTATGTGAAAAACCAGCCAGTTGCTTGGAAAGAATATTGTGTGAAATACTGGTGTGAGAAAGCCAGGAAACATGAATAGGTGAACTGGTCGCCGTGATATGACTGAAAGAATTGTTGAAAACGGCGTTAAACCCCATTCAATCAATCAACTCTCCTTGTTTGAAATTATTTAAAAACCCATAAAGACAGTGGGATTAATCTTTTATTGTTTTATTGTTTTAGAAGGTGCGTTTACGTATGTATTACATAATGACGGACTGTGAAGACTCTGCGTGAGAGCCCCGGTAGCTCAGTCGGTAGCGACGCGGGCTGTCAATCCAGGGGTTGTGAGTTCGAATCCCGGCTCGGCCAACTTTCGGAAAACCAGGAAATGCATGAGTAGGTGAACTGGCCGCCGTGATATAACTGAGAAATTGTTAAAAACGGCGTTAAACCCCAATCAATCAAACTGCGTGAGACTGTGCGAATGTATAGGCTCGTCTGAGTCTTCACTGTACGCAGATGCATTATAATTCAAAACTGGTGGGCTTGACTCATTGAAATAGATCGTGAAATCGCGTAGCCTATGCATAAAACGCCTTGATATAATTAGAAACAAATGTTGAAAGCTGCGTAAAACACCAAAAAAAAAATCAATCAATCAACAGCGCTTTCTGACGCCTCGACAGCAGATGACGGTTTGAAAACATTGAAACGAAAGAAGAAATTGCCCAAAACGAGCAATTTCTCCTTCTGTCAAAATGTTTTCAACACAATTCACTAATTAAAGTTTCAATTACAGAGATTTTCCAAAGGTTTGCCTATATGATTTCAAAGTCGTCTGCTGCAGATGTGTTGTATGTGGGAAAGAATTAAATCTCGGCAGATCGACTTTCGAGCGATGTGGATCATGTTCATATGCATAACCTTTGTTAAAAACCCTTTACCCATAACAACGCTTTCTGACGCCTCTGCAGCAGACGGCTTTTGGAAAACATGGCTACAAAAGTAGAAATTGCTCAGAACGAGCAATTTCTCCTTTTGTCACCATGTTTTCAAACTCTATTCAATTATTGTACTTTCATTTTAAGGGAGTTTCCATTTTTTGAGGGGTGTGTTTTCAAAGTCAACTGCTGCAGATTTGATGTATGTGGGACAGGGTTAAATCTCGGCAGATCGACTTTCGAACGACGTGGGTTATTATTGTAAGCATGACCTTTGTAAAATGAGACAACCGTCTTTGACAAGGTGATACGTACCATCATAAATTGTTAATGGATTTATATCACACTGTTTCCGTCATTATATTTTAACCCTTTCTTACATACAATAAATCTGTAGCAGACGAATTTGAAAACAGTCTGAGAAAATATTGGAAATATCTGTAAATGTAAGTATAATTTAATTAAATATATTTGAAAACATTGTGGCAAATGTAGAAATTGCTTATTATGCGTAATTTCTCCATTTGCTTCAATGTTTTTAAAAGTCGACTGCTACCGAGGGATCATATTAAGCGTCTGTATGTTGGAAAGGGTTAATAGCCGTTCGCTTTGTAAAAATCTGAGCAAAAAACCTTTAAGGACAGAACAATCGGAAATGGAATATGTTTACAGGGTTAAAAAGCAATAATAATGAGAAAGGAAAAAAAAGGAGAAATATCTCAGTTTAATAAATTTCCCCTTTGCCTACAATGTTTTCGAAATTCCTCTGCTATGCATGCGTTAAATGAGCCGTCCGAGATAACCAATATTGTAGACTCTGCGTAAAGTATCAACCCGGATCAGTCTAAGCATGCCACACGGGCCTACCTGGACCGACACTGTTCGTATCCTATGGATTTTCTGTTTCAGGAATAACTACTGTATACATCTATCCCCCTAAGACGGAATGTGTCGGCCGGATCAGTCTGCGCGGACAGCGCAGGCTGATCTGGTCGATACATTACGCAGATTATTGATATGAGCCGTCCCGCGAGATAACCAACATTGTGGATTCTGCGTAAAGTATCAACCCGGATCAGTCTAAGCATGCCGCACGGGCCTACCTGGACCGACACTGTTCGTATCCTGTGGATTTTCTGTTTCAGGAATAACTACTGTATACATCTATCCCCCTAAGACGGAATGTGTCGGCCGGATCAGTCTGCGCGGACAGCGCAGGCTGATCTGGTCGATACATTACGCAGATATATTGATATGAGCCGTCCCGCGAGATAACCAACATTGTGGACTCTGCGTAAAGTATCAACCCGGATCAGTCTAAGCATGCCGCGCAGGCTTACCCGGATAGACACTTTTCGCCTCCTGTGAATGTGCCGCGCAGGCTTATCCGGATAGACACTTTTCGCCTCCTGTGAATGTGCCGCGCAGGCTTACCCGGATAGACACTTTTCGCCTCCTGTGAATGTGCCGCGCAGGCTTACCCGGATGGACGCTTTTCGCCTCCTGTGAATGTGCCGCGCAGGCTTACCCGGATGGACACTTTAAGCCTCCTGTGAATGTGCCGCGCAGGCTTACCCGGATAGACACTTTTCGCCTCCTGTGAATGTGCCGCGCAGGCTTACCCGGATAGACACTTTTCGCCTCCTGTGAATGTGCCGCGCAGGCTTACCCGGATAGACACTTTTCGCCTCCTGTGAATGTGCCGCGCAGGCTTACCCGGATGGACGCTTTTCGCCTCCTGTGAATGTGCCGCGCAGGCTTACCCGGATGGACACTTTAAGCCTCCTGTGAATGTGCCGCGCAGGCTTACCCGGATAGACAGTTTTCGCCTCCTGTGAATGTGCCGCGCAGGCTTACCCGGATGGACACTTTTCGCCTCCTGTGAATGTTCTGTTTCAGGAATCATTACCCTATACCTCTATACCCCTGAGACGGAATGTGTCGGCCCGGATCGGTCTGCGCGGGATGCGCAGGCTGATCTGGGTCGATACATTACGCAGAGGCCATAATGTTGATTTACTCGCGGGACGGCTCAAATCTTGTTTGTATCAGGTAAAGGGGATTAAAAAGTCAAGCCAGCACCAGAGACGAGTGCCTCATCATCATTTGCTGAGAGGTTTTGTTACAAAATATAAACCACATCCAAACTTGAAAAAAAACGTACTGGTGAAACATTGATATTTTTGTTCAGAATTCAAAACAGAAAATTACGGCATCGTTCATAACAATGTAACTACTCTTTGCTATCAGTGATAGTTGCACCATTTTGGTATTCAGCCATAGGGTAAAACAATGGGAAACGGATTAGAAGAGTGATTCTTAATCCTGAACCCTTTTCCCACATACAACAAATCTACAGCAGACGACTTTGAAAACATTTAGGCCAGACATGGATATTCTTTATAAATGTATGTATTATTATTGAACAATATTGAAAACATTGTGACAAAAAGAGAAAGTGCTTATCATGAACAGTATCTTCTTTTGCTACAGTGTCTTTTATGAATCGACAGCTTGGCTTAATTAAGACACCAATACATCTGAGGTAAAGGAAGGAGAAGAGTGGTTCCTAACCTTTAACCCTTTCCCACATACAACATATCTGAAGCAGACGACTTTTAAAACATTGAGTCAAAACTATTGAAACTCTCTAAAAAATGAAAGATAACTTCTTGAAAAAAAGTTAAAAATATTATGGCAGAAAGAGAAATAGCTCATTATGAGCAATGTCTCCTTTTGCAACAATGTTTTCAAAACTTGTCTTCTGCAGAGGCGTCATAAAGCGTCTGTATGAGGAAAAAAATGGTGAACAACATATCTGTCTGTAAAATGAACTGTTAATGTAACCTTAATGGGTAATATTAGCGTCCTTTAGAGTTACGCTGAAACATGCCCCTAATGCATCTAATGTTACATTTGCTGTTACATTTGCTGTTACATTTGCTACCCATTTACACAAAGATGGAATAATGGCACGAACAAATGGTATTTGCTACCTCAGCTCAAATGGTGTAAACATTCAGAAGAAAAACAACATTCATGTATTATATGCATTAGTAATAACATAAGAGCCGACTTCAACGACTTAAGGACTTACGTACTATCAGTAATGGGATCCCATAAAGCTGAATTGGAGTCAAACTAATGTGCTTCTAGCTCAAAGTATTTTGTAAAAAAGATAAATCTATTGAACTTAATTACTTGTATATCACGATAGGTTAGTTATTTAAACATCTGTTTTGGGTGCGGGGGGTCGAATGTTCGAATCAAGTGGCGACAGTGTGGTCCGTTCTGGTTTGGCCGGTCGGGTAGCCGCCAGCTAGTTAAATAAGTGTACAGAAAGCCCGGTGCCTGGAAAAAAAAGATAAGACACGGGAAGTAAAACAATGTGTTCAGGACAAAAGTAAGAGGTCCAGATAAGGAGGGGTTTACAGCTCTTTCCCCCATAATATCCCTCTTATTATCCAACCAAACCCTATGTTGTGGTACTTGAAAGGATCGTCTCATAGAGATGATTCTTTTGAGTACCCACAACATAGGGATAGCGGATAAAATAAGGATTTTAGAATAAGCAAATCGCTCCGTATCTAGTGCGCTGATTAGGTGTCTCATAACTCAGAAATGGCCAATAGGGGTGACACTATAATAAACAAACATGTTTCTTTACTTTTTGTAGACGGACAGTGAAGGCTCTGGTGAGACTGTGTGGATACACATACGCGTATGAGTTTTCCCTGTTAACACGTGCTTGATGACCCCAAATCGCTTAGTTCTTCGTTGTTTATTAAACTATAATTGAAGTTCCGTGGCCTGGTCATGTGATCTATTTACTTAATCAGAAAATAAACGCAATTCCTCTTAGTCTCGTGATCAATTTTAAACCAATCAAATCGGGTGATTCCCAGTGCATTTGAACCATTTGAAGCTTGTAAACTTTTAAATAGTCTGCAGCGCTAAAACACTTATTTAAGTGATGTATGTAAATGACTCTTCCAGCGTTATCTTTTTTATTTGCTCTTTGTTTAAGCATATACAACATTCATGATCAATTTAGTGAAAAGTTTCGATAAAGACAAGGTTGCAAATATATGCGCATACGCGTCCCGGTCTACATTTAGCACACACACACACACTTTGAAAACGGTGATTTAGCTGATATGATTTCATGCTGGTTACTTCAGTATACTAAGATGTGGGTGTTCTGAAACATATGTTCGTCAGACAACTTAATGTTATGGGAAAAGGAGAAATGGATATGAAGGTATGCGCTGGAATGTTATTGCATCGAGCTCGAAAATGACGTCAAGATTAATCACACTTTTCTACGTGACGTAATATTTGCCACTTTGTTGGAAATCACACGAGGCGGCTAATATAACCTTTAGCATAATAGGAACAAATTGGATACGCGGTAATAGTGTAGTTGTGAGAACAAACTTGGTGTCCACGCTTACATATACAATAAACATTTAACTTTTAAACAAAGATATAGTCATTATTCATAAGTATTTGGTTAATAAAACAAAAACAGTTCATTCAAATAATATTCGTTGACTGATCCTTGCAACTAACCCTTTCCCACCGCAGAACCATTTTGATGCAATAGCAGCAGACGACTTTTGAAAACATTGTGGCCAAAGGTGAAATTGCTCATGATGAGCAATTTCTACTTTGGCCACACTGTTTTCAACTTTATTTAATAATTAAGCTATCTTTTATGGACATTTATCAGGTGTTTGTCACTATGTTTTCAAAGTCGTCTGCTGCAGATTTGTTGTATGTGGGAAATGGTTAAATCCGTTCTTTATGATATTATGTACGTTGTTGTTGTTGTTGTTTTCCAGTGTCAAGTGACCACGTTACAAAGGCTATGCATCATGGAGGGTATAGAGGAATGGAAAGTGGATAATTATCTCAAGAACGAGGAATACACACAACCTGGTACGTCTTGCAGTCTGCATATTCATCATCATTATCATAATCATCTTCATCATCATCATCATCATCATCATCATCATCATTTCATCACCATCATCAGAATCAAACATCGTCATCATCGTAAATATCGTCAACATCGTCATCATCATCATCATCATCATCATCATCATCATCATCGGTATCAACATTGTCATCATCAACATAATCATTGTCATTATCATCATTATCATTATCATCAACATTGCATCATCATCATCGGTATCATCATCCGTATCAACATCATCAACATCGTGTACACGGTCATCATAATCATTGTCATCATTAGTATCATTATTGTTAATACATCATCGTTAACATTATTATCAGTATCGTCATCAGCATCATTGCCATAATCACAAGTATTATCATCGTCTTCAACATCATCATTATTATAATCATAATATTTATATCATAGTGATCATCACCATTTTCTTCTTCTTCACCCACTCTGTTTTCATCATCGTCATTAGTATTATCATCATCATTATCTTCTCCTTATACTGCTTCTTTTTCTTGTCTTTCTTATTCATCCTCTTTTCAAGCTTAGCATGCATTACAGCATTGAACATTGTGACCAGGCGTGTGAGGTCAGGATATAAAATAGAACAAGGCCTCCTAAGAAAACTTAGCATGTGCCTACATCAGGAAGCGTAGTTCTTTAACATAGATACATGGTTGACAGATTTATAAATAAGTAGAACATACTTTTTTTCGTCAATTTGCATTTTCCCCCTAATGTTTTCAAAATTCGTCTGCTGAGAGGTCTTATAGCAGACGATCCTTTAAAATAATTGAATTGGGTAAAGGGAAAAGTATATAAATTGACCGTGTCCTAACAGAAAGGACCAACATCGCATATGCATGCAACACTGATGTATGAACTACCATCAATATTCGATAAAAAATGTAAGTCACACTCTTGCAGCTCTTTTTCCAAAAAATATTTCAAATCAGCAAAAGACGATTTTGGTTACATACAGGAAATAATTATCTCTAGAAATGAAGATTAAATTATTAAACAGAGTCATAAAAAGTGGGGTAAAACGATAAACTGCTTATAAGATCAATTTCTCCCTTTGACACAATGTTTTCAAAGACTGTCTGCCGCTGATGCGTCAAAAAGCGTCTGCATGTGAGAAAGAATCAAGACGTCAACCCTTTCATAATGTTGAAAATAATTGAAAACATTGTTGTAAAAGGAGAAATCGCTCATCGTTGGCAATTTCTCCATTTTGCCACAATGTTTTCAAAAGTATTCTGCTACAGATAGGTCAAAACGTGCCTGGGAGTGGGAAATGGTTTACTATTTAACAATTATCAAGTGTATGATTATTTTGTAGTTACACCAAGTAAGAGAAAGTTTAAATTCAAGTTCGACGATTCTGGTACGCAGGGACACAATCGGGCCTCGCGCTGTTCCATGCCGAGCCTTGATTTACATGGCGTCAGGATTCCAACGAATGTCCATGTGTCTAAGTCCCGAATATCTCTCCCTGCGTTCGCGCACTCGATCAAAAATTCTATATCAAAGACACTTCCCTCTAGACGATCTTCATTGGCAGCAATTGAGCTGTTTGGTTCCAAGATTTCAAATGGTGATGTCCGTAAAAAGAAAGGTGCGTCCGAAGACTTAGGAACCATGGAGGAAGAGGATATCGATGATCTTGACGACCATGATTCCGCGTTATCGTCGCGTACAACTTCCGAATCAGGTGACGTGTTTAGCCGATTGTCGGCTTCGGACTCAATCGGAAGTGATCGGATTTTCACTGATTTAGTTATTGATAAGAGAGGTGGGGGAAGACGGGATTCCGTTCAAACTGTTGGTGAAAAAGAGGAACGAGATAAATTAGCTAAAATAAAGGAGGAAGCAAAGAGAAGACACTCAGAGTCGAACTTATATAAAAGGCGTGTTAGTCTAACAGGTTTAACTGAAGGTGTCTGTTGTGTGATTCAAAGTGGTAAAACATATACAAAACCACAAACTGAGGCATCTTTCAAACCGGTAGAACTTCATTCCTTTGTCAGTAAAGAATACTCAAGTGATAATGACACAAAACGTGATACAAATGCAAACGATGTTAGTGAGATCATAAATGACAATAACATAATAAACGAGATTGAAACAAACACTGATAGAAATTGTTCAAATGCAAATGAAAGCAATATCAATAAGATTACTAAAGATGCAAATGCAACAAATGTTGAACCTGTTGCGTCCGAAGACCCTGTGAAAGATGATTCAAATATTACAACACCACGATCAGGAGCAGAGGACTCAGTGACAATTGAAATGGACAAGGCAATGGATACAATGGTTGCTGCCTCTGCGAAAGTGAATGCTGAGAAGGGAGAAGTGCAATTGTCCGGCAATAATACAACGAGTAAAGATGCTGAAACTAAAGTTGACGTTACTGAATCTGTTATTGATATGAAAGATATTTGAACTGTGCTCCAAGAAATCAACCCAATTGTATTCATGAGAGGTGGAGATACAACTCTCCCTGTCTGTGAATCCCGTCATTTGCTCCAAATGTTCAGGCTTATCAGAAGTCTCTCGAATAAATACGTGACTAATTAACGAACATTGAAGAGCCAGATCAACCTGCGCAGTTATGCTTGGAGATATGGATTTGCAATGCTCGAAACTTCTGTGTGGTTGGATTTCGTAGAGCAATGCTCACGTACTCTTGCTATTAATTATTTTGAGAAATAGTCTTACATGTATATGCAATAATTTTTTACCTAAGAGAAACATTTTTTTCTCGTCAATAGTTGAATTAATTTGTATTTTTGTCTTTCTTTTTTGCAATAGAAGTATGCCGCTTTAATATAATTGTTAGACGTAAAGACAATACCTTTAAAAGTAGAATTGATTGAAGAGACAGAGAGAGAGAGAACACATGTTAGTAGGTGAACATGTATCTACCTAACGGTTCGGCTAAAATAAACTAGTAGGGTAGCAAGAGGTTCCAACGGCTGTCAATAATTCATCGGTGGTCTATACATGGGCAGCCGTTTGTTTCTGTGTACTATCTGACTAAATATTTACTTTAGGAGAACCAAAACAGATACGATCACGCATTGCTTTGTCTGAAAACAACTCTGTTAGTGGTAACGATTGGAATTATACCTTGTGCTTACTTCTCGACATCTGTTTTCTGTTTAAGTCGTGCTTCTACTCTCTGATCGTTTAGGTTAATTAAAAGTAGAGACAAAAAATAGTGAAATTGTGACTCAATTAAAAAAAATGTTTTAAACAGTGAGTTTACCAGGATATTATTCACTGTTTATTACTCAATATTACCCTGGAACAAAGACATGAACTAAATATGTATAGTTGTAGCGGATCAGAACTTTCATGGGGTACACTAAGGCGACGTTAAACTGTATGTTCAAAAGGAAATTGCGTCAAGTAATTCGCCTTGAAGAAAATCTTTAATAAAATGTCTTGATGCAATACATACATGGTGCATCCCTGATCACTGCACGTGAAAGGCCGGGTTTTAATTTCTTTATCTGGATATTACATTGACCTAAAACATGCCAGAGTTGACATTGCACTTCGATACAAACTAATCCGGCCAAGCCTTTAGAGGTAATCTGTTATGAACCCTTTCGCTTTTCTGACTACATTTTAGTATTTTGACATATCTTGGTTTGATTTGAGAGAAGATAAATGGCGTTTTGTCGTCATCGTTTCGTTACACTTTTCGTAACTCTGGAATTTTGTATTTGTGCGGTGCTCTGTGAAAACCAACCTCGTCGTAACAAAATGCTAAGGATCCAAAATGGATACTGCTTTACAGAAATTTCTTGAATCTTTCTATGTGGCCAACAGTTAAGAGTCTGATCTGGCTCCAAAACTATTATAGTTTTTCTCTGTATTCAGTGTTTGAGCTCAAGTTTAAGATTGATCAGAAGCAAATTCATTAACGAAATTGACAAATCAGAAGTCTTATTTGGAACATGTGGTTCATTTTTGAGCACAGAGAACATTTTTAGCTCAGCTCAGCACGAAGTGCTCAACGTACGTGGGTTATTGTGATCGCCCTTTATCCGGCGTCCGTCATGCGTCGTCCGTGCGTCAAAATGATTTCGTCTGTAACCACTTGGGGGGGGGGGGGGGGGGGGCCGAGCTGTTTTGCCTTATATGGCTAAAGTAAAATCTTTAAAAAATATTCTTTTCCATCAGATTTCCTCAACCCATGTTGATTGGTAAAACAAAAGTAGCCGCCAGAGGGCAGGGCTGTTTTGCCTTATATGGTTAAATTGAAATCTTTAAAGACATTCTTCTCTGAAAGTATCTGGCCAATTTCCAAATAATATTGTAGAAATGTTCCTTCGCACAAAATTTCTTCAATGCATGTTGTTCGGTATTTATGACAAATCACATTGCATAATTCAGGTGAGCAATCCAGGGCCATCATGGCCCTCTTATTAGAGTTTTATAGTTTCGGGTTCAGATTGCGCGGATGGTCTGTGTGTACATTGGTAGCAAATCGAGGGCTTGGCGTGAGACTGTTGTAACTAAATACCTATTTTGAAAACCCTTTACCCCTTTGTAAACAATGCTTGATAAAAAAAAAAAGCATTTTTAGTTACAACCGTTTCTCGCCAAGCCCTCAAAATGCCCCACGGTTGTTTTGTCCAGAGCGATGCTCATTTTGTTTATGGTTTATTTACCGTTTGATTGTTTTGTTTTATTTTATACTGAGCTGGACTCGGCTTGATATGTTTTTTTTTATTTTATTTACGTGTTTCGTATTATGTCGTAATTTGGATTCATATTTACAAGAATAATTGAGCTCCGCTCAAAGAACCGTTGCATATGTATTATTACATCATAATTTACTTATTCAAACATGAATGATTGTAGCAATCATTTTTTTTTCAACTGAAACATGTTCTGTATGTTTCTAGATAGTGTTTTTAAACCGCTTTCAATAGATTATGTATTTCTGTTAACCGTTTCCCACATACGACAATTCTGCAGCAGACGACTATGAACGTATTTTGTCAAAACATAGAAAATCTCCATAATTGAATGGATAACCTTTGACAAAAAGTGGAAAACATTGTGGCAAATGGAGAAATTGCACGTTTTGTGCAATTTCTTCTTTTGTCACTATGTTTTCAAAAAATCCGTCTGCTGCAGAGGCGTCAGAAAGCGTCTATATGAGGTAAAGGGTTAAATTACCATGACTACCGGTTTGTTAAACCCGGACAACGATGCATCTAGCATGATGCTATAACTTCCAGTTTTGAAGTATTTAACCTTTCCCCACATACAGCCGCTTTTTGACACCTCTGCAGCAGACGACTTTTGAAAACATTAGGACAAAAGGAGAAAACTCATTATGATCAATTTCTTCTTTGGCCACAATGTTTTCTTTTCACTAACTAAACGTTCATTTATCCTTTCCCTCATATAGACGAGTTCGCAGCAGACGGCTTTTTGAAAACATAGTGACAAAAGAAGAAATTTCTCAAAACGAGCAATTTCTCCTTTTGCCACAATGTTTTCCACTTTTATTCATTTTCTATTTTTTGACAAAATATTTTCAAAGTCGTCTGCTGCAGAATTGTCGTATGAAAGGGTTAAACAGAGTTTCCATATCGTTTGTCAATGTCATGTCAAAGTGTCCTGCTGCAGATTTGTTGTATGTGGTAAAGGGTTAACATGATATGACCGGGACGTCCTGATCTCGAGTCGGACTACGCCTCAAAGAATATACTAACTGTAAACCTGTATTTGAACACCAACATTATGGCCTCTGCGTAATGTATTGACCCAGATCAGCATGCGCAGTCCGCGCAGACTGATCCGGGCCGACACTTTCCGTCTCAGGGGGATATAGGTATAGCGTAATGATTCCTGAAACAGAAAATCCACAGGAGGCGAAAAGTGTCTATCCGGGTAAGCCTGCGCGGCATGCTTAGGCTGATCCGGGTCGATATTTTACGCAGAGACCACACTATTGTATAAGAGAACGCATTTGACAATGAAATGATTCTAAATCTCTTCAGTCATGACATTTTTATTGATTCAGTTTTCCGCAAATGATCATAGAAATCGAATTAGTCAACGTATTATCGCATTGCGCCAATTAAAATAACTCGCGACAAAAATAAAGGTCCATATGTCGAGTTCCTGTTTCGTGAATAATACTCACTATTAACCGTGTTTTCTAATTGTCTATTGATGTATTTTTAGATTAGAGAAAACAAAAACCGAAGAATTGAAAAGTACAATGTGTACAAATAAAAATACTATTTACAAGAAGAAATAGCATTTGCTGATTGTGGACAATTTCTTCTTTTCCTCACAATGTTTTACTGACAGACTACTGTAGAGGCATTATCATTGAGTGGAGCGTATCAACATTTCAGATGTGGACTGGGTTAACCCTTTCCCTCATACGACAATTCTGCAGCAGACGACTTTGAACATATTTTGTCAATATATGGAAAATCTCTATAATTGAATGGATAACCTATGACTAAAAGTGGAAAACATTGTGGCGAAAGAAGAAATTGCACGTTTTGTGCAATTTCTTCTTTTGTCACTATGTTTTCAAAAAGCCGTCTGCTGCAGAGGCGTTAGAAAGCGTCTATATGAGGGAAAGGGTTAAAGGTACAACATCTCTAATTGACTCGGCATTTTCCGTTTGAGTTCGTTGGAGATCAACATTAGTCCACCGGTAACGACCGAAAAGTCCTCGAACAATACCGATCTTTTACGAAGTCATACGAAATATGCCGAGCCCTTGAGAGTCAATGATATTACTTTTAAAGGGAATATAGGTTACCAAATGATAATAGTAAGTTGTATGTCACATTGACACTACACCATATTTATTCATACTATGCATTTGATTTCTCAGATATTTTATGTGTGTAAATAGATGTGTATTTATTGTTTGTTGGTTTTTAATTTTAAAATGAAAATTGTCTCGAAAATTTGTTTCAAATTGATTGAATATCCCTCATAAAAGTTGGGTCTTTACTGTTATAGTTGGATTTAGTCTTATATACGGGAGTCACATAGCATACATACACCAGCAAAGGAAAAGATAAATCTCCCTTCGGCCTTTCGATTTGTTGTCCAATAACTCGACTTAATATTCTGATATACCAAAGTAGGACGGGATCCGTTACATTGCCATATTATTTATTTGTGAAATATTCCAAATATTATATGAGCCGTCCCGCGAGAAAACCAGCATTATAGCCTCTGCGTAATGTATCGACCCAGATCAGCTGGCGCATTCCGCACAGACTGATTCGGGCCGACACATTCCGTCTCAGGAATATAGAGGTATAGAGTAATGATTCCTGAAACAGAAAATCCGCAGGAGGCGAAATGTGTCTGTCCGGTTTAGCCTGTGCGGATTGCGCAGGCTGATCTGGGTCGATATATTGCGCAGAGTCCATCATGTTGGCTGATCAGGGTCAATACATTACGCAGTCCACAATGTTGTTTTTTTTCGCCGGACCGCTCTGCGATAACCAACCGTAAGGTGTTTACCACCAGTGTAGATCCAGATCCGCGCAATCTTATCTGTATCTGCACTGTTCTCCGAAAGGTCACACAGGTCTTTTTACACCGGCGTATAATAAATAACTACATTAAGGTTTGTTTTCCTTGGGGAACCGGTCTTATTGACGTGAACATGATGTTTAAATAAAAACCATACAACAGATATGGAACAAAGGTCATATTATCTAGTAATAGAGGCTAAGATTACAGTAATTTAGGAACTTAGGTAAAATAAGAAAGTGAAAACCTTTTACATGATATTGAACGAGTCATGACTATGTCACAGGAGACTTTTTGGCGAAAATACTCAAAATGAGGATGTTTTTTTGATTTTTTTTTAAATTCTCACAATGTATTGAACTCGAGTTTATATTTCTTATATACTTACATAAGCAGAAGACTCCGAAAAATGGCTATCAGAGACAGAATATTTACCCTCTACACTCTGAAAACGGTTTTTAGCATCATTTGCATATTACGTTATGCACGCCTTTCAGACACATTTGCGAACTAAGACGACCAAGATCAGCCTTTCAGTCGCTACTCATCTATCAATATATAGTGCATACATGTACTGTAACATGGAATGAATTGGGAATTAGGGATTGGGAAAAATGTCTAAGGATGAGAACGATTGCATATACAGCGGGATAAGGGTTAAGAAAATTGCTGTTAAATTGGTGTATTTTTTGCTAAGTGGCGTAAAAGGAAACAAATTTTCGAGAACTATTTCATATTTAGATGTCACGTCATGCACTAAAGGATCCTTAAAGAACATGTGATATGTGAAGTTCTAGATGGGCATGTGCATACACGTAGCCAGGTCCGGATCTTCACTTCACTGATCGCATTTATGTTATAACGGTATACTTTTGTAAAGATTTTCAAAATATAACAGGAATTGAAAAACTTTAACTTAAGCTTCCACGAATGTGCGTTTCAATTACTGACGTAACGGAGGAACATTGGGGATCTGTTTTTGGATGACAAGGCTCGTAGCTTTTTGACTGTGTTTTTGTTAAAATTTTATGAGATTTTACTGATAATATGTTGCTTTAATACTTCTTTGAAACTCAGTCGCGCCAGAGCGAAAAGCGAAACAGGGGTCTTGTTTGTTTTAGGCCAACTATGGAAATTAGTTTCGACCAATTTCTCATTTTGACACAATGTATTCAAAGGTCGTGTCTACAGTAGATGTTTCAAATTACATGTTTGAAAGGGTTATTTTTGTACAGGTGCAGTTTTTAAGGAAAAGAGCTTGACACAACAGATACATATTAAAAGCCTCTTTTCGCCTGGCGCAACGTAAATAGTATGTGTTTCGTGACTCCGCATGGGAAGCATAGAGAAAATTGGGAGTAACCTACAATCTGTTTGATTTTGACGCTTTGGCTGGTATACAGATAAGCAATGTGTCTATATACCTTTGAAGTCTATTTATCTACTGAAATTTGTTGTCAACAAACAACACCGTATTCAGCGCTTACCTTGAACTGTTGTAACCGAATTGGTTAACCATTTCCCACATACAACAAATCTGCAGCAGACGAATTTGAAAACATGGAGACAAAAATCTTAAAAAAATTATTTTAAAGATAGCTTAATTATTAAATAGAGTTGAAAACATTGTGGCCAAAGGAGAAATTGCTCATCATGTGCGAAGTTCACCTTTGGCCACAATGTTTTCAAAAGTCGTCTGCTGCTATTGTGTCAAAATGCGTCCGCATGTGGAACAGACTTTTATAAGCCTTTGCATCCGCGCTATCCGAAAGGGTTCAAGAAAAAGCACACACGTTACGCTCATTTCCTTGTATCTTTGTTTGCCTTTGCAGAAGTCTCGAATCTCATATTGATAAGTTGCGTTTTGCGATTTGGGAAATGTTATTATCTCTACGATTTTGCATCATGAAAATAACATATGAGCCGTCCCGCGAGAAAACCAACATTATGGCCTCTGCGTAATGTATCGACCCAGATCAGCCTGCGCAGTCCGCGCAGACTGATCCGGGCCGACACATTCCGTCTCATGGGTATAGAGGTATAGAGCAATGATTCATGAAACAGAAAATCCACAGAAGGCGAAAAGTGTCTATCCGGGTAAGCCTGCGCGGCATGCTTAGGCTGATCCGGGTCGATACTTTACGCAGGGTCCACAGTGTTGGTTTTCTCGCGGGACGGCTCATATGTTGTATATCTACTGTGAATACACTATATGTGTTTTGTTATAAGACGCATGTATTTCTATATAACAGATCGAGGGCTTGACGTGAAACGGTTGTAACTAAAATTGGTATTTTTTTACCAAGGTTAATCAATTTGCCATAAAGTCTTTATAAGCCTTAAATCAATTTTCTTGGTAAACAATGTAACTTTAGGTGCCATTGCTCGTTCTGAGCAATGGCACCTAAATTTGCATTGTTTACAAAGGGGTCAAAATTGCCCCTAAACCAGGGTTTTCAAAATAGGTTTTAAGTTACAACCGTTTCACGCCAAGCCCTCGATATGTAAGATGAAGAGTGAAGACCCATGTGTACGCTGACACAGGAAGATCCCGAATCGCCAGACGCGACCAAAATGTTTTTTTCTCAAATTTAATCAATAAAATCGTTCATTGTTTTATCGTTCGTTTTTTGTCATTTTCTTCCAAAAGATGTAAAAAGACCCGACCATTTTGTGCATATTTATTGTTTTTAGGCCAGACGGAAGCAATTCATAGGCGACCATTATAACGTTTTGGGCTATGGCTCTTTCTAAACAATCCAAATAACCCAGAAACCTATATTCAATTAAAGTTAATTCTTGAAACTACCAAGAAAGAACAAACAGCTCACAAATTGACATTCCTTTTTTGGAGCAATTACCTCAAATCAAAGGTCACCCTTGTCCCGCAGTAAATTTTACTTTCATTTTCAGAAAAAAACATGTTGTCAATATATCTAAAAGCAAACAATGTTTCGATTACAAATAAGTCAGAGAGTATTCAACTTTATTATAAACACTTTCAATTTTCAACAAAATCATTATTGTCCAATGGGAGACCACTTCTTATGGATTTACTTTAAATTCCCTGGACAAAATTGTCTGCCCTGCGCTCCTCCTGGGAAAAATTGTCTGCCCACCGGTCCGACCCGATTTACTTCCCTTTGACCTAAAATCATTAAATTTAAGTGCTTGAATACTATTTTCGACTATAGGTCATGATAATTTCAAGAGCTGTTGGCGTAAAAAAAAAAAAGAGTAGAGATTACATACTTTCGTCGTTTTGACGAATCTGCGATTGAAGACTTTTGAAAACAGTTAGGCTTAACCTTTTACCTCATATAGACGCTTTCTGACGCCTCTGCAGCAGATAGCTTTTTGAAAACATAGTGACAAAAGAAGAAATTGCTCAAATCGAGCAATTTCTCCTTTTGCCACAATGTTTTCCACTTTTAGTCATCGGTTATCCATTCAATAATAGAGATTTTCTAATTTTTGACAAAATATGTTCAAAGTTGTCTGCTGCAGAATTGTTGCATGAGGGAAAGGGTTTACAGAGTCGAACTTTATTAAGTAATTGTACTAATGTATATATGTATAGACATTTTTGAAAAATATTTTCTAAAAGTTCTGCTGCAGATTTATTGTATGAGATAAATGAATTAAAAGGCATTCGAAACCGTCGACTTTCAATTTTCATTAATTGCTTAAACTTCAATGGGGGAAGGTAGATATTTACCTGTGAATATACATTATATTTTTTTTATTTCAAATATAAATTCAATAGGTCACATGACCCGTGAGTAAAACAAAATACACAAATAAACAATACTAATGACATAGCAAGTGGAGCACATTTTCCAATTTACAAGCACATACTTTGGAAGGAGGTAAAATGTCGCGTCATAGACGGAGAAGGTGTTGTTTACATATACAAATCAGCTAAAACTTTAAACTAATGCTGTTCCCCATGAAATTGACAACTTAATTGATAAAAGATTACACAGTTAGCAGACTAAATGACTGGCGCGGGAAAAAAACCTGTTTATCAATTCCAAGTAAGATTTCAGCGAAAAAAGAACATCAACCAGATTTTAAGAACAGTTCAGAAGATGGTTAGAAGAGACAGAATTGGAGATCGTTTACTGATGCCCCCACCCCCCTACATGTCGACCAGGCATAATGTGCAGAAAATAAATAAGCAACAGGCACATACGTCTGTACGTGATTTCAATATGTAGACAACAGACCCTTTTTTTTGCCTGACGACTCAAATACAAATAATTCAACACGTCAAAATGTGGTTCTTTAAGTAAATTTATAGTTTGGTGTTTTACACCGCTTTCAACATTTGTTTAGTTATAGCACGGCGTTTTCTGCGTTAGTTACCAGCACTACTGGTCCATTTATCCTGAAACCAGCCAGTCAGTCATAATGCTAACCTCACAACCCTGAGCAACAAGGAGGGCAGCCATTACTCCCTTTTGTTAAGGCTTTGGTGTGACCCGGCCGGGGATCGAACCCGCGACTTTCCTCACACGAGGTGGACGTTCTAACACTACAACAACCGAGGCGGTCTTTCAGTGAAATGGTTAACACATTTGTCCCGAAAACTATATGAGCCGTTCCACGAGAAACCCAATAATATTGACTCTGCGTCATGTATCGACCAAGATCAGCCTGTGCAGTCCGCACAGGCTAATCCGGGCCGACACATTCCGTCTCGGGAAATCGTCTGTCCGGGTAAGCCTTCGCGGAATGCTAAGACTGGTCCGGGTCGATACTTTAAGCAGAGTCTATTACGTTGCTTTTCTCCTGGAACGGCTCATATGTTGAATATACATCAGAGACGAACCACGTCACAAGAAAAACCGACCTTCAAGTGCATGTGACCGAACGAACATCCAGATGAAACTGTACCTCCGCGCACTGTAATCAGGGTCTTCTTCGTTCGCCAAGCGTCCTGAGAGTCTCGAGATAACGTTCTTGGCCAACACTTGAATAAACAGTTCAACCTGTGTTAAACGAACACCCCTGGGAACAGAACTGTATGCTCTTTGATCACATTTGATCTTTAATTACAGGGTCAGTTATGCAGAAAAGTAGTAATTGGAATATTAAAAGTGTCGTTGCTATAGACAAGGAATGGCTATACAAAGGTAGTCTTTAGCACAGGTGTAGTCAATTAAGTGAAGTTTATAATACGTGCCATAATTTTCAAAATCTCCGAAGATCCCTTTTTCATGTGATATGGATCATATAGAAATACCACTCGCCTGATAAGACAGTGGTTAAGGTCACTGCTTTGGTGTCGGAAAGAACATGGAAGGATATTTCTTTTTGATCTGTGGTTTGTACACATGGTTTCATTTACTTCCCTCATACAACAATTCTGCAGCAGACGACTTTGAACATATTTTGTCAAAACATTGGAAATCTCCATAATTAAATGGATAACCTATGACGAAAAGTGGAAAACATTGTGGCAAAAGGAGAAATTGCACGTTTTGTGCAATTTCTTCTTTTGTCACTATGTTTTCAAAAAGCCGTCTGCTGCAGAGGGGCGTCAGAAAGCGTCTATATGAGGGAAAGGGTTAATCCGTTTATTAAGAATTTCAGAAAGTAAACCAAAATACAACTATAAGAGCCTCGTTCTTGTGTGAGAAAAGTCACGTTTTACATTTGTTTAAAACGGAATAGATAGGAGACGTATTTGGACCTGGTGTAATTGTAAGGATTTGGAATTCCAAGACTTACCGTTATACAAACCGATACCAAATTAAAAACCAAACCTAAACTTCGCTCGCTCGTATATATATCTGATGACTGACCCATACATGTCGTCTCAGATTGACCTTTGCGTCAGCCAATCAAATTGTTGCTTACCAAAGCTTACGGTTTAAAACAGATACAATTAACCATATAAATAAACGATATAGATAAGCGCTGATTGTCGAGTGCTCCGGTTGTATAGCACGTGCGTGTGTTATATCTTGCAATAACATTGGACACGTAAACTAGCAGAAATATATAAACGAGCTCATAAGTATTTAATTGTTTAATGTCAATTCGAGACGACCCCTTATGCGGGGTAGTCAGACGATCATGAGTTTGCACAAACCGGTACCGAATGCGTCGACCTACACATACCATGGCAACGCGCAAAATGTGCGGCGGTCATGTTTCCAAACCTCGCAGTCGACCATAACGCTTGTAGGTTCAATACAAAACACGTCGGCATTGTCAAATTCTAAAGAAGAACGACTAATCATTAAAAGCTATAACAAACGATACTCTATGAGTTACGTCCCTTGTAATATAAACTAGTTATACAAGGCAGCATGGCATTCCCGACATTTGACAAACGTCATTGTAAAGAGCGTCATTCGTCTTCTACAAATGGGCTAAAATTATATGAGGAAAAGAAGCCAGTTGCTTGGAAATCCTTGTGTGTGGAGTACTGGTGTAAGAAATCTAGGAACAAATGAGTAGGTGGACTGGCCGCGGTGATATAACTGAACAAATATATCAATTAACTATCATGGCATTCCACTTGTCATTTGATTTACTAGGCATTATTCCTGATTGAGTGGTTACCCCGGTCGTCCAAGGTTCGATCCCTTTTCGCGGCCGTCATTGTGGGTAGTTTTCAACACAAGCCTCAGATCCTAGTCTAGTGCTGGTTAGTAACCCAGCGGTCGTTGGTAAGAGTTGTGTAATGATGCGAAGTTGGCTCAGTGGTGTAGTAGCTACAGTGGACTCATTGTTCCGTATTGTATTCAAGTGAAATACGTAGGTGTGTGTGTTTTTTCGCAGGGGCGTAGCTCCCTTTAGTCACTGTAGGCACGTGCCTACACATCTTTTCTAAAAATGCCCCAAAGTGCAGCTGCGGCGATACACATCTGCATAATGTATCGACCAGATCAGCCTGCGCTGTCCGCGCAGACTGATCCGGCCGACACATTCCGTCTAAGGGGGGATAGATAGAGTAATGATTCCTGAAACAGAAAATCCACAGGAGGCGAAAAGTGTAATCCGGGTACGCCTGTGTGGCATGCTTAGGCTGATCCGGGTCGATACTATACGCAATGTCCACAATGTTGATTTTCTCACGAGACGGCCTACATATTGATTATTGCCAAGCTACGCCCCTGTTTCGGGCTGTGGAATGAACATGTATTCTTGCAACTATGTTCCAAAAGATCAAGTAATTATATTCTGCTTTCCTCTTCAGTCACTTTAACATTCGGGACGTGTTCCGGGTATGATAACTTTATTTTATACTTCATTCTCACTATTATTAAATAAAACATGTTTTCTTCCGAAATGTAAACATACATATGGAAATTCAATAAGTTAATAAATCTAAACATTTTACAATTTCTTATAAAGAACGTCATAAAATCGTTGTAAAATTGTGCCCAATGTTCTCAATTTTGTTTTTAATTCATAATGAAATAATTAGCACGAGTGTTTCCAAGACAAGTTTTCAATGTATACAACACGTAATTAGATATGAGTGTACATGTATGAGACTTGAGTAAGATATAAATATAAAATCTCGAAAGCATACCAGGTAAACGAGGGTTACCATTTATCGTGTATCCATTGTGTGACGTGAAGGAGAATTCTTCGTGCGTAAACCAACTCACAAATCACGGTAAAAGAAAATAGGCAACAAATCGAGCTCATCACAGTAGGAACTATACAAGCGAATAAACCGTCAGATTGACACAGAAACATGTAAACCGAAGTACCAATAACACTTTCTTTTAATTTTCATTCATACATTTACCCTTTCCCACATACAACAAATTTGAAATTTCTATATTAAGAAAAATATAATAATATAATAGAGTTTAAAAGTTTGCGGCATGAGTCAAAATCGTTCTGACCAATTTCTGCTCTTGTCACATTGTTTTCAAATATCATCTGCATCAAATGTTAACTATGCGAATATAGCTACTTTTTCTACAGCACAGCTCTAATATATACACATTTAACTCTTTAAGCACAGATGGCATTACTTTTTTTTACCAAACAATACAGATTCAGATGAGTCAGTTCGTAACGCGCTGTCTCACCTGAAATCAGCATTGTTTACCTGTTAGTTATCGAAATATTCCAAACTCTTATTACTTCAAAAATGGAGTCGCCTGATTTTGATCATGGATGTGTCTACGTTGGGAAATTCGTTGATGAAAGAGGTAAAGGACATTTAAACATATATTCAGGTACTCACCGGTGTATGGGTTTGACGGAGCATCGAGTTCAGTGAACTCCGGAAGGACCCTTCATTATTTTATCCGACTGAATAAATGCACGCAGAAGTCCGGCATCGGATATCCGGAGTATGCGCACCCATTTGGAAGTCACGTGACAAAATGGCGGACATTCAACGATCGTGAACAAGGGGGAATTCCATATCTGAGTTTCCATGAGCAGATACCAGTCCTGAACAATAAAGGTAAACGTATAAGTATTGGGTTTCATAACACGAAAACATATTCTGAGGTTTTGTTTGTTTGTATAATGTTTTATGCAGCTTTCAACAAACGATTTTAAAGAAATATCACGGCGATTCATGGAAAAGTTATTTATACTGACACCAGTGAGTCAGTAATGCTAACCCCACAAAGCAAGGAATAGCATTATTACAATTGTTTACAAGTATTTTGTATGAGGTCGGTGAAAACCGTAACGAACTGCGAGCTGACAAACTGCTTTCACTGAACTCAAGGATGGTATTTAGTTTACTCTTTTCTCAACGTGAAGACGCTTTTTGACGCATATACTATGGCAGACGACTCTTGAAATAAATTGAGACAAAAGAAGAAATTGATCATCCTTTTGCCAGAATATTTAAAACTAGATTCAATAATTATACTTTCATTAAAGTAGATTTTCCCTCGTTTAATGTAGATGTTTTTAACGCCATCTGCTGCAGAGTTGTTGTAAATCAACACTTGATCCGTCCCGCGGGAAAACCAACATTATGGTCTCTGCGTAATGTATCGAACAAGATCAGCCTGCGCAGTCCGCGCTGGAAAATCCGGGCAGACACATTCCGTCTCATGGGGTGAGGGGTAGAGGTATAGAGTAATGATTCCTGAAACAGAAAATCAACCAGAGGCGAAAAGTGTATATCCGGGTAAGCCTGCGCTGCATGCTTAGGCTTATCCGGGTCGATACTTTACACAGAGTCCACAATGTTGGTTTTCTCGCGTGACGAATCATTTGTACTATCCTACATCTGTAAGTGGGGCCATGTGACACGTACAATATTTTGAATTGGCAAATACGAGATCATTCAAAATTGTGTAATGTGTAGCTTTAGATGCACACGACAGCCATGGTGGAGTGCCCTTGATCAAGGCACATTTTATATCCTAGTACTAGTTGGTTTACCCAGGTATCATTAATAAGTGAACTGTCGCCGTGATATAACTAAAATAATGTTGAAAACGGCGTTAAACCTCAATAAAGAACATGCAGATGTACCATTTTCAGTATTTAAACGCAATGTTTTGTTTGAAATGTCATGGTTTATGTTTGCTTTGAAGACAAAATGACACACAAACGAACTGGATGTGTTTATTTATAAACAGGGGTTTTGGTACAACTGTCACGTGACATACAGATTGTAAGTAATGGAAGTGCCATCGTGACGTCATCAGTATTCAGGTCGGACTATGGAGAATTGATATTTACGTACAGTCACGAGTGTACCATGTCCACACCGGAAACACCGTATGAACCATTCTATTAATTCAGATTTGGAAAGCAATATACATATAGGATCTGACATGAGTTGTCATTTGATATAAAGTTTTATTAAACGAGTTCAAGAAATGTCTTATTAAGCGAGTCTTTGGCGAGCTCAATAACAAATTTCTTAGACGAATTTAATACAACTTTATGAAACGGCAACGAATGTTAGATTCTTTTTATCACATGACGAATCACAAAAAAAAAAATCGGGTTTTCGCGATCAGAAAATAGTCCCAAGAGGTAAATAATAATAAACTGTTAACTAATCACAAACAAATATTTGTATGACCGATAATGGTCCCATTACCTCGTCCATATACCGTGACGTTTGTGTTTTCCGGATACACGTTCTCAGCCAATTTGCAAACGTTCGCGGATGAATACAAAAATAAAGTGATTCGGTCATGTTACATTACACACGTTACATATAAAGAAATACGTAATGGGTATATTAGATCGGATATAAGCATTGTCACGGGATAAAAACATTTAGTATATTTGGTCATTCAGCTTCCCTTTGAAACGCTATCCTGCTAACGGCTTATTTACAAATCGAAGGTCCTCCAACGCCATATTACGACTATGGAAAAATCCCATTTTAAGATATTTTCGATCGCAATGAAACTGGGTAACTTACTCGTTTCTGTTTGTCAAAACAATGGCGGTCATTTTGTTATCAGATTAATTTGATATGTAAATTAATGGCTGCGAAATCTTGAATAGAAATGAAAGAAAAGTGTGAAATTGTGCATTACTTGTGTTTGTAGGGGTGACATTGACTTCAAGGCCACGGAAAAAGAACCTGTTCACCTAAACAGTGTGGATGACATCGTAACAGCACTGCAAGCCGGGGAGTACTTACACTTTAGTGCCATGACCTTTTTGTGTGCTGGCGGAGTCGAACACACTTTCGCTGGACTCGGCGGTTACATTCCCAGTCAGTGTTCCAGTCATCTTTTGATAGTTTGTGTATCCCTTTTCCCGATACAGTTAGACGGGACTTATCGCCTTGAAGTAGACTCATCGTTGAAGGGGAAATTGCCTTAAATGAAAAAAAAAGTTGTTATTATCTCACAGTTTTCAGTCCTGGTGCAAAGATACATTTATTATTTCCCCGTTAATACATGTTTTTCTCTAAGATGGTTTCAAAGTTGATCTGGTCAACGATATAAAAAGATACAATAACCTGCTGATATGGTGGCTCATTTGTCCTGTATTTAAAAGTATTAGTTTGTCTTTATTCAACAAATATAATAAGTGGTAATTCAATTTATATATTCTAAAACATATATTCTAAGCAAAATTTCTCGAACATCCACCTGTTAATCAAATCATGTGTTACCTACCAAATGCTTGCCCGCCTTTCGACTGGAAAATTGAATAGCTCCAACTCGCACATTTCTTATTTTTTTTAAAAGTCGTCAGGAAAACCCAATGAATATTTGAATTCGAAAACTGAATTCGAATGCTTGGGCCAATTTTCGAATATTCGATTATAGTATTCGGGAAATAGCATTCGGGTCCATAGTTGACTCACAAATCAGAAGTGATCGGCCATTTCAATATGGATGATATAATGATAATACAAACACAATCTCTAACACATATCAGACAACGAGCACGAAATCTACCAGCTCGGTGGTATAGTGGTAGAGCGTCCACCTCAGGTGCGGGATATCGCGTGTTCGATCCCCGACTTGGTCATTCCAAATAATTTAAAAATGGTAGTAATAGCAGTTCTTCTTGGTGCTTAGCATAACGACTGACGGGTCTGGTGTCAGGATAAATGACCAGTTGTACTAGTATTTTATCCAAGAAACACCGTGAGATAACTGAACAATTGTTGAAAGCGGCGTAAAACACAAAACAATCAAACACAATCTCTAACACATTTCAGACTACGAATTCGAACAAACTACGAATTCGAACAAACACAATCTCTAACACATTTCAGACTACGAATTCGAACAAACACAATCTCTAACACATTTCAGACTACGAATTCGAACAAACACAATCTCTAACACATTTCAGACTACGAATTCGAACAAACACAATCTCTAACACATTTCAGACTACGAATTCGAACAAACACAATCTCTAACACATTTCAGACTACGAATTCGAACAAACACAATCTCTAACACATTTCAGACTACGAATTCGAACAAACACAATCTCTAACACATTTCAGACTACGAATTCGAACAAACACATTCTCTTACACATTTCAGACTACGAACTCGTCTACGACAACAGCACGACTGTCAACGCCATTAAATTCTTCGTACAAACAACAGTACACTACGATCACGTGGCAGCCAGCATCTTTGCAGCCGTTATAGACGTATCGATCAGCCGCAACCACACCGTGACAATCGTTGATTCGCTAGCCATCACGCCAAGTTATATTCCATTGCGTACCAGTATTATCAACTGTGGATTAGAATTCGGGCCACCAGGGGGCACGTTTAGTGTCTTAGTATAAAATGATCATTAAATAATATTCCAATGGCATATCACTTTTGTTTGGCTATTTCTTTTATCGGATTTGATCTCACAGTGGTTTCATCTTTGTCCACCTAGTCCGCATCGGTGGTATAATGGAAGATCGTCCGCCTCGAGTTCCCGAGGTCTCGGGTTCGATCCCCGATCGTGTCACACCAAAGAATGGCTTACTTCATTGACGCTCAGTGCTGTGGGGTTAGCATTACAGCATTACGACGGATTCACTGGTGTCAGGATAAATGGGCCAGTTTGACTGGTAAATGACCCATGCAATGCCGTGGTATTACTGAAAATTATGGAAAGCGGCGACAAACAACATAATAAAGCATATATTTCTCCAACCAAAATGTATTCGTAATTATTTTGGACATCAGTCGGCAGATAGATTCAGAGCGATTATGGGACACACAAGGATATGACTACTAGTGGACTTTTTTACAGCGCATTCTTCTCTTATGCAATATATATTTGCAAGTGTTTGCTAAAGCAAGATTGACCAACATGGTATGTGTTATCCTACATGACTTGACAAAACCTATGCATCTGTGCAATTTAAGCCTATTCAACATGCAATAAATCTGCAGAAGACAACTTTGAAAAAGCCTTGGCAAAAATTATAGAAAACCTATATCAAACTGCAAGGAAGTGAATGCTTTTCCAGGTGGTTGCTTATCGAAATGTTCCGCCGTTAGATTTATATATGACCTGGTTTAAATAATGATTGATTGTGGCTTCACGCGGGTTTCAACAATTGTTCATACCACTGCCAGTTTAACAACCCATGTGTTTCTCACACCAGTACTCCATACAATTTCTTCCAAGCAACTGTCTGCTTTCCAACATAGACTATTAGCCCGCTAGTGAAAGACGAATGTCGCATTGATCGTTGTCAAAGTTGTCAGCGTTGGGCCTCGAACTTACACTCACAGGATTGACAGCCCGCGTCGCTCTCGACTGAGCCTCCTTTCCCATATAGACTACTAGCCCGTTAGCAATTGACGAATGACGCATGTCGCATTGACTTATGTCAAACGTCGGCAAGAATGTTAACCGAGTTGGTGCTTGAACTAACAACCACTGGACTGACAGTCCGCGTCGCTACCGAATGACAAACTCCAGTTTGCTAGACATACTCAGTTTTTGCCCGATCTCTGACGCCCTACATAACGCGACTTCGGGATTACTGATAAGGATGACCTTGTAGGTTAAGACATTTCTCATTTACAAGACCAGACCGACCATGGAGGGAATGTTGTTACTCGTTGTGATAGGTTTGTGAGTTTTTTCTATTTTGTTTTACTGATTTTCTTAGTTTGTTCCTGTAATTATTTATATATCAGTTATATAACCATGTTTTAATAATTGAAATTATTTACTATTGGGTGACTACTCATTTCTGTGTATAAGCTAAAACATGCTAACCCCTTCCTCTATGCAACAAATTTGTAACGAAAAGCCTTGAAAACAGCTGGACCAATAAAATAGATATGTTCAATTGTGGACCGGATAGATATTGAAAAGGGGATCAAAGCATTATATTACTAAAGGCGAATTGAACATAATGAACAATTTCCGATATTGGCTTGCTGTTTAAGTTGTTTATAATAGCATACAGAACTTTTTTCAATATTAGATGCCTGAATTACTGAATATACTGATATATTCGAATAATTATCACGTGGTCGAGTTAAACGATATATTCGAATTAAAGAATGTTCGAGCTATCGCGAGACCATGGTAAGATTATATCCAATGCCAGGCGAAATGGGGCATTGTTGCATCTGATACAGTATAAAGCATACTTACATCTGACGGAGAAATAAACGTGTAGTAATATCATTTCACTCCGAACCGCTTCGGTGGTGAAGTGGTAGAGCGTCCGCATCATGTGTGGTAGGTAGCGGGTTCGATCCCCATTCGAGTCATAACAAAGACTTCAAAAACGGTAGTAATGGTGCTTTCCCTCTTTTGCGTTGTAGGGCTAGCATAACCATTGACTCGCTTGTGTAAAGGATAAATTGACCAGTAACTTACCAAAGGAAACGCCGTGATATATCTGAAAAGTTTATCAAATGTATCCGGTTGATCACAATGGTAATCTAAAGTTATAACTTCAGAGCAAAGCGATATTCGAATTAACTTTAACAGTAAACATAAATGTATACATCCGTTGGTTCCGAGTTATTTAGTACTTGCAAAGTCAAACATAAATGTTCACTGTTCAAAATCGTTCGCTCAAAAATGACTTATATTCCTGAAATAAATTTAAAAGTAAAATCGCCGTATTCCAAAAGGTATGTGAAGAACTAACATGCGGTTACCATCATATAAGGTAGTTCAGTCGGTAGCGACGCGCGCTGTCAATCCAGGGGTTGAGAGTTCGAACCCTAGCTCGGCCAACATTCTTTCCGACGTTCAACAAAAGTCATTGTGACAAGCGTCATTCGTCTTCCACCAATGGGTTATCAGTCTATTTGGAAAAGCAGCGAGTTGTGTATGAAGTACTAGTGTGAGAAAGCCAAGAAACATATAAGTAGGTGAACTGTCCGCCGTGATATGACTGAAAAATTGTTGAAAACGGCGTAGTACCCCAAACAATAACCCAATTAATTATATAAGATTTACTTTTATAGATCGAGGAAAAAGGAAAGTGTGAAAGATAATCCTTCATGGGTCTTTAATGCGTTGCGTGTCACACACCCGTATGTTATTCAATAAGACCCATTATTTCGCCTGATATTTGTCTGAATGGAATACAGAGTATTAAATCTCTTTTTTTCGTAGTAATACCCTGAATTAAAATTGGACCTTTCGAAAAATGTATTTTCAAATCAGAATAAATTTGACTATCTTTTCAGCATCAGTCACTATCGGCTCCTGTCTTGGGTAAGAACCAAATATGAGCCCGCGTCCCGCGAGAAAACCAACATTATGGCCTCTGCGTAATGTATCGACCCTGATCAGCCTTCGCAGTCCGCGTCGACTGATCCGGGCCGACACATTCCGTCGCATGGGTATAGAGGTATAGAGCAATGATTCCTGAAACAGAAAATCCAAAGGAGGCGAAAAGTGTCTATCCGGGTAAGCCTGCGCGGCATGCTTAGGCTGATTCGGGTCGATACTTTACGCAGAGTCCACACTGTTGGTTTGCTCGCGGTACGGCTCATATCATCTGCGTAATGTATCGACCAGATCAGCCTGCGCTGTCCGCGCAGACTGATCCGGCCGACACATTCCGTCTGAGGGGGAAAGATGTATAGAGTAGTGATTCCTGAAAGAGAAAATCCACAGGAGGCGAAAAGTGTCTATCCGGGTAAGCCTGCGCGGCATGCTTAGGCTGATCCGGGTCGATACTTTACGCAGAGTCCACAATGTTGGTTTTCTCGCGGGACGACTCATATGACTGAATTACTCTTGTTATAAGTTATTTTAGGTGAGAAAACAAACGGAATCCTTGTTATAAAACAAGTAAAGTGATTAATGGTAAAACAGCTACTGTCATGTAAAGAGGAATAACGCCTATCTAAATGGTTAAACAATGCAGCAGCATTTTTAAATGACTCGCGTCATACAAAACTAACCTGCGGTAGCTGCAAGACTTACAAATAAATGACCTGACCTGTCTGCACAGTCGAATATGATCTTCACTATACGCATTCTAGTAATATAGGAATTGTGGAAGCCTCTGGAGGAACCGATTGGATATTGCATAGGACTAGATAAGGGGGAGTAAACAATGTTATTTTCGAAACACTATCTCCCTTATTAATCAACCAAACCCTATGTTGTGGGTACTCAAAAGAATCGTCTGAGTGAGACGATTTGTTTAAGCACCCACAGCATAGGGTTCGAGTTTCAAATAAGGGTTTTGGAATTTGAAACCTCGCGCTCAACGCTCCCTAGCTCGTGATATTTTTTTCCGATGGCCATATTTGTAACTGTTCTCTCCCAGCCCTAAATGCGTTATTTCCTCCGTAATTATTGTCTTGTCTACGTTGGGTTCTTTATGCTGTTTTCACGTGGTATTATATTGCTTTTTCCCATGTCCATGTCTCATTTATAAACATCTTATTTTGATATAATGATCACCATTAAAACAGTGTTCTCTTGCCCTTAAGTTGAGGTTTTGGCGTTAAATACTTTTACCATTCAAAAGTAATAGAAGTTAAGCAAATACATCTTACATAAAATTATGGTACTTATTGTGAATTGGTTGATGTCTCGGTACTATCATAGTGTTTAATCTTGTTTCTGCTATAGACGACTTAAAGCAACATTATTTAACTTTGAAGTACACAAATTCAAACAAAATTTATGAACAATATGGACCAATATCAGCCTGAATAGCCATACAGTCTAATCTTGGTCTACAGTGTGCGTAACATATTAAATGTTTAGCAAAAGGCTACATGTACTCAATAAAATGCAATACCTGTCAATGATTGAGAAAAAAGAGACTGGAATTCAGCAGTAAAAGGGTTAACAGTTTGCTTATTTGACTTTGTTAAAGCAAACGTGTTATATGTATGTGGTCTGTTTGTTGTACAGTTGGACCTGTGTAGTAAAACGACACACATTGGGTCTTTGTTCAGAGCTGGTGTTTATTTACAGGGTCATTTATGCAAAGAAACATTATGTGGTAAACTACAATAATGATCTCTATAAAGAGGGAGTTGCTATTCCAAGGTGGTTTAAGCAAAGGTTCGACTATACTTGCCATTAGTTCGGAATAAAATGGATCTATTTTAACAGTTACGATCCAGTTTATGGCTTTGACGGCGCCATGACAGCACTAACGTCTGGGAAGACTTTACACTACTACATCCGGTTGAATCAATGTGAACAAAGTACAGGTCGTGGCTATCCCGAACATGCCGAGCCGTTTGGTAGTCACGTGACAAAATGGAGATCATTCAATGATCGTAACAGAACAGAAATTCCGTACTTGATTTTCCATGAACAGATTCCAGTTCTTAACCGAGCAGGTGAGACACTTTGTGATTTTTTAAGGATACTACGCTTTCCTCAAAATAAAAGGGCATCGGATATGAATATTGTTTCCTTGCGAATTAAATGAATTAAATGGTCAATCCAATTTGAATTTGAAAAACGCCGTTTATCAACAGTATTTCAGAAGAAAACAAGATGTGTTTGTGAAACACTGATGCCCCCGAATGGCAACATCTAGGTCATGTCACAAGGAATACACATGTGAAATATGGTAGCCGTACCTGTTATGGTTCAAAAGTAGTGGTCAATGTTAAAGTTTTTTTCGAGAATGGCAACATCTATGTCAAAGGTCAAGGTCGCAAGGTGAAACATTTTGGTACTGACAGAAAGGTCATGTCACAAGGAATACACATGTGAAATATGGTAGCCGTACCTGTTATGGTTCAAAAGTAGTGGTCAAGGTTAAAGTTTTTTTCGAGAATGGCAACATCTAGGTCAAATGTCAAGGTCGCAAGGTGAAACATTTTGGTACTGACAGAAAGGTCATGTCACAAGATATACACATGTGAAATATGGTAGCCGTACCTGTTATGGTTAAAAAAAAGTGGTCAAGGTTAAAGTTTTTATCGAGAATGGCAACATCTAGGTCAAAGGTCAAGGTCGCAAGGTCAAAAATGTTGGTACTGACAGAAAGGTCATGTCACAAGGTATACACATGTGAAATATGGTAGCCTTACCTGTTATGGTTCAAAAGTAGTGGTGAAGGTTAAAGGTTTTTTTTGAGAATGGCAACATCTAGGTCAAAGGTCAAGGTCGCAAGGTCAAAAATGTTGGTACTGACAGAAAGGTCATGTCACAAGGAATACACATGTGAAATATGGTAGCCGTACCTGTTATGGTTCAAAAGTAATGACCAAGGTTAAAGTTTTTTTTCGAGAATGGCAACATCTAGGTCAAAGGTCAAGGTCGCAAGGTCAAAAATGTTGGTACTGACAGAAAGGTCAAGTCACAAGGAATACACATGTGAAATATGGTAGCCGTACCTGTTATGGTTCAAAAGTAATGGCCAATGTTAAACTTTTAAGTTTTTTTCGAGAATGGCAACATCTAGGTCAAAGGTCAAGGTCGCAAGGTCAAAAATGTTGGTACTGACAGAAAGGTCATGTCACAAGGAATACACATGTGAAATATGGTAGCCGTACCTGTTATGGTTCAAAAGAAATGGCCAAGGTTAAAGTTGTTTTCGAGAATGGCAACATCTAGGTCAAAGGTCAAGGTCGCAAGGTTAAAAATGTTGGTACTGACAGAAAGGTAATGTCACAAGGAATACACATGTGAAATATGGTAGCCGTACCTGTTATGGTTCAAAAGTAGTGGTCAAGGTTAAAGTGTTTTTCGTGCAGACAGGCCAAAAACTACATCTAGGTCAAAGATCAAGGTCGCAAGGTCAAACATTTTGGTACTGACAGAAAGGTCATGTCACAAGGAATACACATGTGAAATATGGTAGCCGTACCTGTTATGGTTCAAAAGTAGTGTTCAAGGTTAAAGTTTTTTCGTGCAGACAGACAGACGTGCAGACGTGCAGACAGACGTGCAGACAGACGTGCAGACGTGCAGACAGACGTGCAGACGTGCAGACAGGTCAAAAACTAGATGCCCACCGAATCGGCGATTCCGGGGGCATAAAATAAAAACCTGCGACAATAAATGTATCCATGATCTCTGGGTGACAAACCAGTACAGGGCTAGGAAACGGACTTTGACGTGAGGTCTAAAAAATGAAAAAAAAATGCATAAAACAATAGTAGCAAATCACATTTACACAATATATGTTTTATCAGAACGTACCGATTGAAAACAAAATTATTCTCATAGATGTAAAGTAACCGACAAATGTGGCATGCATCAATTGCATGTGTATCTTATTCATAGATCCGACATGCACATTGGGTGCAGTATTTTAGCTAATCAAACAATCGATACACTCTTTAAAAGCTATGTGATGCATGAGAACCGGGTAGTTTTTAACGATCAATTGTTAGTTTGTTTTTGAGGCATGGTGGTGGTCGTGGCAATCTCGAATCTATGAATTAGATTCATTTCCCTTGTAACATAATCATGGACACTTTCCGATCAGCGAAGTAACAGATCAGCCAGCACCTCCGCCCATAATGATCAGTCTCATTCATTTTCACCATCTAGTCGCAGAAAACATCCAGGAACTCTCAAAAGAATGGTTATGACCAGAAAGTTATTGTGCACGTATGCAAACATATTGTAATTGCGTTTTGCCATTAATTATGAATCAGATAAAAAAAAATAGTTTCGAGAGCCATTGTTTACGTTATTTTGGTTGTAAGAAGTTTCTTTATATGGTGTTTTACGTGAATTTTAACATTTTGTCAGTTATATCACGGCTTTTCAATGATAAGTTACCAGTACTACTGGTCCATTTATTGTGACGCCATTGAGTCAGTCGAAATACTTAACACGCAACCCTGGGCGCCAAGGAGGGAAAGCCAATATATCTACTTATATTTTAAAACTCTGGCTGCAAGAAGGTACACTACAGCTAGCTACCGTCAACAAGTTGACAGTATATTGAGCTGTACACTGAGTGTTAGACGTACGCACCTATGCAACTTCATGCTTCGACGAAACTTTTCTAACTTTTACCAAATGATCAAATCCTATTTCAGGTAATCTTGAACAACTATCACGTGATGTCCGTATTATGGCCAATGGTAGCGTCACAGTGACGTCAGCTTCGTACAGTCCGGATTTCTCGCTGCTGTCGTACATGTATACACACGAGTGTAGTATGTCTACACAAGACAAAGTGTACGGACCTGCTTATCTTTTATTAATATTGTCATTTCAACTACGGCCCTCAATACGGTCACAAAAATGGCAGTAGTAATTGCGGAATAAGTCACAATAATGGCAATAGCAATCTTTGGGATAAGTCACAATAATGGCAGTAGCAATTGCGGGATAAGTCACAATAATGGCAGTAGCAATTGCGGGATAAGTCACAATTATGGCAGTAGCAATTGCGGTATAAGTCACAATAATGGCAGTAGCAATTGCGGGACAAGTCACAATAATGGTAGTAGCAATTGCGGGATAAGCCACAATAATGGCAGTAGCAATAGCGGAAAAAGTCACAATAATGGCAGTAGCAATTGCGGGATAAGTCACAATAATGGCAGTATCAATTGCGGGATAAGTCACAATTATGGCAGTAGCAATTGCGGAAAAAAGTAACAAAAATGGCAGTAGCAATTGCAGGATAAGTCACAATTATGGCAGTACCAATTGTGGGATAAGTCACACTAATAGCAATAATAATTGCGGGATAAGTCATAAATACGGCAGCAGCAATTGCGGGATAAGTCACAATAATGGCAGTAGCAATTGCGGGATAAGTCACAATAATGGCATTAGCAATTGCGGGATAAGTCACAATAATTGCAGTAGCAATTGCGGGATAAGTCACAATAATTGCAGTAGCAATTGCGGGATAAGTCACAATAATGGCAGTAGCAATTGCGGGATAAGTCACAATAATGGCAGTAGCAAATGCGGAATAAGTCACAATAATGGCAGTAGCAATTGCGGAATAAGTCACAATTATGGCAGTAGCAATTGCGGGAAAAGTCACAATAATGGCAGTAGCAATTGCGAGACAAGTCACAAAATACGGCAGTAGCTATTGCGCGGGATAAGTCACACTAATGGCAGTAGCAATTGCGGGATAAGTCACAATAATGGCAGTAGCAATTGCTGGATAAGTCACAACAATGGCAGTAGCAATTGCGGGATATGTCACAACTATGGCAGTAGCAATTGCGGGATAAGTCACAATAATGGCAGTAGCAATTGCGGGATAAGTCACAATAATGGCATTAGCAATTGCGGGATAAGTCACAATAATTGCAGTAGCAATTGCGGGATAAGTCACAATAATTGCAGTAGCAATTGCGGGATAAGTCACAATAATGGCAGTAGCAATTGCGGGATAAGTCACAATAATGGCAGTAGCAAATGCGGAATAAGTCACAATAATGGCAGTAGCAATTGCGGAATAAGTCACAATTATGGCAGTAGCAATTGCGGGAAAAGTCACAATAATGGCAGTAGCAATTGCGAGACAAGTCACAAAATACGGCAGTAGCTATTGCGCGGGATAAGTCACACTAATGGCAGTAGCAATTGCGGGATAAGTCACAATAATGGCAGTAGCAATTGCTGGATAAGTCACAATAATGGCAGTAGCAATTGCGGGATATGTCACAACTATGGCAGTAGCAATTGCGGGATAAGTCACACTAATGGCAGTAGCAATTGCGGGATAAGTCACAATAATGGCAGTAGCAATTGCGGGATAAGTCACAATAATGGCAGTAGCAATTGCGGGATAAGTCACAATTATGGCAGTAGCAATTGCGGGATAAGTGGTAAAGAAATGTTATAAGATATGCCTGCTCAGTCTAGTCGCCTATGAACTATAGCGCCGAGCTCGGCCAACATTCCTTCCAACGTTTGACAAACGTCACTGTGACAATTCGTCCTCCACCAATGGGCTAACATGTTATGTTAAAAATCAGCCAGTTGCTTTGAAAGTCTGTCGTGTGGACTACTTGTGTAAGAAAGCCAGGAAACACATGAAAAGGTAAACTTACCGCTGAGATATTACATGAACAATGGTCAAAACTGCGTTAAACCCCAAACAATCAACTATTGAATGGATATAAAGTTAGTTGACGTTCTGGTTTTACAGAATCATTTAAATAACAGAGGCATAACAGATAAACGGTAATGTTGAACCGAATGAAAGCAAATAACAGGTCGATGTATTATTGAAATAGTGTATGCTATACAACTTCTTACATTTCGTTATCCATTTAGAAAATAAATAAGCTTGTCACATTCATTTGTAAACTGCATTAATCACTAATTCATGCATTTGAATCAAGCCATATTATAACATTAAAATTGAAAACATTGTTGCAAAACGGGAAATTGCTCATAAAAAAATATCCTTGTACTTCTAGAATTCTTCTATCTATTTTTGCCTATTTATTTGCAAAGTCGTCTGCTCAGATGTTTTGTATATGGTAAAAAGTGAAATCATCATCGTAATGTGAAGACTCGGGCGAGCCTGTACAACAACACAGTCTCACATGAGTCTGCACTGACCCCCTACATGTAATGTAGTCCAAGATACATCTTTTAACAATGAGCAGTCCCGCGAGAAAACTAACATTGTGGTCTCTGCGTAATGTATCGACCCAGATTAGCCTGCGCAGTCCACGCAGGCTAATCCGGGCCGTCACATTCCGTATTAGGGGAATAGAGGTATATAGTAATGATTCCCTGTAACAGAAAACCCACAGGAGGCGAAAAGTGTCTGTCCGGGTTAGCCTGCGCGGCATGCTTCGTCTGATCCGAGTCGATACTTTACGCAGAGTCCACAATATTGGTGTTCTCGCGTGACGGCTCAAATAACTAGAACTGTAGCTCAACTAGCCGCAAAGTTTACGCCAATTTAACTTTACATGATCCTTTAAGAAGAGGAATCCGCCATGGCAGAGTGGTTAGTGTCGGCGATTTGGAACCGGGCGTTCCAGGTTCGAGATCCCCAGTCGCGCCGCGAGGGTCATGGTGGAGTGCCCTTTGGGCAAAGCACATTATCTAGCCTAGTACTGGTTTGTTTACCCAAGGATCATGTATAAGTGAATTGTCGCCGTGATATAACTAAAATAATTAGTTTTAAAACCTGCGAAAAACTCTAGTAAAACAAACAAAATCCTTTACGTAGAATCAGTGTGTTGATTGAAAGATCAAACCTTTTTTTTCAGTGAAAACATCGACTTCAAAGCCACCACCGCCCAGCCAGTCCTACAGCACAGTCTTGAGGATGTTGCGGAGTCCCTGGAGGCCGGGGAGTACCTTCATTTCAATGCAATGACCTTCCTGTGCCCGGGAGGGACGGAACACACATTTTCCGGGCTAGGGGGTCACATATCAAGTAATGTATTTGAGCAATGCTCACGGTAATCCAACATAACGTAATTATTAAACGCTTGGAAAAATACCAGCCAGCACATCCATGCCAAAGGATCTAAATAGTGCTTAACTCAAGTATCTTAAAATACAATTGCCAAACAGTGCATAGCCAGACAGACTGCGCACATGCGCTTCCTGTTCTGAATCTACACTGGTCGCAAATATCTTACGGTTGGATTTCACAGAGCCGTTTATTCATCTTCATGTTATCATTATGCTGAATAACTAACCATGGATTCCTGGCTATATATATATATATAGCATACGCACATTTCATTCGGAAATATGTATATTCGATACCTTCGTGAAAATCCGAATGTCTGCGGAAGCGTTAGTTCGTTTGTGTGTATGCAATGTGTTTAACTGATTTTTTAACAGTTTTCAGTCACATCACAACGTTTTCGTCTAGGTTAGTTTACCAGTACTAACGGTATTATTTGTCCCTACATTGATGTATCAGTCGACATGCTGTTGAGCGTCATTATAAGGTTATTTACCAAGTGTTTAGTTGTACTCTGCGATCGAATCCCGATATACCGCGGGGGACTCTATAACCACTATACCATGGAGACGGTATTTTTGTCCGTAGATGTCTATATATTATAACACCTAAGTTCAAAACTAAAGCAAAAGACAAAAACGTTTAAAACAAAAATTATTTTAGTATTAATTGAATGGATACTTCATTAACTTAATTTATCGCAGACTATGATTTTATGTACGATACTTATAAATATGATAATTTCAATCTGTCACAGACTACGAGTTTAGGTACGACAGTAGTGGTGTGATCAGCAACATCAACTTCTTCGTCCAGACCACGATCCACTACGCCCTTCTCAATAACTACGCCACGACCATCGACATCACCATCAGCAATAATAGAACTGCCACCATCGTGGACACCAGGAACAGCCTGCCTAACTTCATACCCATGGACGTCCATGTATCTCGCTGCCCCTTGGAGTTAGGTCAGCCGGGGGGAATGTTCAGTATCTATGTCTGATTAGTCCCGAGTGTCTGATCGCTTTGGAGATTAGAATAAATATGTCTCTTGAAAATTGCATGGTTTCTTTTTATAATATTAGTCCGTTTCCTCCAAAAAAGATGTGTGGTTTTAGTTAAGAAATGTTGGGTTCTGATTTATTTGTTTCTGTGTCATGTCTGGTTCAAAAGTTATGCCAATTATTGATTTTCTAAGACAATATTTCGCTTGGGAACATACAATTTCATTTACTAGATACCCTGAGGATTACAAAACATTAGGTTAAAAAGATATATCCTTGGGGTGCATGGGGACCCCACCCCACCTTCCTTCTCGACTAATTGTTGTCTTGGCTTACGTTCGAAAATTTCCGGATTCCTTTTGGGACACAGACTATAAGAATTTAACCAATTTTTTACTAATTTATTTTTGAACGTCTTCTGCTGCAAAGGTCGGCTCTAGCATATTTTGAATGATCCCTCTGCGACTTTCAGTATTCAAATATCATTGCAAAAGGAGACATGATCAATTACGCCTTTTTGCCACAATTTTATAAATATAAAATTGATACTTTCATTATAAGAGTTTCCATAATTATTGCCTAAACGTTTTCAAAGTCATCTGCTGCATTATGTGTTGTATGTATCAAATGGTGATTTATCTTGTTTGTCCTTGTCAACTCCTTTATATATTTCTGAAAACTTTCTGCACAATTTTGAATATTAAATCTACCACTAAAGCAACACACTACTTATAAGATTGAATATCTTCTTATTTTGGGAAACGCCCAACAAACCTGTCAACACAGAACCTTTAAGTCTCCTTTGCCTCATACGACAATTATACAGCAGACGACTTTGAACATATTCTGTCAACATATGGAAACTCTCTGTAATTGAATGGATAACCTATGACAAAAAGTGGAAAATATTGTTGCAAAGGGAGAAATTGCTCGTTTTGAGCAATTTCTATTTTTGTCACTATCTTTTCACAAAGCCGTCTGCTGCAGAGACGTCAGGAAGCGTCTATATGAGGGAAAGGGTTAACAATTAACTGAATATAACTCGTATGGTAATTACATTCAGTGTAAACCACGTCCCTGTAACACTTCAATGCTGGATTGTTAAAAATGAACTTGTTCAGCTTTGCATTTGTAAGTACATGTTTAGGAATATTAAAACGAAAATGTTGTCAAATTGACCAGCCAACAGTATAGAGCCTTGTCTAATGGCGCGGATACTGCTTGTACAGGCTTCACACAATCAGTTCAAGCAGTGAAAGGGTTCAATGTAAATTGATTTAGTTAACTTATTTATTTTGCATTGATTGCAAAACACATTAATCCCGATTTCTGTTACCTGAAGACTCAACTAACCAGTACTCGCGCCGTTTGTGTGGAAAAGTCCCAAAGATAGAACCTGCTCATCACAGGATTCGAACCCGGGAACTTTGTTACGAGAGGCCAACGTTCAAACACTGCACCACTAGTCCACATTCAATCTATTTGCATGATAAGCAATTATGTAGTGGCAATTTGACACTGTTGCATCAAGCTACTATTGAATGCATTGCCCACAATGGGTAATTGCTCTTAATGAGAAAATCTTCTTTTACCACACTTTTTATTACCCTATTATTGATAGGGTTTCCACATTCATGCCTTCAAACGTATGTCAATGTCGTCTGCTGCAGATGTGTTTTAAGTGGCAAGGAAAATAACTTACTGGTTGAGTTTTGATAACAAACACTGGTAGTAGTTTTGCATGTTTAATTATGAGAGTTTAAATACAATAAATGCATGATGGTCTATTGAAATTTATTTACATGTATAAAGATGTATTTAGAAATTTACGTTTTTCTCGGTAATTACTGTTCAGTTTTAACAAGCTTAACCATTTCCCTCTGGCAGACAAAGTTTGACACAACTGTAGCAGACAGCTTTTTGAAAACATTGTGAACAAAATGGGTAAAATTGAGTATAACAAACAATTTCTGCTTTGTTACAATGTTTTCAACTTTATTCAAAATAAACTTTCATGTATATTTTGTTTCCATATTTTTAACATGGCAGGTTAACTCTTTCCCGCATACAGCAAATCTGGAGCAGACGAATTTGAAAATCTCTATGCAAAAGTATGGTTACTTTCTTTAAATGAAAGTCTATTTAATAAATGGAGATGAAAACATTGTGGCAAAAGGAGAAATGTCTCATATTGAGCAATTACTCCTTTTGTCATCATGTTTTCAAAAAACGTCTGCTGCAGAGGCATTAGAAAGTGTTTATATGTGGGAAAGGGTTAAAATATGGAAATTCTCTATAAATGGAAGTATGGCTATTGAACAAAGTTGAAAACATTGTAGCACAAGCAGAAATTTCTCACCATGAGCATTTTTTCTTCTTTTATCACAATGTTTTGGAAAGTAGTCTGCTTCATATGTGTCAAAATGAGTCTATAACTGGAAAAGCGTTAACAGAGTCACTACGTAATATGATTAACAAAATAAACTAAATTGTGTGGAATTGTATATGAAAACATGTGGCAAAATAAGAATATACATTTTACAAAACATTAACAAGCATACAAAATAAATACCGGGATATATTTAAAAATATTTCTGATGACAATGTAGAGAGAAGCAAAATAAATTTCATATGAAACAAAATAAATAATCAAAGACATGAAAGGAATGTTTTCCAAAAAAAATTGCTAATCAACACTAGATATGAAAAGATTAACAGTATAGATGCAGCCAATGCTCTAATAAAAGTAACAGAAGTAGCGCTCAGTTGACTCTGGCCAAGACGTAATGAACTGGCCCGGCTGTAAAAGTAATTGGTGTATTGTTGATCACCCCAACCTAGCGGTCAGTTGACTCTGGCCAAAACATAATGAACTGGCCCGGCAGTAAAAGTGATCAGTGTATAGTTGATCACCCCTACCGTCATCTGGAGGATGTACCAAAGGAAGCAATCATTCAATGATAAATGACAAATTGGCTTATTTTGTATATGGACAGCTGTTAACCTTCACCCTTTCCCACATACAGACACTTTCTGACGCAGCAGATGACTTTTGAAATCATTGTGGAAATAGGAGCAATCGTTCATAATGATCAATTTCTCCTAATGCCACAATGATTTCAAAACAATTCAATAATTATGATTTCATTTTAAGAGAGTTTTGACATTTCTGTAAAGATGTTTAAAGTCGTCTTCTGTAATATAATTATTATTGTCTGGGTTTTACACCACTTTTAACAGCTAAGGCCCTAACAAAGCTGCGGACATGAAAGATGATATTGGTCCTACACCTCCTATTTTAACCCTTTCAGTTTCCCTCATACGACAATTCTGCAGCAGACGACTTTGAAAATATTTTGTCAAAAAATAGAAAATCTTTATAATTGAATGTATAACACATGACTAAAATGGGAAAACATTTGGCAAAGGAGAAATTGCTCATTTTGAGTTATTTCTTCTTTTATCTCTATGTTTCAAAAAGCTGTCTGCTGCAGAGGCATCCAAAAGCGACCACATGAGCGAAAGGGTTAAACAGGATAAAAAATATATAAGGTATGGAGCTCAAGAGTTGCATTGACTCCAATCATTCAGACCCATTTAGCCGGCGTGTTACAAGCAAGGGTCAGACTGTGGCTGCCATCCTTATTGGGCTGCAGATTTGTCTATGTGGTAAAGGGCAAATGCCTTTTAAGAATAAGTGTCTAGAAATTTAGGATCATATTGCAGCTGCAAACAGTGAAGACTCAGGCAACACAGTACATCCTGCACATTCTCCACAAGATACCTTCACTGTCCTTTTACAAGTAATTTAGTCCTAAATGCATCTTTTGACAAAAAACTGGAATTATGCCAATATGTCTACAAATGAAGTGTCATTAAGATTCAAAATCACTAAACACAACTCAAATAAATACAGAGCAAAAGTTATTTGCACTTTCCCTGCTTTTTACAATGCCTCAATGAAGTTTTGGAATATGTTCTTAACCCTTTCCCACATATAGACGTTTTCTGACGCCTCTGCAGCAGACGACTTTTGAAAACATTGTGACAAAAGAAGAAATTGCTCAAAACGAGCAATTTCTCCCTTTGCCACAAAGTTTTCAACTTTTTCAGTAAATATACCCTCATTTATAGGGATTTTCTATAGTTTTGTCCACATGATTCTAAATTTTCTGCTGCAGATTTGTTGTATGAGGGAAAGGGTTAACCCTTTCCCTCATACGACAATTCTGCAGCAGACGACTTTGAACGTAATTTGTCAAAACATAGAAAATCTCCAAAATTGAATGGATAACCTACGACAAAAAGTGGAAAACATTGTGGCAAAAGGAGAAATTGCACGTTTTGTGCAATTTCTTCTTTTGTCACTATGTTTTTAAAAAGCCGTCTGCTGCAGAGGCGTCAGAAAGCGTCTATATGAGGGAAAGGGTTAATAAGGAAAATATTAACCCCGCAACCAATACAAATGACATTAGATTCATCTAAACAATTAACATTTCCACTTTTCAAAAGCTGTCCGCGGCAAAGGAATGTAAAATAGCTCTGTATCGTGGAAAGAATTATATCTCAAGTTTTAAAACTTTCTTTCATTGAAAAATTAACCCTTTCCTCATACGCCAATTATGTAGCAACCAACTTTGAACATATGTTGTCAAAAAATAGAAAATTTCTATAATTGAATGGATAACCTATGACTAAAAGTGGAAAACATTGTGGCAAAAGGAGAAATTGCTTGTTTTGAGCAATTTCTTCTTTTGTCACTATGTTTTCAAAAAGCTGTCTGCTGCAAGGGTGTCAGAAAGTGTCTATATGAGGGAAAGGGTTAAATGCAAGCAAAAATGTATAATCTTGAAATTTCATGATAATAATAAAATATATGTCATATGTTTTCAATTGCCCAGAACCTTTGGTCAGCAGTTTTTCTCTACTACAATGAACACATAGGAAAGAGATGAAAATGGAGCCTTGCTGCAGAAAAACCAATTTCAGGATCTTCATGGCATGTATAGAGAATGATCTGCATGGGAGTCCATGCTTTCTCATCTGTATGCTATAAAAGATTATCACCAAAACATATCATAGTTATTGGTAAACAGTGCAAAGCCAGCTTGTATGAATTGTTTAACGCTGTTTACATCAGTATTTCAGTTATATCACGGCATTCCTGGGTAATATAACAGTACAGTCAAGCTTGCCATACAGGGAAGATTTTAACCCTTTCCCACATACATCAATTCTGCAGTAAACGACTTTAAAAACATAGTGACAAAAACCTGAAAAATCTCCCTAAAAGATAGCTTAATTGTTAAATAAAGTTGAAAACATTGTGGTCAAAGGAAAAATTGCTCACCATGAGCAATTTCATCTTTGTCAACAATGTTTTCAAAAATCATTTGCTGCTATTGTGTCAAAATGCATCTGCAGGTGAGAAAGGGTTTATTTATTAAGTAAATATTATGTTTAAAATATTGCATAATTTTATATGAAAATTCTCCAGTTGTAAAAATACAGCATACCCTACACTTTTGAACACATAAGTATGTCTTTAAAATAAAAGAAATGCATTCATATCTATGCAGAATGCAACATATTGACATAATAAACAACTGCTATAATGAATCCATTTTTAAATCCAAAAAAATCTACTTTAAGATTCTCACTTGATTGATAAACATTTGTTGTAATGGTATTTTTCGCCACTTTCATTATAGTTACATCACAGCATTTCCTGGAAAAATGAACAGGGTCCAATTTCCAACAACCTTACTTAGTGATAAGTAATACTTAAATACTTTCCATAATATTTTGTAAAACCTAAATGGTGGAATGTTTTTAACTAAATGACTTAAGTTTGCAAGAGAAAGTAGTCATTACAACCAAAAGACCATCTGAAGAGTGCTCTGCAAAAACAAACCATAAAGTCTTGATCTAGCTCTGCACCAATTAGTCTTAAAAGAGTTCAAGAAACTTCTATTAAACAGTATCTATTTGGATCCTTTTGAATGGATGAACAGGCAGGTCTTTCCACATTTAACCCTTTCTGCGCCTGTGCAGCAGACAACTTTTGAAAACATTGTGACAAAAGAAGAAATTGCTCAAACTGAACAATTTCTCCTTTTGTCACAATGTTTTCAACTCTTTTTAATAATTAAATCCTTATTTATGGAGATTTTTCATGTCTTTGCCAATATGTTTTGGAAGTCGTCTGCTGCGAATTTGTTGTACAAGCAGGTCTTTCCACATTTAAAATACACAAATAATAATCATGCTAAGGTTGAAAGTTCCGAGAGCATCACGTGTGTATTCGATTAAAAGATTTTCTCAAAGGCGATTTAACCCTTTCCTCCCCTACAACAAATCTGCAGCAGATGACTTTGAACATATCTGCGGACAAATGAATAAAATAAAGTTCATTTATTTAAAGCATTGTGACTTAAGGGGGAACTTTTCATTTCCTTTTGCAACAATGTTTTCAGAAGTCATCTGCTGCAAATGTGTCTGCAAGGTTGGAAGGGGGTCAATGTATAAATAATTTATTCAGAATATGAATGAGTATGTACAGCTTACTAGCAACAGTTGCTCAGTAAGGAAATGCCATACAGCTACACTTTCTCAACCCTTTCAGTGCTTAATTTTTGAAATGGACTTGTTCTGCTGTGCTTTTGGTAGAGTCCACTGCAAATTCTAGAGGTATCAAGATAAACATCTCGAGTTAGGCAGCCAACAGTATACTGCCTGGTTAGATGGCTTGCCTAGCTCTGTAGGCTTCACAAAATCAGTTCCAGCAGTGAAGGATTAATCAAATCTTCAGCAACGTTTGCCTGGTAATACAATCTCATTTAAATCAGACCAAAATACTTCGCTGTACGTATATTGAATCTGACTATTCCGCATAAAGGGTCGTCTCAAATTGATGTTATAAACTTAAACACTTGTGAGCACGTGCCTGGTTTTTATGTTCAATGAAATTGCAAGCTACAACAAACAGATCACGCAACAATCACTGCTTCTCTATATTGTTCATTTATATGGGTTGTCTAACCTGTTTAATACCAAAGGATTTGCTGATCTGAGACAACCTGTATGGGGCAGTCATCAGATCTATATACGAGCGAGCGAAGTTTAGGTCTGGTATCAATTAGATTGCTGGTAATAGCGACAACATATGGTATAAATAATATATATCAATAAAATGATAACTTTTACCCTTTACCACATACAACAAATTTGTAGCAGATGACTTCGAAAACATCAGGGCAAAAATGTGGTAAATCTATATTAATGTAAGTTTAATCATCGAATAGAGTTGAAAATATTGTGGCAAAAGGAGAAGTTGCTCATTATAAGCAATTTCACTGTTTGCCACAATATTTTCAAATGTCGTTTGCTGGTGAGGCGTCTGTATGTGGGAAAGGGTTAAGGCATACATAAGAGTTGATATTGTCTACTTCGCTATCATTAAATGTGAAATTGTAGCATCTGGAAAATCTTCATTTTTCAACATATTGATTTAAAAAACAATGTGAGAAAAATGAGAAATTGCTTGTTTCAACAAAGTTTTCAAATGTCTTCTGCTGTATAGGTGTCATAAGTTGTCTGTATCTGGCAAAGGGATAAAATCTCAAGATATAAGCATCAAGTTCCCTGACAATGGTTCCTTTAAGCAGGCATGGCCTCCTATCTTTCCTGGTCAACACACCTATCTAAAATCTTGAGCTTGGAACATCCTTATTGCCTAGCAACAGGTGCCAGGTAACAGTGACATCATGAAGTTATTCCTGGCACAAAGAAACATTTTTAAGGGACAATGTCACCTTTTTATGTTTCAAGTAGTCCCAATAGTTGAGCATACAGTTCCCTAGCAACAGTCTCCTAGTAACAATGGTGTCATACAATGGTTCCTGGCCAAGACACAACTTTGAGAGACACAGCTCCAGTTGCTTGTTTTAGAATCTCTACAGCTTTAGCATGTGTAATGGTATCAAGGCTTATTTCATTCACAGTGAGTATTGTATCACCACATCTGAAATGGTTAAACATTGGGTAGGTTATTGTCAAAACAAGAATGGTGTAAGGATTACTTGCAACACCAGCAGATAAAACATTAACCCTTTTCTACATACAAACAATTTGCAGACTACTTTGAAATAATCAAGTCCAAAATATATAAAATATCTATAAATGATAAGTGTGAATTGAATATTGAATTAAATTGAGTTGAAATCATTATAACAAATAGAGAAATTGATCGTTTTCAACAATCTTTCAGTCATATCACGGAAACCAGTTCACCTACTCATGCGTCAAATGTGTCTGCATGTGGAAAAGATTTATTGATTGTTTGGTGTTTTACACAACTTTCAACAATTTTTCAGTTACATCATAGTGTTTCCTGGGTAAGTGACCAGTACAACTGATACATTTATCCTGACACAAGCCAGTCAGTCTTAATGTTTACCCCTGCCAAACAATTTGGCTTCAACTCTTTTGGTAAAGGGTAACCTTAGGACACTCATTTTTTTCATAATTAAAGCAAAAAGTTCAGAGGGGAACATTGTTTAACCCTTTCCCTCATATGACAATTCCGCAGCAGACGACTTTGAACATATTTTGTTAAAAAATGGAAAATCTCTAAAATTGAATGGATAACCTATGACTAAAAGTGAAAACATTTGTGGCAAAAGGAGAAATTGCTCATTTTGAGCACTATGTTTTCAAAAAGCCGTCGTCAGAAAGCGTCTATATGAGGTAAAGGGTTAAGTGTATAGCATTTTTTCTGGGTTCTGTATGGCTTTGAATTCTTTTACCCTTTTCACATTCAACGTAGCAGACAACTTTGATAATGTCAGCATAAATATTGAAATTACCTATAAATGAAAGTATATTCATGAATTAGAGGTGAAAACATTATGACAAAAAGATAAATGGCTTATTACGAGCAATTTCCCCATTTTGCCACAATGTTTTCGAAATTTGTCTCCTGCAGATGCATCGAATAGTATCTATGAGTAGGATACATTATACTTTTTCTACAAGGGACTACTTGTCATACATTTCTGTTTTTATGTAATTCTAACTTCATTTTATTAACAATTCCCCCTGTGGGTAATTTACTTACTTCAGTCGTCCATCCTTGAAAGCCGGAGTTTCAAGGACAACTGACTTGACATAGATTGGAAGACTTCCTTGGGCGCAGTCTGACCCGCCCACAACGGAGAACCCCAGACTCCCAAATGGGCTCCGCAACAAAGTTATTGTCCTTACGGTGTGGCAGAGTCTGAAATTACAAACCAAACAGTCTTACAACAGAAGTCCTGATAAGGATAGATCATTTCATTTAACCCTTTCCCACATAAAACAAATTGGGAGCAGATGACTTTGAAAACATTCAGACAAAAATTTGGAACACCTCTATAAGTGCAGTGATCTGCCAAGGAATTCAAACAGTTCCCATTAGCTCACAAAAGTTGGGATTTCAAACATTTTGTTTTAGCTCTATGATGCTAAATTAAGATTTGATGGTACCTGTTATTGTTTTTGACAGTCAGACCAATGGGATTCTTATGCTTAATGCACAGATTACATGTCATTATAAAATACTTGTCATTGCTGTACTCCGATCATGAATAATGGTGTAGCCAACTATACTGAAATTTTCTGTCTGTTTTTGGTTGATTTTGAGGGGGCGTCGGAGAATTAGCAGAAATACTCTCTGTGACAGCCACAGAATAATCACGTTGTTTTTCGCACTGGTCACCGATTGTTCGAGAGCAATTCAGTTGCAAATAGCGAGAATTTCATTAACATTTATCAGTGAGAAAAGCATCAAAATAGAGCTGAGTTTTGTGGATCAAATTAGCCTAGTCAAATCCCTCAAATTCTGCTTTCCAGTCAGAATTTGTGAAGATCTTGGCTAAAAAGACATTGAAACCTGCCGGATTCAGAAAAGTTGACATATTGTTTACTTTATTTCTGACCAATCAATATTCGCGGATAAATGTATTCAGACTGAGGCTGCATAAACTAAACTGGAGAGGTTTCGCACGTGATTGCTATACGCTCTCGCGGATATTTTTAGAAGGCTTTCACGGAGAGATTTTCAACCCACGACAATAATCGCGGCTAGACATTTTTATGAGACATTGGCAGTTATTACGCAAGAATATCAAGGGAACGCGACCTCAGCCGAAGACTGTAAGTGAAAAAATAATTATAAAATAGAGTTGAAAACACTGTTGCAAAAATCTAAAGTATTTTGCTACAGATGCATCTGCAAATAGGAAATGTTCAACCCTTTCCAACATGCAGAAACATCTGAAGCTGACAGGTATTGAAATCAGTGTTTTTTTCTTTGAATTTCCTCCTTATATAATCATAACTCAATTGTAAAGATTTTCCAAATATTTTCCAAGATGTTTTCAAAATTGTCCACTAATGATTGTATGTGGGAAAGAGTAAACTATATCTTCTGACTCTGTTAAACCCTTTGTTGTTGGTGCTTAAATACCAAGATTTGATATCCTTAAAGTCTGCTTTAGAATCATACTACGAAAATCATTGTACCATCAAGAAAATTAAAGATACAGTTGAGATATAGTTAAACAAAGTTGGGGGAAAAAAAATTGCTTATTCTTAACAATCATTTATCCATTTATTAAATTGTTTTCAAAAGTCATCCGCTTAAAAGGTATCAAATTGTACCTGTATCATGGATACTGTTAAATGCAAAATCCAAAACAATATTTAAAATGATCATAAACACTTGCTCGTCTCACCTTGGTAACTGCTGCCAATAAATCCAACTAGGCACGAAATTCCCATGCCCATTTGCAGTTTCTGGGGCTTCTACAATTTTCAAGGTCACCACCTTTGACCCTGCATTGGCCTTGACCTGAGCGACTGCTTCAGTATGTGTAAGCCCTAGTAATGAGGTCCCATTGATACACAGAAGAATATCGCCTCGCTGTAAGTAGAAAATAAGGAATCTAGTGGATGATCAAAGTGCCTCACAGTACCTTTATTATCAACTCCCCGTTCCCACTTGTAGACACATTCTGATACATCGGAAGCAGATGACTTTTGAAATCAATGTGGAAAAAGAAGAAATGGCTCATTACGAGCAATTTCTTCTTTTGCCACAATAATTTGAACTCTATTCCATTATTCACTTTTCATTTCTAGAGAATTTCCAGTCTTCTCCTGCAGATTTTTGTACATGTATGGGAAAGAGTTAATCAAGAAAACCTATATTGTGGGCACTCAAAAGAATCGTCTTGGAGAATCAATCCTTTTGAATAACTAAAAACGTTTTGATGGACAAAAAAGCTAATCATGGAAGACTACTCAATCTGCTTTAACCCTTTCCCTCATATAGATGCTTTATGACGCCTCTGCAGCAGACGGCTTTTTGAAAACATAGTGACAAAAGAAGAAATTACTCAAAACGAGCAATTTCTCCTTTTGCCACAATGTTTTCCACTTTTAGTCATAGATAATCCATTCAATTAGAGAGATATTCCATTTTTTGACAACATGTGTTCAAAGTCGTCTGCTGCAAAAATGTCATATGAGGGAAAGGGTTAAAGGAATATTATTCTATTTTTCTGTTGTGTGTATACTGAACATGTCTATTTTTTTATATATTTGTAAGTTTAAATTAGAAGATAAAGATCAGTTGAGAACATTTCAGACAAATCAAGTGATTAATTGGTGATTAATTGATATTTTGTTGCTCTTCAATATTTTGCTGAATTGGAGTAACTTCTCCTTTTCCACAATGTTTTCAAAAATTATCTGTATCAATGAAGGGAGACAAGAGAAAGTTGATGCAACGCATCAATGTCGCCGGATATCCATAGTGCAGTTATGCATAACACTAACATTATAGTAGTTGAATAAACAGTTATCAACTGAGGGGGGCATATTGAAACATCAGGGGTGGGGTCAAGTGAAAATGTATCATAACTTGCATTGTTTTGTCAACGAAGTGAATGATAATTGAAGCCTTTCATTGTTTATGATCAATTCCATTCCAAAATAGGTTGACCATACACACAACCAACTAATTATTGATCATAAACAGTAATGGAAATGAGTAATCTTGCCAATCATTAGTCATAGTATGTATACAGTGCTTTCATTACGGAATAATTATAAGATTTGTAAATTCCACATACACTTTTCAAGATGTTTGTCAAAATATTTGAATTTTATTATTTTTCAATAAAACCACAAAACAGACAATTTAGAATTTGCATGCAATAGCACGTCATTTTACCTTTCCTCTTTTAAAGTCAACAGTGGACACCTTTGCAGCAATCTACTTTTAAAACAATGAGGTAAGGGTTAAATCGCTGAAGAAATGTTGAAATGTAGTCCAATATTTATAAATTAGACCACCTTCGAAATATAATATCAACTAAACAGTTAAATCTCATTGAAATTGTTGTATAATTTAAAATTAATTTCAAACATAAACTGAGCCCTACAACATGTTAATTTATTTTAATTCTTTCCTTCCTTTTTTTTAATGAAAATAACAAACTACTCATGTTTTAAAATAATATAATGATGAGCACCCTTGTGTCAATGATGCATAACAATATGTAGATCGGAAGCAATATGCCTTTAGGGAATTAAATGACACATTTAAAATTGTCAAGGACGAAATAATTTTGTACGAAAGACCCGATTCTTTCTTATTCGCGGAGGTGTCGTTCTTGAAACTCTCTTTATAGGCAGAGTGTTCGTTCAAAGTAATTTTTCTATTAAAACCAGTATTATCTCGGTTTGTTCTTTTCTTCATTTGTTTCGAACCAAATAAACATTTTAAATCACCTATGATTTACTATTTGTAAGTGAGTGTAAAGAGCGGCTCTCTGCAAAGGAGATTGATCTACGCAGTTGGTATTCGCGAAGTATGTAAACAAAGTTAGACTGTGCGACGTAAATGTTTGTAGTTATCGCCTTTTGATTACATGTAGTTTATAGTGTAAAATAAAGTATACTAGTCTAGCTAATAGGGACTGTTTTGTCTTCGTAAATAAAACAAAAAAACATAAATGCGAGTCAAAATAAAGAAACTGAAAATACCTAAAACATCGGAATATTTATTTCATTTTAGATGTGTCATTACTTAGTGTTTTTAAACAAACACAATTGTAATATGTTCAAGACATCTAAATGTGTTTCTTTCTAATAATAATCCCCCTTCCCATGTCATTTCCGAAAACCTATTAAAAATAGAAGTCGCGGGCTTCTGCCCGGCGACTAATAATAAAGATGTTAGACAATTATTTAATGTAATACCAAAGCAGGGGCTCACATACTTTTTTTGTCCGGACATCCCCAAGCACCCACTAGGGTTTAAATTTGTGATACAAAAGAATTTATAGATATTGTTGGAATGTAATACCAGGAATGTAGATAAAATCTTATCTACATCCCTTGTACAATGTAATATTAACCCTTTCCCTCATATAGACGCTTTCTGACGCCTCTGCAGCAGACGGCTTTTTGAAAACATAGTGACAAAGAAAAATGTTTTTTCACTTTTAGTCATAGGTTATCCATTGAATTATAGAGATTTTCCATATTTTGACAAAATATGTTGAAAGTCGTCTGCTGCAGAATTTTCGTATGAGGGAAAGGTTTAAAGAAAGGGCTAACGTATATTTGTCAAAACATCCGGAAACACCAATTTGTGAAAAAGGAAGAATCTATAGATCATGCTAGAATGTAATAATAAAGAACATCCCCAAACACTATTTAGGGTTTATATTTGTTACATAGATGAATTTATAGATTGTCTTAACCCTTTCTCACATACAACAAATCTGCAGCACACAACTTATGAAATCATACCCATAATAAGATGGAAAATTTATTTATTGAAAGTATATTAATTTAATATAGTTGAAAACATAGTGGTAAAAGGAGAAATTGCTCATTATGAGCAATTTCATCTTGTGCCACATTGTTTCAAAATTGTCTGTTGCAGTTGCTTCAGATTGTTTGGTTTTACCCACTTTCAACAATTTTGCAGTTTTATCACGTTGTTTCCTTGGTAAGTTACCAGTGCTATTTATCCTGACATCTTTTTTAAAGTCTTTGTAATGACCTAAATGGGGTTCAACCAACAACCTCCCACACCCAAGGTGGATGCTCTACCTCTACACTACCGATGCGGCGCAGATGCGTTTACATGTGGAAAAAGGGTTAAAATGTTATAATAAGGAAATGGGCTCACCTGAACTTGTCCCGACATCCCCAGACACCCGTTAGGGTTAATATTTGTTACGTATACAGGTGTGTCCCCTCTTGGACTACATATGCCCCCCGCCACACTTATACCAAGGGACTCTGACGGTTCCTGAAATTAAGTAAATCAAAGCACTGAGAATACTGTGGGAGAGTTAACCCTTTCCCTCATATAGACGCTTTCTGACGCCTCTGCAGCAGATGGCTTTTTGAAAACGCGCAATTTCTCCTTTTGCCACAATGTTTTCCACTTTTTGTCATAGGTTATCCATTCAATTGTGGAGATTTTCTATGTTTTGACAAAATATGTGCAGAATTGTTGTATCAGGGTAAGGGTTATTTTCCCACTTGCAGACACATTTATAGCAGACCACTTTTTCAACTCTATTCATTAATAGAGATGTTGCATAGATTTGAATATTGTTTTCAAAGTCGTCTGCAGCAAATTTGATGAATGTTGGAAAGGAGATTCTGATGAATTGTCAGCATCAGAAACTTTTCAACTGTTAAGGAAAACAAGAGCACCGCGTACGGCACAGACGCTCGACTGATAGATAACAGAAAAAAAGCTGAGCTGAACAAAAAACCTTAACCGGACGACCATGCCGCCACCAACAAAAAACCTTAACCGGACGACCACGCCGTCGCCCACCACGCCAGAGTCATGACAATAGATCTCGTTTTTTCGAAAAAGGAAATTTGCTCATAATAAGTTGTTGCTCCTACAACAATGTTTTCAATTCTGTATTCAACTTCTGCTTTCCTGTCTTAACCTTTTCAAACATACATCAAATCTGCAGACAACTTTGAAAACATCCAGGCAAATATGTGGAAAATCTCTGTGACTAAAAAGTTAAATATTTAATAGAGTTTAACCCTTTCCCTCATATAGACGCTTTCTGACGCCTTTGCAGCAGACAGCTTTTTGAAAACATAGTGACAAAAGAAGAAATTGCACACAACGTGCAAGTTCTCCTTTTTCCACAATGTTTTCCACTTTTAGTCATAGGTTATCCATTCAATTATGGAGATTTTCTACGTTTTGACAAAATATGTTCAAAGTCGTCTGCTGCAGAATTGTCGTAGGAGGGAAAGGGTTAAAACATTGTGACAAAAGGATTCATTGTTTGATAGGGGTTTAATGCAATTTTCACCTTTTTTCCCGCACATTACGTCAGCCAGTTCACCTACCCATGTGTTTCCTGGCTTTTTCATACCAGTACTACACACAACAGACTTTCAAAGCGACTAGCTGCTTTTCCACAGACTGTTGGCCCCTTTGTGGTGGCTAATAACACTTGTCCCAGTAACTTTTGTCTAAGGTCGGAAAGAATGTTGGCAGAGCTGGGATTCAAACTCACAACCCCTGGGTTGACAGCTGACGAAAAGAGAAATTGCTTGTTATGAGCAATTTCTTCTTTTGCCACAATTCTTTTCAAAGTCCCCTGCTGCAGATGCATCTGCGAGTGAGAAAGGTTTTATTATTTTTTCTCACGTTATTCTACTTTGTTGTGTGGAAAATCAACATGCTAGGTTGAGACAACAATTCTGCAGCAGATGACTTTAAACGTATTTTGTGAAAAAATAGAAAATCTCCATAATTGAATGGATAACCTATGACAAAAAGTGGAAAACATTGTGGCAAAAGGGAGAAATTACACGTTTTGTGCAATTTCTTCTTTTGTCACTATGTTTTCAAAAAGCCGTTGCAGAGGCGTCAGAAAGCGTCTATATGAGGGAAAGGGTTAACACTTCGTCACATACAACAAATCTGTAGTAGACGACTTTGAAAACATCTTGACCAAAATGTGGTAAATCTCTATAAACGAATGTTTTATAATTATTAAATACAGTTGAAAACATTGTAGCAGGAGTTGAAATTGCTCATCACGAGCAATATTACCTTTCATCACAATGTTTTCAAAAGTAGTGTCTGCAGCAGATGCGTCAAAATGTGTACACATGTGGGAAAGCTTTAACCCTTTCCCTCATACTACAATTCTGTAGCAGGCGACTTCAAACATATTTTGTCAAAAAATGGAAAATCGTTATAGTTGAATGGATATATAACCTATGACTAAAAGAGGAAAACATTGTGGCAAAAGGAGAAATTACTTGTTTTGAGCAATTTCTTCTTTTGTCACTATATTTTAAAAAATCCGTCTGCTACAAAAGCGTCAGAAAGCGTCTATATCAGGGAAGGGGTTAAATTTTACTCTTGAAGTGGATTTTCATATAAACCATTAGTTTGGCTCCGGGGAAAGTATTAAACTTTATAAATGGCATTTCAAGCCGAGATAAAATATTTTATGTATTTATTTAGAATACAATATTTGGCTCTCGTAGCCACATTTAAAACATATATATACAATTGTCCTCTAAATGTACTTACGGGTGGTAAATAGCCTCGTTTTAGGCCATTTGTGTTACTTAGATATGCCATAAATATTTGCAGCTTCATAAATTACAGATATTGGAAAAAAAGAAATAAAACACTTTTTTTCTAATTAATGAGAAAAGAAGAAACTATTTTGTCTTAACCCTTTCCTTCTTATAATCTATCTTCAGCAGACATCTTTGAAAACATTAAGGCAAATATATGGAAACTTTTTATAAATGAAATAATTTATTTAACAAAATTGCAAAAGTCAAAAGGAGAACTTGCTCATTATGAACAATTTCTCCTTTTGTCATGATGTTTTCAACTAGGGGAAAAAGAAAGATGTTTTTTTTTTTCAATTCCCTCTTCCCATTTCGCATCAAACATAACTTTTGACCCCAGGTTCAGTGGTCTTCTGAAAACTTAAAACTTAATGAGCAATTTCACCTTTTGAAACATTTTTTTCAACTCTATTCAATTATCATTCTTTTCCATATTTTTGTAGTAAATGTCTGTTTCAGATTGGTGAATGTGGGAAACGGTTAAGTTCCTCATAGATATTCCCTGGAGAAGTAACAGATAAAAAGAGAAAGTTGGAAATATCTAAACCTATTTGCCACATTACTGAAGGAAATAATGTCCATTTATATGTCTAGACCAAATTTGGCTTCAGGGAAAAAAAGAGAATAAAAACAATAAAATACCTAGAATGTGTGAATTGTATTCATCACTTTGCAGAATATGTTTCCACTTTAAATTCAAATGGGTTGTTAGCAATGAAAACTTGGCATAGACATAACAAAAGTACATTACTTGAATAAACACTTTTCTACCTGCAGACAAAGTTGGATTCGTCTGCATTTGACACCTTTTGAAATTTACTCAATTTCTCCTTTTGAAACAATATTTTGAATTCTATTTAATTATATTTACATCAATTTTTCTTCAATATTTTTAAATCAGTCTGCTATATAGTTGTTGTTTTTGGGAAAGGGTGAGTTCTGTTTCTCCAACAGAAGACATTTGACACCTTGTCACAGAAAAATCACTCTTAATTTTTCAGTTGTTTTATAATGAATTTTCCTAAAATCTTTTAAAAGCATACATCTATACGCATACACTTTTTTTTAAAGTTGTCTACTTTGAAAACATATCTTAAAAAAAAAAACACACCTTGGAAACAATATATTCAATAATCTAACCATATTTATTATAACATTATAACTCTACATTTCTTGCATGCCACCCCTGGAAACAAACTGGTGACAACAATACATTTTGAATCATAACATTGAGCTTTCTACATCTTTAATACAGCCACCCCTGGAAACATTCAGGTCAATAGTCTTACCTTATTTATATTAACATTGAGCTCTCTAAATTTCTTACATGCCACCTCTGGAAACAAACTGATCAATAACAATAGCTTTTTTATCATTACACTGAGCTCTTTACATCTTTTACACAATTTCGACATTTTTCGACATTTCTTACACGCCACCCCTAGAATTATACAGATCAATAATCTTACCTTATTTATCATAGCATTGAGCTTTTTACCCCTAGCACCCACCCCTAGGGATTATTCGGGAATAGTCAATAATCTTGCCTTATTTATTATGACATTGAGCTCTGCACATTTCTTACAAGCCACCGCTGGAAACAAACTGGTCAATAATCTCACCTTATTTATTATAACATTTAGCTCTCTACATTTCATACATGCCACCCCTGGAAACAAACTGGTCAATAATCTTACCTTATTTGTTATAACATTTAGCTCTCTACATTTCATACATGCCACCCCTGGAAACAAACTGGTCAATAATCTCACCTTATTTATTATAACATTGAGCTCTCTACATTTCATACATGCCACCCCTGGAAACAAACTGGTCAATAATCTCACCTTATTTATTATAACATTGAGCTCTCTACATTTCATACATGCCACCCCTGGAAACAAACTGATCAATAATCTCACCTTATTTATTATAACATTTAGCTCTCTACATTTCATACATGCCACCCCTGGAAACATTCTGGTCAATAAGCTTACCTTATTTATAATAACATTGAACTCTCGACATTTCTTACACGCCACCCCTAGAATTATACAGATCAATAATCTTACATTATTTATCATAGCATTGAGCTTTCTACATCTTTAACACAGCCACCCCTAGAATTATTCGGGAATAGTCAATAATCTTGCCTTATTTATTATAACATTGAGCTCTGCACATTTCTTACAAGCCACCCCTGGAAACAATCTCGTAAATGATCTTACCTTATTTATTATAACATTGAGCTCCCGACATTTCTTACACGCCACCCACATGTTCTCGTCCGTATCTAGGTCGAGGCCGGAGAGTGTATCTGAGGTAGAACGAATTATATCCGGAGTCTGGGGGCGACTTTTCCTCGAGATCACAAATTGCACTTTTTCATGACTAGTCTAAATAAAATAGAAAATTGTTCTGGAATAACAGAAACATCTGCAGTCATCAATCACAATTTGAGACGAAACGAGAATGTCTTTTTCCCTTTCTATATCCCCCTTGGTCTGATGACTTGATTAAACCTTTCCCACAGACAACAAATCTGCAGCAGACAACATTGAAAACATATAGAATTCATTTGGAAAATCTCTGAAAATGAAGGCATAAGTATACTGAAAAGAGTTGAAAACTTTCAGGCAAAAGGAGAAATTGTTTGTTTTGAGCAATTTCTCCTTTTCTCACGATGTTTTCAAAAGTTGTCAAAAAAGCGTCAAAATGCATCTACAGGTGGGAAAGGGTTAAACTGTTTCTGAAATCTGCAGTAGACACATTTGAAAACATTAAGGCAGAACATTTGGAAAATCGATATATGAAAGTATTTTTCATTAAATAGAGTTGAAATATCCAGTTACAGTCAAACCTGTGTTTAAAGACCATGGAATCATTGGAAGTAAACAACCTGGTCTTTGTTCACAGGTGGTCTTTATTTGCTGGGTCAATTATACAGGAAACGAGTAGTTGGGAAACTAAAGAGATGGTGGGCTATAGACAGGAAATTGCTATTCAAAGGTGGTCTTTGGCACAGGTTTGTATGTACATGGAGAATTTGCCAAAAATGAGTTAAAATGATTTTATTGTTGTTTTCTTTGTATGTTGTCTATTAACCCTTTCCCTCATATAGACACTTTCTGACGCCTCTGCAGCAGACAGCTTTTATCAACATGTTGGCAAAAGAAGAAATTGCTCAAAACAAGTAATTTCTCCTTTTATCAACATGTTTTTCAACTCTTTTCTATAATTGTACTTTTATTTAGTTGCTAAATTTTTTCGGTATGTTTACGAAGTTGTCTGCTGCAGATTTGTTGTATGTGGGAAAGGATTAAGGTAAAAGTATTACATGACAACCCTTTCCCTGGAAGAGACAATTTATGAGGCCTTTACAGCAGATGACTTTTGACAACCTTATGGGTGCTATGTGTTTCCTAACTAGAATGGAGTGCTCCGCATAGTACCATGTGTCACCTGCACCTGCTCATTGAAAGTGTGATGAAAAAGTGTGACGGACAGACAGACGCCGGACAAAAAAAAAATATAATAACTCATTGAATCATGAAATACAGAATATCCCCTTAAGTGTTAACATCTGCAATGTTTCTCATTTTTCTTCTACTTCTTCATATGTTATGTACATATAGCATTATTCTCCTTGTTCAGTTCAGATTGTTTGTTGAATGTTATTGATGTTCACTTAACACTTTCCTACAGAAAGATGCATCTTTTGATAACATATTGACAAAAAGAGAAATTGCTCATAATAGGCTATTACTCCTTTTGCCACAATGTTTTCAATGAAATTCAACTATTGTCCTTTTTTCGATAGAGATTTTCAAAGTTGTCTGCTGCAGACTTCTTGTAAGTGAAAAAAGTTTAATCATATCGTTGCAAATCTTCTTCACATGCATCTGGGCTGCTTCAAGCAAAATGGGGTTTCAATAGCATAAAAATTGAATATAGGTGTAAACAAATTGGCATTATACAGAGCTCTAGATAAGGATGTTTTGCTTGTTCTAAAATCTTTATTTTATCCACTTACCCTATGTTGTGGGTACTCAAAAGAATCTTCTCAATGAGACAACACTTTTGAGTACCCACAACATAGGGTTTGGTTGGATAATAAGAAAGATATTGTGGGGCAAAGAGCTCTAAACCCCTCCTTATCTTGACCTCTGGTTATATTTGTAGTTTGTGTGGGCTTCAAATTGGGCTGTTGTACCGAGTCTCCATGCGCCATATTTGCAACAAGATAACATTTAGTCTGATGCAGCTCTTCCATTATCGGAATACAGTGAAACTTGAGTATAAAGACCACCCATGGGAACACATCAATCTGGTCTTTGTTTACAGGTGGTCTTAATTTGCAGGGATATTTATGCAGAAAAATGTTAATTGAGTAACTAAAAGTGGTCGCTGTTGACAGGGACTTGCTTTTCCAAGGTGGTCTTCAGCACTGGTTCAACCGTATTATATCATTGAGTAACTAAAAGTGTGGTTGCTTTATACGGGGACCTGCTATTCCAAGGTGGTCTTCAGCACAGGTTCGGCTGCATCATGTTTTACACAACTTTTAACAGTGTTTCAGTCATATCAATTTAGGCATTTCCATGGTAAAAATACCAGTACTGCTGGTAAGCTTATCCTGATATCAGCACATCCGTTGTAATATTAACTCCACAACCCTAGGCACCAAGGACGGAAGCCACTACTACTATATTTAACCCTTTCCCTCATACAACAATTCTGCAGCAGACAACTTTGAACATATTTTGTCAAAAAATAGAAAATCTCTATAATTGAATGGATAACCTATGACTTAAAGTTGAAAACATTGTGTCAAAAGGAGAAATAGCTTGTTTTGAGCAATTTCTTCTTTTGTCACTATGTTTTCAAAAAGCAGTCTGCTGCAGAGGCGTCAGAAAGTGTCTATATGAGGGAAAGGGTTAAAGTTTTTGGTATGACCTGACACAGGATAAATCTCTTGTCTACCACTCTTGTGGCAGACGTTCTAACAGCTACAATACAGGGGCAGTAAGTAACTTTGTAAATAAATGTGTAAACCCTTTGACAATAATTTTGTACCATCTTTCTTTTTGTTATACTTTCCCAGATAAAGATAACTTTTGATGCCTCTATGGAACTTAAATTTTGAATATACCAGAAATACAGTCAATACACCTGCGCTAAAAACCCATTTTTCCTATTTTTATATACAGATTTGATAAAATTGCTGTACAAATAACTAGAATAGAGTGCTCTGCGGAGCACGGTGTGTCACCTGCACCTGCTCATTGAAAGTATGACAAAAAAGTGTGACGGACAGACAGACAGATGCCGGACAAAAAAAAAGAGTAATCCTTAAGTGCCTACCATGCTACGCAGGGTGACACAAAAATTGATTGTGTTTTTAACAGTAACTGTTTTAACTATTTCCACAATGTTTTTAAAAGTCATCTACACTACATCAGAGGTATACACAGCAGTCCTTTATATCACATAAAGAGTTAATTTGTTGTAGTCATATCAGTAAATTTTGTTGTAGTCTTACCTGTATAATTTTAGCAGCTTGTTCCTGGGTGCAGTAAGAAACGTCCATGCCGTTTATCTCTAACACCCGGTCATCCGGTCTCAAACGACCATCCAGAGCTGCTAGGCTACTTGGCACCTGTAACCAACGAGAACATTTTTAACTTAACCCTTTCCTTGGTAAAGACAATATTTAACGCCTCTTCATTTGAAAGCAACATCAGAAAAGGAAAACGGCTAAAATGAGTAATTTTTCATTTCCTGCAAAATTGTCCACTCTCTCTTTCTCAATTATAATTTGTAAAATTTCCAGATAAAAAATTGTCTTTCTCAGAAAATTGATAACCAAATTTCTCTTAAAATATCAGATCAAATCCATTCCCTTATATATTATGGGTGATTTTTCATCAAATTCATTATATATAAATATATATTACATTCTAGGTCAAGGAGAAATCACAACCCAAACTTTTCATTATTTTCCCTTCACATTGGGTTGGGGGCTATCTTTTAAAGTTGTGTAATATGTACTTATTCTATTACGTATAACAATCGGACACAGCATATTTGCGAATAAACAACCTCAACCTCAAACACACAACAAATCTGCAGCAGACTACTTTAAAAAGATCCAGGTAAAAAGAAAATTGCAAACATTATCGTTTCTTCTTTTGCCACAATGTTGGAGATACCTCAAAATGACTCTGGTCTGCATATGGAACATTATGGCCTATTTCAACAGTCTAGATCAATAAGAATCTGTGCAGCTGATCTACATCTACATTGGTGGCCATGCAATTACAACAAAGGTTGATTTTCCATAATCACTGCTTAACCTTTTATCACATGAAAACGCATTTTGAGATGATGTTTAAACAAGAGGCCCATGAAGGCCTATGCTCTACTGGTATGGTTCTTTGGTCATTTTCAATCCAGAGCATGTATGTATGGTGTAGATCGGATAGTAAATGGAGGCTCTTTTGTGTTCACAAGCTGTATTATAGCAATTTTTATAATTTCAAGGGCCATAATCCAGTCATGCAAGGGCACATCTGGCTGGTTTTCAAAAGGAACCAAGCTCTCATCAATATTTAACTACTATCTAAGTTTGGTGAAGATCAGAATCTATAGTAAATGGAGTCTCTATTGTGTTCACAAGCTCTATTATAGCAATTTTGACAGTTTCAAGGTCCATAATCCGGTCTTGCATTGGCGGATCTGGCTGGTTTGCGAAAGGAACCGATATCTCATCAATATTCAACTACTATCTAAGTTTAATGCAGATCGGATAGTAAATCGAGGATCTATTGTCTTCACAAGCTATATTATAGCAATTTTGACAATTTCAAGGGCTATAATCCAGTCATGCAAGGGCACATCTGGCTGGTTTTCAAAAGAAACCAAGCTCTCATCAATATTTAACTACTATCTAAGTTTGGTGAAGATCGGAATCTATAGTAAATGGAGTCTCTATTGTGTTCACAAGCTGTATTATAGCAATTTTGACAATTTCAAGAGCCATAATCCAGTCTTGCATGGGCTGATCTGGCTGGTTTGCGAAAGGAACCAAACTTTCATCAATATTTAACTTATCATCTAAGTTTGGTGAAGATTGAATAGTAAATGGAGGCTCTATTGTGTTCACAAGCTGTATTATAGCAATTTTGACAATTTCAAGGGCCATAATCCAGTCATGCAAGGGCACATCTGGCTGGTTTTTCGAAAGGAACCAAGCTCTCATCAATATTTAACTACTATCTGAGTTTGGTGAAGATTAGTTAGTAAATGGAGCCTCTATTGTGTTCACAAGCTCAATTATAGCAGTTTTGACAATTTCAAGGGCCATAATCCAGTCTTGCATGGGTGGATCTGGCTGCTTTGCAAAAGTAAACAAGCTCTCATGGATATCTAACTACTGTATAAGTTTAATTGAGATACAATCAAAACTGAAGACTTTATCGCGTTCACAAGCTCTATTATAGCAATTCTGACAATTTCAAGGGCCATAATCCAGTCTTGCATGGCCGGATTTCCCACATACAGCAAATCTGTAGCATATGACTTTGTAAATATGGTGACAAAAACCTGAAAAATCTCCGTTAAAGATAGCTAAACTGTTAAATAAAGTTGAAAACATTATGGTCAAAAGGGAAATTGCTCATCATGAGCAATTTCACCTTTTGCCACAATGTTTTCAAAAGTTGTATGCTGCTATTGCGTGCAAATGCGTCTGCAGATGGGAAAGGGTTAAAAAGAGGCAATTTAACCATCTGCAGCAGTTGATGTTTGAAAACAATCCAATAATTAAACTTTCATTTACAAAGAGATTCCATATTTCTGCATAGATGTTTTCAAAAGTCGTCAGCTGCTGGTTTGTGGTAAGTGAAATAGTGTTAACCCTTTCCCTCATATAGACGCTTTCTGACGCCTCTGCAGCAGACGGCTTTTTGAAAACATAGTAACAAAAGAAGAAATTGCACAAAACGTGCAATTTCTCCTTTTGTCACAATGTTTTCCACTTTTTATCATAGGTTATCCATTCAATTATGGAGATTTTCTATGTTTTGACAAAATGCGTTCAAAGTCGTCTGCTGCAGAATTGTCCTATGAGGGAAAGGGTTAAATATGCAATTACCACTTACCAGTATATGAATTATGAAAGTGAAATATGATGCTTACTTACCAAATTTAAAATAAACACACCTGGACCATTCCTGTTTAAAGAAAACAATAAAGCATTAAAAACTTTCCCTCATATAGAAGCTTTCTGACAACTCTGCAGCTGACAACATTTAAAAATATTGTGGCAAAAGAATAAATTGCTGTTAAGGCGCAATTTCTGCTTTTTCCACAAAGTTTTCAACTATATTTTATTATCACAACATCGTCTGCTTACAGGAAAACAGCCTTGGAGCAATATTGTAGCTTCGGATCAGCCTAGACCTCTGTGCAATCTGATCTAGTTCTGATGTAGCCAAATAATATCGACAGACATACATATAAAACAAATTTAACAAAGATCAATTAGCAAAATCGTGAATACACTATAATAGACAAAGACGGAAAATCTACCACACACAGTGTATATTGGCCCTGTTGTATATGCAGTATTATGCACTGTCTCACCTTAGTTTCCACGGTTTACACAGACTACATGACCCCCCAAGAAAGGCTTTACCTTGCTCATACATCACTCAATGGTACATGCATAGCAGTTTGGAACTTTCTGTGCTTGTAAAACAAATGTTTTGTCTGATTTGTATAATTCTTAAATTCTGATCTTGTGGTATTTTCCCCTCATTCTGAGCAATGTTTTTGTTTTCCTACAAAATATTAAAGAAGTCATATGCTGCAGAGGTATCAAAAGTCATCTTTATAAGGGATGTGGTTAAATCTAATTTTCAACATAACAGCGTAGTATGTGAATTCACAACTTTCTATCACCTGCAAAAGGAAATCAATAAGTCTAAACCATTTCCCACAAACAACAAATCTGCAGCAGATTACTTTTAAAACATACCCCCAAAAAATTGGAAATATCCTCTCAGTGAAAGTACAACAATTGAATAGGGTTGAAAACATGGTGACAAAAGGAGAAATTGCTCGTTTTGAGCAATTTCTTCTTTTGTCGCCATGTTTTCAAAAAGCCGTCTGCTGCAGGTGTCAGAAAGCGTTAACCCTTTCCCATATACAACAAATCTGCAGCAGGCAACTTTGAAATCATCTTGACAAAAATAGAGAAAATCTCTATAAATGATAACATACTGTAACTATTGAAAACATTGTGACCAACAGAAATAATGTTCACAATGTTTTCAAAACTAGTCTGCTGATAATGCATCAAAATGCGTCTTTAAGTGGGAAAGGTTTAAAATTGAAGATACACTTTGAACAATTACATTAATTATAAAACTGGCATCTGCCAATCTATTTCTATAGAGAAAGTGTTTATATAATTAGCCCTTTCTCTCATATGACAAATCTGTAATCTGTAGCAGACGACTTTGAACATAGATAGGAGTTAACTTTTTTTAAACCTCAATATAATTGAAAACATTGTGTCAAACGGAGGAATGGCACATAAGTTTGCCATAATGTCATCTGCTGCAGTTGCATTAAATTGCATCAGCATGTGGAAAAGGGATAACTAAGTGAGTAAGTCTTTACTTACCTTTTCCCAACAAGTTTAATACCAAGCTGCCGACTCTTAACCTTATTCAGGGTTATCTTTAAAATTTCTGAAACACATAAAGTACATGCAGTATTTTATAGAATGTTTATTATAACCACTTCCCTGATATGCTATGATATTGTAAGAACTGCCATTTTTTTAAAATAAAATCTGGGAAAAAAGATGATTTTGATACAGAATAGAGAACAAGAGGCCCAAGAAACCCAACCCAGCCCAATGTTGTCTGTTTTTTATCAAATTAATAAGACTTCAGGAAATTGATAGAGGGTTGTCAAAGAAATGTACACTATTTCCAAATCAGACTTTATTTTCTTTGGAGATAATTTTCTAAATCTGACACATAAGTATAAAAAGGTATAACAGCCTGGCCATGTCTTTTGACCAATCAAAATGGCTTTGAAAATCTTTTCTAAAGCATTCACTTTAGAGCAACTTTAAGGCACAACAGCCCTAACCCCCACCCTAGTGGCCAAGTTTCTTGACTCATCAACATGGCATGAAGGAATCTGATAGAACAAAATTATTTGAAAATCGACCAACCAGTTTGGGATGAGTAGAATTATTTTTCTATTGCGATATAATTCTGCATTGATCAATTTTGTTTAAAAAATTGTGTTGAGGACAATAAGAGGATGCTGGCTTTGAAGTATCATCCCGATTGGTTACAAAGAAGATGTTGACAGATGCACGCCGGACATAGCGGGATCAATTTCAAGACAATTAGTGCTGTTCCCAATTCGTCGAAACATGACCAAAAGAAGACTAAACCTCAGAAAAAACAGCAAAATTTCATTCACCGACAAACAGAATCGTGTGGCAATGAGGAGTCCTACCAATGGCGACAGGATCAGGATTTTGTGACCAACACCAAACAAACCACCTCAGAACGATGCATAAAATGTGGATTGCGAAACCATGAAACAGAGGACTGTTGGCATAAAGTGCAAGTGAGGTGCTTTCTTTGTAAATTTTATGGACACAAGGACTCTGATTGCTGGAATAGATAGGACAAAGGCAAATATGCCAACAACCTGATATTAATGGAAGATAAATTTACAACTTATTGTACTAATAAATATAACATACTAGATGATCTATGTGAATTTTGCAACAAGTTTCATTGTATTTGTGTTTTTTCCAAAAATATCTGCAAGTATTATAAGGGTTGTCAATGTGATAAAAGTGAGAACTCAATCAATTTATCTTCCAGTACATCTTTCAAGGTCAGTAAAACAATTGAGGTATGCAATCAAAATAAACATACATTTGGGAACAGTGACTTATCAAATGAGAGAAGTGTTATAAATTATTCTTTACAGACAAATTCTCAAGAAAATACTCTCATTTGTAACTCAACGAACAGCGAATATAATGTTTCAACAGTTAATGGCAGCATAAAAAATGACAATTTACATAATGATACAACTTTTAATGATAATTTGTCTGATTTGCATGCTGATATTGTTCATAATAATATTAACTCATTATATAATAATATTACAATGTCAGATGATAATCTACTGCATGTTAATAATCATTCTTCCACATGTGCCCAAAATTTAGTTGATTTAGGGTTAAAATCAAAAGGATTTCGAATCGGTCATATAAATATACAAAGTATTTCAAATAAAATAGATCAAATTGATCTACTGTTAAATCATTCAAATAAAAATGTTCATGTTTTTGGACTTAGTGAAACTAAGTTGAAACATTTTCATGCTGACAGTGCTTTTCAGCTGGATAATTATCAATCTTTCAGAAGAGATAGAGTTATAACTAATGAGAGAAAGGAAGAAGGGGGTGGTATTATTGTATATTGTAAGAATGAAGTTAATTGTAAAAGAAGGTGTGATTTGGAAGTCAGAGAAATTGAGTGTTTATGGCTGGAAATATTTCCCAAAAACTCTAAAAGTTTTCTTATTGGTAATATATACAGAAATCCAAATGAAGCAGTAATATGGAATGAAATTTTTGAAAATCATCTTGAGAATGTTTTAAAAGAACAAAAAGAACTTTACCTTCTCGGAGACTTTAATAGAGATTTACTAAATTTACAAACCAAAACTGCATGGTTAGAATACATGGAACCTTTTGGTCTTTTTCAAAAAATTAATGTACCTACAAGGAAAACTTCAGTGTCTGCAACTTTAATAGATCACATTTATTGTAATGTTCATGCTAATATAAAATCAGTAGACGTCCCACAAATAGGACTGAGTGACCATTTCCCCGTGTTCCTAACACGAAAACCTAAAAGTTACACGCCCAATGATAATAATCATTGTGAGACTTCTCTACAACCTATAGACTCAACCCTTTCCCACATACAGCAAATCTGCAGCAGACGACTTTGAAAAAAATATTTGCAAAAATGTGAAAAATCTTGATAAATAATTGTATAATAATTTAATAAAGTTGAAAACACTGTGACAGAAGGTGAAATTGCTCGTTTTGTTACAATGTTTGCAAAAGCGGTCTGGTGCAGATACGTCAAAATGCGTCTTCAAGTGGGAAAGGGTTAAATGTCTTATCTGGGAATACAGCTACTTGCCTGAGAAGAATGTTCGAGAAAGTCTGGAAACACATGGGTATGTGAGGTAGCAGCCATGCTATAACTGAAATACTGTTAAAAGTTGCATATGGCACCAATTAATCAAATCAATTTACCTTCTTTTTCTATAGGTCTCTCCTCCTCTGCCTTCTCTCTGTACACAGTGAGGCGACATATAGGGAAATATTGACTGAGAGACTTTCTTGCATAATAATGGCTTGCTTGTATGAGATCTTCTCCGTTTACCTGCAATAAAGTTTAGTTTAAACCTATATATTTTACATCAATTGCGAGACAAGCTTTAAGCTTATATCAATCACACTCGATATCTGTTTCCTTTGAGAAATAATCAGTACTTACGTTGTTTGAATTTGACTTAGAGAGAGGACAAAGCTAATTTTATTGGAGCACATGTGTCACCTGCACTGCTCATTGAAAGTATGACAAAAAAGAGTGACGAAAAAGTATGACAGACAGACAGACGTCTGTTTTGCCGGACAAAAAAAAGTAATCCCTAAGTGTATACCATGTTACGCAGGGTGACACAAAAAGTGTCTTAAGTGATTTGGCTGGTTATTGAACTTGATCTAGACATTATGCCCACAAACACGTTCAGTAAGTTGGGTGAAGATCGGACAAAAAATGTTCGACTTAAAGAGGCGACAAGGCTAATGTGGACAAATTTTGATTTGATTATTCAGGGGCCATAGCTCAAGTCACTTTAGCATTTTGGCTTGCCTGCTTAACCCTTTCCCTCATACAACAATTCTGCAGCAGATGCCTTTGACCATATTTTGTCAAAAAATGGAAAATCTCTATAATTGAATGGATAATGGACTAAAAGTGAAAAACATTGTTGCAAAAGGAGAAATTGCTTGTTTTGAGCAATTTCTTCTTTTGTCACTATGTTTTCAAAAAGCCATCTACTGCAGAGGCGTCAGAAAGCCTCTATATATGAGGGAAAGGGTTAATGAACTTGGACTAGACATTATACCCAGAAACATGTAAAAAAAAAAATCTGATAAAAACTGTTCGACTTAGAGAGCAGACGTTATGTAGAGGCTGCAACATGTTTTTGTTGTCTGCTGCAGATTTGTTGCAAGTGGGAAAGGATTAAAAACTTCACATCATGAATGAAAACCAATAATTGTTTCACTTACCTCCAGAATCTGATCACCAGGTTGCAGGCGGCCATCTTTTGCGACGGTGCCTTCGGCAAACACTTCTTGTATTACTACACAAGACTGAAAAAAAATACAAAATAACAGACTGAAATTTGCTTCGGATAATAGAGTAATTGTTATCAACCCTTTTCAAAATGCAGACACATTTTAATGCATTTGCAGCAGATGCCTTTTAAAAACATTATGGGCAAAGGAGAAATTGCAATGATCAATTTCTCCTTTTTCAACACTGTTTTTAACTTTTATCAATAATAATAAACTATTGATTGAAAGAAATTTACCATATGTTTGCTTTGTATTTTCAAATTTGCCTGCTGCAGATTTGTTGGGAATGGGGTAATCACAGAATCAGTTGATCATAAACAAGAGGCCCATGAGGGCCTATGCTCTACTGGTATGGTTCTTTGGTCATTTTCAATCCAGAGCATGTATGTATGGTGAAGATCGGATAGTAAATGGAGGCTCTTTTGTGTTCACAAGCTGTATTATAGCAATTTTTACAATTTCATGGGCCATAATCCAGTCTTGCATGGGCGGATCTGGCTGGTTTTCAAAAGGAACCAAGCTCTCATCAATATTTAACTACTATCTAAGTTTGGTGAAGCTCAGATAGTAAATAGAGCCTCTATTGTGTTCACATGCTCAATTATAGCAATTTGGACAATTTCAAGAGCCATAATCCAGTCTTGCAAGGGCGGATCTGGCTGGTTTACGAAAGGAACCGAGCTCTCATGGATATCTAACTACTGTATACGTTTAATTGAGATACAATCAAAAGTGAAGACTGTATCGTGTTAACATGGGCGGATCTGGCTGGTTTTCGAAAGGAACCGAGCTCTCATGGATATCTAACTACTGTATAAGTTTGGTTGAGATACAATCAAAAGTGAAGACTGTATTGTGTTAACAAGCTCTTTTATAGCAATTTTGACCATTTCAAGGGCCATAATCCAGTCATGCATGGGCAGATCTGGCTGGTTTATCTCATGGATATCTAACTACTGTATAAGTTTGGTTGAGATACAATCAAAATTGAAGACTGTATCGTGTTAACAAGAAATTGTTTACGGACGGACGGACGCACGCACAACGGACAAATCGCCACGACATAAGCCCTTCTGGCCTTTGGCCAGTAGAGCTAAAAATTTATTGCAAAAGTTTTGACGCCCACCCTATCCCACATTTAATAAATCTGCAGCAGACGACTTCGAAAATATCAAGAAGAGAATTTAGAAAATCTCTATAAATGATAGCATGATTATTGAATAGAGTTGAAATCATTGTGACAAATGGAGAAATTGCTCATAATGAGCAATTTCTCCATTTCCCACTATGATTTCAAAAGTCGTCTGCTTCAGGTGTCAAAATGTAGATCTACAGGTGGGAAAGGGTTAAATACAAACAACAATATACTAATAACCAGATTAGAACTAATTTTAACAATTATCTCTTCCTTAGCATACAACAAATCTGCAGCAGAAGACTTTACAACAAGAGGGCCATGATGGCCCTGGAATCGCTCACCTGATTTTTTTTTTCACTTTAGCTATATAAGCCCCGCCATCTGGCGGGCATAGTTTCCAACCAATCAACTTGGCTTTAAGGAATCTGATAGAGGGTCACCCTAGGAACATTTCTACAAAATTATTTGAAAATCGGCCTGACACTTTTGAAGGAGAAGATTTGTTAAGTTTTCACTATAGCAATAAAAGGCAAAATAGCACCGCCCCCTGGCGGCCATGTTTTTTGACCAATCAACATGGCTTGAAGGAATCTGATAGAGGGTCATCCAAGGAACATTTCTACAAAATTATTTGAAAATCGGCCCGACACTTTTGGAGGAGAAGATTTTTTAAGTTTGCACTATAGCTATATAAGGCAAAAAAGCCCCGCCCCCCCCCTGGCGGCCATGATTTTCGACCAATCAACATGGCTTGAAGGAATCTGATAGAGGGTCACCCAAGGAACATTTCTACAAATTTATTTGAAAATCAGCCTGACACTTTTGGAGAAGAAGATTTTTTAAGTTTGCACTATAGCCATATAAGGAAAAATAGCTCCGCCCCCCCCTGGCGGCCATGTTTTTCGACCAATCAACATGGCTTGAAGGAATCTGATAGAGGGTCACCCGAGGAACATTTCTACAAAATTATTTGAAAATCGGCCTGACACTTTCGGAGGAGAAGATTTTTTAAGTTTGCACTATAGCCATATAAGGAAAAATAGCCCCGCCCCCCCTGGCGGCCATGTTTTTCGACCAATCAACATGGCTTGAAGGAATCTGATAGAGGGTCACCCGAGGAACATTTCTACAAAATTATTTGAAAATCGGCCTGACACTTTCGGAGGAGAAGATTTTTTAAGAATTTTGAAGTTTTTTCATTTCGTTGCCATGGAAACCAGAATTATGCATGGATCCCGAAAATTTTAAGGAATTCTGGTGAGGACATTGAGAGGATGCTTTCTGTGAAGTTTCATCCCAGTTGACCCACCGGTTACAGAGGAGAAAATGTTGACGGACGACGGACGACGGACATAGGGCGATCACAATAACTCACCTTGAGCACTTCGTGCACAGGTGAGCTAAAAACATTCTCATAACAAGAATTGTCGGAGGACAATATAGATCGACTATCAGGGCCTCCTTCAGAACAGTTATAGCATTGGTAAAAGTCCAAAATCCAAAAGTGGGATAATTCAGTTGAAATTGAATTTACAAAAGAAAGAAAATCATTTAATAGTAACAGCATCAATTATATAGTTTCTGAGAAAAGTCCTTGAATGCCTAACTATAACCAAAAATTCCCGGTCTTGTACACAAAGGTTTGACCAAAAAGGGGCACAATTCAGTAAAATCCATTCCAGAGTTATGGGACTTGACATACAAGGTCATCTAATGACCCTGAATAAGCGTGTGAAGTTTTAAAGTAATAGCATACACAGTGTCTGAGAAAAGGCCTTGCACACAAAGGTTTGACCAAAATTCTAAGTCCAAGAAGGGGCACAATTCATTCAAAATCCATTCCAAAGTTATGGGACTTGACACACAAGGTCATCTAATGACCCTGAATAAGTGTGTGAAGTTTGCTGGCAACGCGTACGCCAACACCAACGCCGGGGAGACTACATAAGCTCCCCTATTTCTTCGAATAGGCGAGCTAAAAATGTGAAAAATCTCAATGAATGGGATTTTAACTGCTAAAATAATATGAAAACACTATGTCTAAAGAAACAAGAGTGCCAAACTGCTACAAAATATGCCCATCATATGGAATTTACAAAATGACCTTTTCACCCTTTTGTAGTAACAGAGATTTTATGCCTATAAACAATCACAGCAGGTTTATTGAAGATTTATTAGAACATTTGAAGTTAAAGAGCAGCTAGATTTAAGACATATAATTAGGTCAATTTTGGGCCATAATCCCAAGGTGTCTTAGGCCAAACATAATGCCTACCACTATTTTTAGCAAGTTTGGTGAAGATCTGATAAAAACAAAATTTGACAGGGGAAAATTTGGCAAGTTTTGGATATTTCAAGGGCCTTAATCCAAAATAGCCCTGCATGTATTGTCAGGCTTGGCCCTGATATTACGCCCACAAACATGCTCAACAAGTTTGGTGAAGATCGGATGAAAACTGTTTGATTTAGAGGGCTGGACAACAGGTGGATGCTGTCCATCGCCCACTCAACACAGGTATTCCCATTATAAGTCGAGCCCCGGTAGCTCAGTCAGTAGCGACGCGGGCTGTCAATCGAGGGGTTGTGAGTTCGAATCCCGGCTCTGCAAACTTTCTTTCCGTCGATTGACAAAAGTCAATGTGACATGCGTCATTCGTCTACCACCAATGGGCTAAGTCTATGTGGGAAAGCAACAAGTTGCTTGGGAAGATTGTTGTGTGGAGTACTGGTGTGAGAAAACCAGGAAAATGCATGAGTAGGTGAACTGGCCGCCGTAATATAACTGAGAAATTGTTAAAAACGGCGTTAAACCCCAATAAATCAATTCCCATAATATAGCCTGTTCTAATTATACAGGCATATAAAAATTGCACATTTTGAGGACATTCAATTGTAGTCACGATTCAAAAGTCATCTACTGCAGAAACGTCAAAATAGGTCAGAGGTGGAAAAGGGGGGGTTCCCGAGAAGGTTTCCTTACCAAAGGTGTATCACAGCCGCCCACAACAGAAATGCCCAGATCAGGTGTCTGTCTCTGTATCTCTATGGTAGACACTTCACCATCTAAAACTGGATTCTTGCCTGGAAACATAAATATCAGATAGATTTAACCACAATGCTTTCAAAAGTTGTCTCTTGCAGAGACAACTTTTGAAAACATTGTGGTAAAGGTGAAATTGCTCAATTCCACCATTTGCCACAATGTTTTCAACTCTATTTAATAAATAAACTGTCATTAATGGAGATTGTTCATATATTGAACAGATGTTATTAAAGTCGTCTGTAGCAGATTTGTTGTGGAAAAGGGTTAAGGTAAGCTGTATAAAAAATTGGACATCATTGTTAAATCTGGTTATTTTAATTCTGATGCTGAATCATGAAACATGTGAGTAAAGAAGAAATTGTGCAATGTTTTCAAATGTCATCTGCTCCACAGTTAGAGAGAGGCATCTATTTCAATTATCTGTATCTGGGGAAGAGATAATGCAGATGCTGCCAGAATATAATCATTTGGTAGAATTGTTAACCCTTTCCCACATAAAGATGCTTCAGGAGTGAGTGATGCCTCTGCAGCAGATGACCTTTGAAAATATTCTCAACAAAGGGAAAATTGCATATGATGAGCAATTTCTCCATTAACCCCAATATATTCAACTCTTATTAATAATTGTACTTTCAGTTAAAGAGATTTTTGGAATTTTTGTCTATGTGTTTCCAAAGTCGTTTTCTGCAAATATATTGTATGTGAGAAAGAGTTTTAAAACCTTTTGCCATAAACAACTTATTTGCAGCACCTAGGCATACCACACTAAAAACATCTACAGGCAAAATGGAAATAATAAATGAAGCTTAACATTGTTGCAAAATCAAAAGTGCTCAGAATGAGCAGTTGTGCCATTATCCACACTCTTTCAAAAGTGTCTGCATGTGGGAAAGGGTTAAACAGATTACCAGGACAAGGATCAAAGCACAGCACCCACAAATATATGTTGATTTGGAGACAAATGTTATTATTACTTACTCATTCATCTAGGGGAAAGGTTTAACCTTTTGCCATAAACTTGTAACTTATTTGCAGCACCAAGCATGGCACTCTTAAAACATCAACAGGCAAAATCGAAATTGATAATTGAAGTTTTTAACATTGTTACAAATGAAAAAACGTTTTACATGAGCAATTGTGCATAATTATCACCAATATTTTCAAAACTGTCTGCATGGGGATAAAGTTAAACAGATGACACATATCATACGAAAGATTACCAGGATCAAAGCACAGCACCCACAAATATATGTTGATTTGGAGACAAATTTTATTATTACTTGGTGATTACTCATTCATCTATGAATTTTCCCCTTAAAAGCTAGATGCTTGATTAGATAACTTTTTCCCATATGTACACACATTTTTTATGACTATTGAAAACATTGTGTCAAAAGGTGACATGTGCAATTTCTCGTGTTGCAACTTTGGTTTCAATTCTTTCCCACATACAGAAAATCTGCAGCGGATGTATTTCAAAATTGATTGGTAAAAATATCAAACATATCTCTTTTATTGAAAGTAAAAATATTGAATAGAGTTGAGAAAATGATGGCAAAATGAGAAATTGCTCACTGTGAGCAATATTTCCCTCCGACACAATGATTTCAATTTAGGTCGTCTGCTACAGAGTTTATTTATTGGGTTTTTACGCCACTTTCAACATTATTTCATTCATATCAAGGCGACAGTTCATTTATTCATGATCCCTGGGTAAACAAACCAGTACTAGGCTAGAAAATATGCCTTGCCCAAGGGCATTCCACCATGACCGAGGTGACGCGCGACTGAGGATCGAACCCGGGACAACCAGTTGCGAAATCCCAAACGGTAACCACTCGACAACAGTGGAGATTCCCTGCTGCAGAGGCTTCATCAAAAAGAATGTATATTTGGGAAAGGTTTAATTTGAAGAGTTTTCCTAGATGTTTTCAGATTTGTTGAATGTGGTATAGGGTTGATACAGATCAAGAATAGTGTGCATGATTTTTCGGGCTGTTTAAAACCTTTCCCCTCATACAACAAATCAGCAGCTGAGTCAAACTAAAATATATTTAGGCAAAAATATAGAAAAACCTTCTAAATGATGGTACAATTATTGAATGGAGTTGAAATAATTGTGACAATTTGAGAAATTGCTAATTATGAGCAGTTTCTCTTTTTGTCACAAAGTATTCAAAATGTGTCTGGTATGTATGTGGGAAAGGGTTTAGTCTTGATCTACAATGTTAACCATGGGAATGTGAGACTAAGCCAATAGCAGGCCTTAACCCTTTGTCACTTATCCAGACACATTTGGACAGTCAACTACAGCACACCATGTTTGAAAACGTTAAAGGCAAAAGCAGAAAATTCTCCTTAGAGAATTGCCACGAGATTTTCAATTCTTCAATAATAACACTTTCATAAATAAGAAAAATTTGCCTACAGGCATTTTTCAAAGTCGTCTGCTGCAGAATAATTGTATGTAGGAAAACGTTAGGATTTAGGGTAAAAGATGGCATGAAATTGTGCATTCAATCACTTAAGAGATGTTAGGAGTGCAGTGCAATAACATTATCTTGGCTGCCAAATTACATAAATCAAATTTCCAGCTGTCCAAATGAAGACTGTGCTTTCATCAGGAACAGTCTCCTAGCTATGCTGGTAAGATCATGAGAGGAATAAACACCTCTGCAGCCGACGACATTTGAAAACAGTGTAACAAAAGGAGAAATTGCTCATGAAGAGCAATTTCTCCATTTGCAACAATGTTTTCAACAATAATATGCAGTAATGATACTTTTATTTCTAGAGATATTTTATAGTTTTACCTAGATAATTTTAAAGTAGTCTGCTACAGATTTGTTGTATGTGGGAAAGGGTTAAGTGCTTATTAAAATACGCAATAATTAAGAATATTTTGCTAAAACCTCTTTTTGTCATCAAGTTTTAGCAACAGTTGCCATTAAACCTTTTCCAATTGCAAACGTAATTTAGGCGCATCTGTAGTAGACTACACTCCTGAAAACAGGGAATCCGCTGTCGTCGAGTGGTTAGCGTCGGGGATTTCGAAACCGGGTGTCCCGGGTTCGATCCCCAGTCGCGGCACTACGGTCATGGTGGAGTGCCCTTGGGCAAGGCACATTTTCTAACCTAGTACTGGTTTGTTTACCCAGGGATCATGAATAATTAAATTTAAATGCGCGCTAAATGACCTTAGCTGTCGATGCGCCGTAAAACAATATACATTCATTCATTCATTCCTGAAAACAGTGTGTGAAAAGAACAAATTGCTCATGATAAGAATGTAATATTTTTAACTTTTTTCAATAACTATACTTTCATTCATAGGAGTTTTCAATATACATGCTGTAACCGTTATATTTTTCAAAGTCATCTACTGCAAATGTGTTGTAAGTGGGAAAGGGTAAATCACTCGGAATGTTGACTTTTTCGACACTCAACCAGTACTGGCGCTGATTGTGTGACCATGAAGTCCCAAATTTTAACTGCACTCTCGGGTGAATCGAATCCAGAACCTTTGAAATGAAGGGCAGGTCCTCTGCCTCCGAGTCACTGTCTCCGACAAGCAAATGTTTGTGTGTGACCTTGAATACACTGCTCAGAAGAAATATGAAAGTCTCTGACAAGTAAATGTTTCTGTGTGATCAATTCACTGCTCAGAAGAAATATGACTGTCTCCGACAAGCAAGTGTTTGTGTGTGACCTATTCACTGCTTAGAAGAAATATGAAAGTCTCCGACAAGCCAATGTTTGTGTGTGACCAATTTGTCTGCTAAGAAGAAACTTGAAAGTCTCTGACAAGCAAATGTTTGTTTAATGTGACCAATTTGACTGCTCACAAAAAAAATGAAGGTCTCTGACAAGCAAATGTTTGTGTGTGACCAATTCACTGCTCAGAAGAAATATAAAGGTCTTTGACAAGAGCAAACAAGAGGGCCATGATGGCCCTGGAATCGCTCACCTGATTTTTTTTTTCACTTTAGCTATATAAGCCCCGCCATCTGGCGGACATAGTTTCCGACCAATCGACTTGGCTTGAAGGAATCTGATAGAGGGTCACCCTAGGAACATTTCTACAAAATTATTTGAAAATCGGCCTGACACTTTTGGAGGAGAAGATTTTTTAAGTTTTCACTATAGCCATAAAAGGCAAAATAGCCCCGACCCCTTGTGGCCATGTTTTTTGACCAATCAACATGGCTTGAAGGAATCTGATAGAGGGTCATCCAAGGAACATTTCTACAAAATTATTTGAAAATCGGCCTGACACTTTTGGAGAAGAAGATTTTTTAAGTTTGCACTATAGCTATATAAGGCAAAATAGCCCCGCCCCCCCTGGCGGCCATGTTTTTCGACCAATCAACATGGCTTCAAGGAATCTGATAGAGAGTCACCCAAGGAACATTTCTACAAAATAAGTTCAAAATCTGCAAACCAATTTGGGAGGAGAAGAATTTTGAAGTTTTTTTCGTTTCGTTGCCATGGAAACCAGAATTCTGCATGGATCCCAATAAATTGAAGGAATTCTGGTGAGGTCATTGAGAGGATGCTTTCTGTGAAGTTTCATCCCAATTGACCCACTGGTTACTGAGGAGAAGATGTTGAAGATTTTTTAAGTTTTCACTATAACCATAAAAGGCAAAATAGCCCCGCCCCCTGGCGGCCATGTTTTTCAACCAATCAACATGGCTTGAAGGAATCTGATAGAGGGTTACCCAAGGAACATTTCTACAAAATAATTTGAAAATCGGCCTGACACTTTCGGAGGAGAAGATTTTTTAAGAATTTTGAAGTTTTTTTCATTTCGTTGCCATGGAAACCAGAATTCTGCATGGATCCCAAAAATTTTAAGGAATTCTGGTGAGGCCATTGAGAGGATGCTTTCTGTGAAGTTTCATCCCAGTTGACCCACCGGTTACAGAGGAGAAAATGTTGACGGACGACGACCGACGGACAACGGACGCCGGACATAGGGCGATCACAATAACTCACCCTGAGCACTTCGTGCACAGGTGAGCTAAAAATGAAGGTCTCTGACAAGCAAATGTTTGTGTGTGACCAATTCACTGCTCAGAAGAAATATAAAGGTCTCTGACAAGAGCAAATGTTTGTGTGTGACCTTTTCACTGCTCAGAAGAAATATGAAGGTCTCTGACAAGCAAATGTTTGTGTTTTACCAATTTGACTGCTCAGAAGAAATATGAAGGTGTCTGACAAGCAAATGTTTGTGCGTGACCAATTCACTGCTCAGAAGAAATATGAAAGTCTCCAACAAGCAAGTGTTTGTGTGTGACCAATTCACTGTTCATAAGAAATATGAAAGTCTCTGACAAGCAAATGTTTTTGTGTGACCTATTCACTGTTCATAAGCAATATGACTGTCTCCCAAAATCTAATGTTTGTGTGTGACCAATTCACTGTTCAGAAGAAATATGATGTCAAATGTCTATCACTTGAAAATAAAATAGGCTCCGGAAAAACCTGTTCAACATTTGGGCACGTGCAACAAGTGTTTGCATGTACGATCAGATCACCCAGAACAACGGTAAAGAAACTTTCAAGAAACATATCACATAATGATTTGATAGCATATATAATATATACTATGTACAGACAGATCTTCACTTTCACCTGACATGAAAATTGCAACGATTGTTGGGTTATAGGACAAAGAGGCTGAACGAGTCTGTCCATGAGTAACACTCCAGTTTGTATAATCTGACCAGTGTAAGTTAAGATCAGGTTGCACAGTCTGCTCCTTCTTATCAGAATCTACACTGGTTGACACAAGCTTCTAAAACAAGCTTACATGTTAGTTATATGTGTACTCAATATAGATCATGATCAGACTGAATGGATGCACAGGCTGTTCATGAACAACAGCTAGTGTCACAAAAGACAATTTGTACCTTTTCCCATGGTAGGGCTCAAAGAAAGCACATAATAGCAACTGCAGGTGATTTGTCTTGACAAGCAATTACTCTAACCCTTTCCCTCATACAGCAATTCTGCAGCAGACGACTTTGAACATATTTTGTCAAAAAATAGAAAATCCCTATAATTGAATGGATGACCTATGACTAAAAGTAGAAAACATTGTGGCAAAAGGAGAAATTGCTCGTTCTGAGCAATTTCTTCTTTTGTCACTATGTTTTCAAAAAGCTGTGTGCTGCAGAGGCGTCAGAAAGCGTCTATATGAGGGAATTTAAGGGGTTAATAAACTAATTAAGCTTTCTAGTCAATTTCCAGTTATTTTTAGAACAAGATGTGTCCGTAAGACAGCTCTTGCTTAATCCACAGCTTATTAGTTTAAGCAAATAAGTTGCACACACAACTTTAACCAAAAATTGAAGGAAAACAAGAAAATGTGTCCATGGAACACGGATGCCCCGGTTGTTAACTATATTTTAAAACGGACGGACGAACAGTTGGTCCAACATCAAATTGATACAATTTTTTAAACAATGATATGTTGATTGTCATTTGTGTGAAGTTTCATAATGATAGGACATCAGGTTCACTAAAATCTAACTTGACCAAAAACTTTAACCTGAGAATGGAATGGACGAACAGACAGACGAACAGACGAACGGACGGACGAACAGTTGGTCCAACCTCAAATTGATACAATTTTTTAAACAATGATATGTTGATTGTCATTTGTGTGAAGTTTCATAATGATAGGACATCAGGTTCACTAAAATCTAACTTGACCAAAAACTTTAACCTGAGAATGGAATGGACGAACAGACAGACGAACAGACGGACGAACAGTTGGTCCAACCTCAATTTGATACAATTTTTTAAAGAATGATATGTTAATAGTCATTTGTGTGAAGTTTCATCATGATCGGACATCAGCTTCACTAAAATCTAACTTGACCAAAAACTTTAACCTGAGAATGGAATGGACGAACAGACGGATGAACAGTTGGTCCAACCTCAAATTGATACAATTTTTTAAACAATGATATGTTGATTGTCATTTGTGTGAAGTTTCATAATGATAGGACATCAGGTTCACTAAAATCTAACTTGACCAAAAACTTTAACCTGAGCGTGACGGACGGACGGACGGACTAACAGACCGGAAAACTATATGCCCCTCATACTTCGTATGCCGGGGCATAAAAAACCAAGATGTGTTTGTGAAACACTGATCACTGATGCCCCCGAATGGCAAATGGCAACATCTAGGTCAAAGGTCAAGGTCGCAAGGTCAAACATTTTGGTACTGACAGAAAGGTCATGTCACAAGGAATACACATGTGAAATATGGTAGCCGTACCTGTTATGGTTCAAAAGTAGTGGTCAAGGTTAAAGTTTTTTTCGAGAATGGCAACATCTAGGTCAAAGGTCAAGGTCGCAAGGTCAAACAATGTTGGTACTGACAGAAAGGTCATGTCACAAGGAATACACATGTGAAATAATGGTAGCCTTACCTTTTATGGTTCAAAAGTAGTGGTCAAGGTTAAAGTTGTTTTTCGTGCAGACAGACGTGTGCAGACAGACAGGCCTAAAACTAGATGCCCACCGAATCGGTGATTCCGGGGGCATAAAAAACGGCCATAATTTACGTTATACACAGGAAACAGTTATCTAACTTGACTTTTCACATAGCTGTAATGGTTTGAAAGCTTTGTAAAACAAGAGGCCCATGAGGGCCTATGCTCTACTGGTATGGTTCTTTGGTCATTTTCAATCCAGAGCATGTATGTATGGTGAAGATCGGATAGTAAATGGAGGCTCTTTTGTGTTCACAAGCTGTATTATAGCAATTTTTACAATTTCATGGGCCATAATCCAGTCTTGCATGGGCGGATCTAGCTGGTTTTCAAAAGGAACCAAGCTCTCATCAATATTTAACTACTATCTAAGTTTGGTGAAGATCAGATAGTAAATGGAGCCTCTATTGTGTTCACATGCTCTTTTATAGCAATTTGGACAATTTCAACGGCCATAATCCAGTCTTGCATGGGCGGATCTGGCTGGTTTACGAAAGGAACCGAGCTCTCATGGATATCTTACTACTGTATAAGTTTGGTTGAGATACAATCAAAAGTGAAGACTGTATCGTGTTAACAAGCTCTTTTATAGCAATTTTGACCATTTCAAGGGCCATAATCCAATCGAGCATGGGCGGATCTGGCTGGTTTTCGAAAGGAACCGAGCTCTCATAGATATCTAACTACTGTAAAAGTTTGGTTGAGATACAATCAAAAGTGAAGACTGTATCGTGTTAACAAGCTCTTTTATAGCAATTTTGACCATTTCAAGGGCCATAATCCAGTCATGCATGGGCGGGTCTGGCTGGTTTTCGAAAGGAACCGAGCTCTCATGGATATCTAACTACTGTATAAGTTTGGTTGAGATACAATCAAAAGTGAAGACTGTATTGTGTTAACAAGCTCTTTTATAGCAATTTTGACCATTTCAAGGGCCATAATCCAGTCATGCATGGGCGGATCTGGCTGGTTTTCGAAAGGAACCGAGCTCTCATGGATATCTAACTACTGTATAAGTTTGGTTGAGATACAATCAAAAGTGAAGACTGTATCGTGTTAACAAGAAATTGTTTACGGACGGACGGACGCACGCACACACGCACGGACGACGGACAAATCGCCACGACATAAGCCCTTCTGGCCTTTGGCCAGTAGAGCTAAAAAAGTTTCAATGCAATAATCTAGTAGTAATTTTACTGAGCTATCGTGTCGTATATGTACTTGCATGCAAATTTCTTATAACCAATGTGTGACACCGCCGTGAGGGCGAGATCATAGCTCTCATATTCATTATAAGTCACACTAAAAATTGTTGATTTTCATATTCAAAATTTTTGCCATTCCTACATACAAAAAATCTGCAGCAGACAAGTTTGAAAACTGTGGTCTTGCTCCAATATGATAAGGAATGCTAATAAAAGCACAATTTTAGAATACAGCATTATGATCAATTTCTCCTTAACAAACGTTTCTTTCTTCAAAAGTTATCTGCTTAAAATGCACCAAAATGTGTCTGCAACTTGTTTATTCCATCTGCTGATCTGCTGATGAGGACTTACAAATTTGAATTATACTAAGGGCCTGAGTCTGAGCAGTTAAATCGCACAAATTGCCTTAAATATTTAAATATTTTGAAGTCAAAGAGCAATAAACGTTTTCTCACATACAATAATTCTGCAGCAGACAACTCTGAAAACATCTAGGTAAAAACACAGAAAATATGTAAAATAATAGAAGTAGAGGACATGGTCCTGTTTAGTCCGAGTCCTATAAAAGTTTAATTTAATTATTTTATAATTGAAAATATAATGTAGCAAAAGGACAACTTGCTCATTATGGGCAATTAACTTCTCATTCTGCCTCAATTAACATTTTCATAATGTCTGCTGCAGAGGATGTGGGAAGTGGTTAACCTTTTCCCTCATATAGACACTTTCTGACGCCTCTGCAGCAGACGGCTTTTTGAAAACATAGTAACAAAAGAAGAAATTGCACAAAACGTGCAATTTCTCCTTTTGTTACAATGTTTTCCATTTTTAGTCATAGGTTATATATCCATTCCATTCTAGAGATTTTCTTTTTTTTGACAAAATATGTTCAAAAGTCGTCTGCTGCAGAATTGTCATATGAGGGAAGTGGTTAATTTGCATCAAATATAAAATATTGTTCACTTCTTTTTTTCAATTTTTATAAATGTTTTCCACAAACAGACTTATTTAGAAAACATTATTTTTTTCAAAAGTGTATGCTGCACATTTGTTTTATGTGGGAATGGATAAAAGTGTCATTACATGTAGCATTCTCCTTTTTTCTCTCAAATTGCATCCAAAATAATCTGTCTTTGTAACCAGTTTAAGTACCTAATCGGACACCTCAATTTGAAGGTCTTCTTCCTCATCCTAAACTCTCTCCCACATGCAGAGGTAATTTGGTGTGTTAACCCTTTACCGCATACAGACGCTTTCAGACGCCTCTGCAGCAGACGACTTTTGTAAACATTGTGGCAAAGGTGAAATTGCTCATGATCACCATTTGCCACAAAGTTTAAAACTCTATTTAAAAATTAAACTGTCATTAATATTAAGTTATGTGTCACATTTTGAATAAGACATTTTCAAAGTCGTCATCTACAGATTTTTTGTATGTAGGAAACAGTTAACAGCAGACTAATTTTGAAAACTTTATTGCAAAAAGCAAGATGAACTAGAACTTAACTTAATAATTAAAAGGGTCATAACTCTGTAAAATAATATGCAATTGTAACCCCTTTAGGATATGCACATTTCCTCTTGGAATAGAAGCTTCATGTAAAATTTTATTGAATTCCACCCAGTGGTTTGTAAGAAATAGGCCGGACAAAATATGGCTTCCGGCCAACCGACCAACAGACAGACAGACTGTGAGCCCGACACAGTGACTCCTATATACCCCCTCTTCTTCGAAGGGGGTATAACAATTTCTTCTTATGCGGGAATGTTTTTAACACTATTCAATAACCAATCTTCGAATTGCGATATGTGTGGGTGCCTTTAAGTTTATAATGTAATGTCTTCTGTAGATTTTATTGTATGTTGGAAAAGGTTAATTTGCGTCACAAATGTCACAGGAAATTGACCTTCTGTATTATTGTTATCACCAAGATCTATAACAGAACAGCGACGGTAGTGTAGTGGTATTGTGTCCACCTTTGGTGCGGGAGGTCATGGGTTTGATCCCCGGTTGGGTCATACCAAAAGACTTTAACAAGCACGCTGCAAGCGAACGCCAACACTCGTCTGCTTTTTGTCAGTCGATAAAGGGGCATTACTTTATAATTATTTAACCCTTTCCCTCAAACAAAAATGATTCAGCAGACGACTTTGAACACAATCTATCAAAAACTAGAAAATCTCTATAATTGAATGGATAACCTATGACTAAAAGTGGAAAACATTGTGGCAAAAGGAGAAATTGCTCGTTTTGAGCAATTTCTTCTTTTGTCACTATGTTTTCAAAAAGCCGTCTGCTACAGAGGCGTCAAAAAGCGTCATTATGAGAGAAAGGGTTAAGCAATATATAGTTATGTGCCTTGGTATATATATGATTGTTCCTAGTAACATGTGTACCAAGTTTCATTTTAAGTTTTGTAACGACGCATGGCTTTTTAGCAAAAGCTGATTACACTAACATGTTTCTTAATTGGTCGTAATTACAATTTTAACTTCAAAACCTCCGAAAGTCAATTTTTGTGTAACATTTGAGCCATTAACTCTTACCAAACTTGATGAGTTTTCTCCAATTTGACCTTTGAACTTTATAAAACTTATTTGGGACCTTCTGAATTTTGTCATTGTATTTGCAATACATTAATACCAATGAGTAACATTACAAATATTTCTAAAACAAAAATATCTGTTCATAAATGAGGAAATGAAATCTAGAAAAAAACCTGGCTTTAATCAATGGTCTAAATGAATTTGGGCAATAAATGAATATAAAATCTAGAAAATGAACATAAGAATCCTTTGATTCTCAAAATTGGTTAAACTTGACTACAAAAAGATAAAAGACTGCAAAAATAAATAAAATTAAAGCTTTTCCTTGTGTTTTGGAATGTCATTTGCACACAAACATCGAGTCTAGGAGTATTTAGTCAATTCCTTATAATATTATCTTATGGCTGATAAAATTTGTCAATTACAAATAAATATTTTATAAACTCTTTAGACGTTTGCCCTTTCTCACATAGACGAGTTCTGATGCATCCGCAGCTGAAGACTTTTAAAAAGATTGAGACAAAAGAAATTGTTCAAAATGAGCAATTTCTCCATTTTCCACCATGTCTTCAACTCTATTCACTAATTAAACTATGTGAAATTCATAGTCGAGACGATTTCAAAGTCGTCTGCAGTAGATTTGTTGTATGTGGGAAAGGAAGTTATATGATCAACCGGCAGACGTTAGGGATAATATAACGGGACATAATTACACAGCTAATGAAACAAAAATAATTGAGTATCCATCCAAGAAATGAGGAAATTAACACCCTGAAGAAAATTGAACTAAATTTTTCCAAATAAAATTCTTTGTACATTTTTTTCCTTTCCGTTTTTGTCAGTTGAAAGAATTTCTTAACCCTTTCCCTCATACGACAATTCTGCAGCAGACGACTTTCAACATATTTTGTCAAAACATAGAATATCTCTATAATTTAATGGATAACCTAAATGACTAAAAGTGGAAAACATTGTGGCAAAAGAAGAAATTGCTTGTTTTGATGTTTTCAAAAAGCCGTCTGCTGCAGAGGCATCAAAAAGCTTTTTCCTATTGTGGACATAGTTTAACACATCCATCCTTACCAAGCTCTTTGATTTCAATCAGGTTTTTCATGATTTGAAATGAAAAACTCCAGATCGTGAAATTAAAAATCGGAGGAGATGATTTTTTAAGTTTTCACTTATCTAGCCATATAAGGCAAAATAGCCCCGCACCCCTGGCGGCCATGTTTTTCGACCAATCAACATGGCTTGAAGGAATCTGATAGAGGGTCATCCAAGGAACATTTCTACAAAATTATTTGAAAATAGGCCTGACACTTTCAGGAGAAGATTTTTAAAGTTTTCACTATAGCCATATAAGGCAAAATAGCCCCGCCCCACCCTGGCAGCCATGTTTTTCGACCAATCAACATGGCTTGAAGGAATCTGATAGAGGGTCATCCAAGGAACAATTCTACAAAATGATTTAAAAACCTGCTAACCAGTTTGGGAGAAGAAGAATTTTGAAGGTTTTTTCATTTCGTTGCCATGGAAACCAGAATTCTGCATGGATCCCAAAAATTTGAAGGAAATCCGGTATGGTCATTGAGAGGATACTTTCTGTGAAGTTTCATCCCAATTGACCCACTGGTTACTGAGGAGAAGAAGTTGCCGGACGCCGGACGATGGACGACGCACGCCGGACAAAAGGCGATCACAATAACTCACGCAAAGCTCAGGTGAGCTAAAAAGAAAGAAAAACAAGATGTGTTTGTGAAACACTGATGCCCCCCAATGGCAACATCTAGGTCAAAGGTCAAGGTCGCCAGGTCAAAAATGTTGGTACTGACAGAAAGGTCATGTCACAAGGAATACACATGTGAAATATGGTAGCCGTACCTGTTATGGTTCAAAAGTAGTGGTCAAGGTTAAAGTTTTTTTTTGAGAATGGCAACATCTAGGTCAAAGGTCAAGGTCGCAATGTGAAACATTTTGGTACTGACAGAAAGGTCATGTCACAAGATATACACATGTGAAATATGGTAGCCTTACCTGTTATGGTTCAAAAGTAGTGGGGAAGGTTAAAAAAAAATTGAGAATGGCAACATCTAGGTCAAAGGTCAAGGTCAAAAATGTTGGTACTGACAGAAAGGTCATGTCACAAGGAATACACATGTGAAATATGGTAGCCGTATCTGTTATGGTTCAAAAGTAATGGCCAAGGTTAATTTTTTTTTCGAGAATGGCAACATCTAGGTCAAAGGTCAAGGTCGCAATGTCAAAAATGTTGGTACTGACAGAAAGGTCATGTCACAAGGAATACACATGTGAAATATGGTAGCCGTACCTGTTATGGTTCAAAAGTAATGGCCAAGGTTAATTTTTTTTTCGAGAATGGCAACATCTAGGTCAAAGGTCAAGGTCGCAAGGTCAAACATTTTGGTACTGACAGAAAGGTAATGTCACAAGGAATACACATGTGAAATATGGTAGCCGTACCTGTTATGGTTCAAAAGTAGTGGTCAAGGTTAAAGTTTTTTTCGTGCAGACAGGCCAAAAACTACATCTAGGTCAAAGGTCAAGGTCGCAAGGTCAAAAATGTTGGTACTGACAGAAAGGTCATGTCACAAGGAATACACATGTGAAATATGGCAGCCGTACCTGTTATGGTTCAAAAGTTGTGGTCAAGGTTAAAGTTTTTTTTGTGCAGACAGACAGACCAACAGACAGACAGGCCAAAAACTATATGCCCCCCGAATCGGAGATTCCGCGGGGGCATAAAAATGCTTTGAATACAAAATTTATTTATTTTGCATTATTTTGGCCATATCTGATGCATATTTGGTGAATGTTTAAAAGGGTTACTCAGCCAATTTCCTGTCATGTTATTTTTACACATTCTTTCAATTTGATTAGGATGTGCGCAAGACAGAGAGCAAAACATTACAATAAATTGATTGGTCCAAGGTTTAACAATGTTTCAACAGTATCTTCTCTGCCTTTATAACCCGGCTTTCTCAGAAGCAGCCGTTTTTTGATAATTTTGAAAACAAAGTGACGAAAGAAGAAATTTATCATGATGAGAAGTTTCTGGTTTTGACAATGTTTTTGTTTGTTTTGACACAATGTTTTCAACTCTTTCCAATTATTACTCTTTCATTTTCAGAGATTTCCCCTCAATTTCTCTAAGTTTTCTGCTGCACAAACTTGTTGTATAAGGGAAAGGGTTTTTCATAGAAAATCTTCAATAGATTTCTTTTATTGATTTGGGTACTGTTGAACGCCGTTTTCAACAATTTTTTAATCACATCACAGCGAATGACGTTTATCACTACCGGGGCTCGGTGACATAAATACATTTCACTTGTGTGGTAAGCAGAAAACATGATGAACAAAACGGATTTGGGAAAGGGTTGATGTCATTCCATTAGAAGATATAAGATATAATTAAGTGTTATCCCTGGCTGGGTTATACCAAAGACTTTAATAATGGTAGTAATGGTTGCCCTCCTAGGCGCTCAGGGTTTCAGGGTAAGCATTACGTCTCACTGCCTGGTGTCAGGACTGGTAACTTATCCAGAAAATGCCTTGTCATAATAAAACTGAACAAGAGGCCAAAGAGGGCCAGTATCCACTGCCATTAGGTAAACATTTTAATCTCCAAACAGCCCCGTCCCCTGGTGGCCATGTTTTTGAACCAATCACCATGGCTTGAAGGAATTTTGTAGAGTGTCACCCAAGGAACATTTCTGCAAAATTATTTGAAAATCGGGCAAAAAGTTTAGGAGGAGAAGACTTTTAAAGTTTTCACTTAAGCCAATATAAGGCTAACAGCAAAAAGTTGACGCACGCACACACACACACGAACAAAGGACAATTCGCCATGACATAAGCTTGACTGGCTTTCAGCATATGGAGCTAAACATTTTTGAAAAGAATTAAACACCAAACAATCAATCAATCTATTAGAATGTTTGGTTAATGAAAACACTGTTATAGCAAAAGCCTTCAAAGGAGAAATTGCTTATTTTAAGCAATTTTCCCTTTTATCACAGTTTTTTAAAAAGGCATGTTGTGCATGTTTGAAAGGGTTATTACAACAACACATTTGATTTCGCATTAAAATAAATTCAAGACTCAAAAGATATGACAAAGTGATACTCTCTGATTTAATTAACCCCTTCCCATATCCAGATAATCTTCAGCAGTCGACTTTTGAAATCATCGCATAAAAAATGGGGAATATCTCTATAACTTAAAAGTTTTAAAATTGAATGGACAATTAAATAGCACATTAAGAGCAATTTTTTCGTTTGTCACAATTGCTTCAAAAGTGATATGCTGCAGAGGTTTTAAAAAGCTTCTGCGGGAAAGGGTTAAAATTGTATGATAAATATAGCATCCAAAAGTAGGAATTTAAATCCTGAATTTATGTCACACTATAATAATCCCCTGGTATATCTGCATGGAATTTAACAAATCAAAATTATTGTATTTTAAACTTTTAACCTTACAAGAAAGAGATGTTTGTCAAACATTATGCCCCCCTGAGCGCCATGTTGTCAGGAATATTTGGATGATTTTATACCCAATGACCTCAAAATCAACAGAGGCCATCTACTGGTCACCCTCAGCCTCCATGTCAAGTTTTAGGGCCATTGGTGCAGACAATGTGGAGTAATAACTCTGACAAGGCTTTTGCATTCAAGGTCACTGTGACCTTGACCTTTGACCTAATGACCTCAAAATTAAAAGGGGTCATCTACTGGTCAGGCCCAACCTCCAAGTCAAGTTTGAGGACTAAAGCTCCAGGCATTGTTTAGTTATCACTTGAACAAGCTTGGTCACTGTGACCTTTGACATGATGACCTCACAATAGGGGTCATCTACTGGTCACCCCAAGCCTACATGTTAAGTTATAGGGCCAATGTCAAGTTTCGCGTTCAAGGTCAGTAACCTTGACATTTGACCCAATGACCTCAACATCAATAGAGGTCATCTACTGGTCATCCCCAGCCTCCATGTCAAATTTGAGGGCCATGGTTGCAGGCAACGTTGAGTATCACTCAGACAAGCTTTTCAGGTTCAAGGTCACTGTGGCCTTGACCTTTGACCCAATGACCTCAAAATCAATAGCAGTCATTTAATGGTAACCCCAAGCCTCCTTGTCAAGTTTGAGGGCCAGGAGTGCATGCTATGTTGAGTCATCACTCGGACAAGCTTTTCTCGTTCAATGTCACTGTGACCTTGACCTTTAACCTGATGGCCTCAAAATCAATCGGTTTGGACTACTGGTCATCCCCAACCTCCAAGTCAAGTTTGAGGACCATAGGACCAGGCATTGTTGAGTTATCACTCGGACAAGCTTTGGTCTACCGACTGACAGACCGACCGACATGTGCAAAGCAATTCTATGATCACCCTTTCCAGACTCATTTTAATGCATGTAGACTTTTGATAATATTGTGGTAAAAGTTGAAATTGCTAATATTACTAGCATTTTCTCCATTTGAAGTAGTGTTAAAGATTTCTACTCTATTCAATAATGATTCTCATGATGAGCAATTTCTCCTTTGGCCACAAATTGTTTTCAACTTTATAAAACAATTAATCCTTTCCCTCATACGACAATTCTGTAGCAGACGACTTTCAACATATTTTGTCAAAAAATAGAAAATCTCTTTAATTGAATGGATAATCTATGACTAAAAGTGGAAAACATTGTGGCAAAATGGGAAATTGCTCATTTTGAGCAATTTCTTTGTTTTGTCACTATGTTTTCAAAAAGCCGTCTGCTGCAGAGGCGTCAGAAAGCGTCTATATGAGGGAAAGGGTTAAGATATATTTTATGGAGATTTTTCAGGTTTTTGTCTCTATGTTTTTCAAAGATGTCTGCTGCAGATTTGTTGAATGTGGGAAAGTGTTAAAGACATAAAACACAACCAAATTAGAATAAATTCTACCTTAATTGTGCCATCATATTGTCATTGCCAAAAAAGATATTAGAACTTCTATTGAATATAAACTTCTGGATCCCGCATATTGTAATTGGTGTTATAGGATATTGTTTGAGAATGTTTTAACCCTTTCCCTCATATAGACGCTTTCTGACGCCTCTGAAGCAGACGGCTTTTTGAAAACAAAGTGACAAAAGAAGAAATTGCTCAAAACGAGCAATTTCTCCTTTTGCCACAATGTTTTCCACTTTTAGTCATAGGTTATCCATTCAATTATAGAGATTTTCTATTTTTGACAAAATATGTTCAAAGTCGTCTGCTGCAGAATTGTCGTATGAGGGAAAGGGTTAATGGTAGTTTGGCGGCCATATTTTTTTTACGGTGACCAATAAATGGCTGTTATTTTTTTGGTTCACTCAAGGAACATTTCTACCAAATTATCTTTGAATCCAACATGCCGATTCAGCGAAGAAGAATTATAAAGTTTGTCTCCATCAAAGTTCTGTATAGAATATAAATCTTTGAATGCTTTTGAAGACTTAGGACGACCAAAGTATCATTTCTATAAACTTGGCAGAAATTTGTCCAGTTGATACAGAGAAACTTCACTGATCACCCAAGGCTTATGCAAACAAGTTTTATAGGTTGGCCATTTCCCCCTTTTCCACATAAAATATTAATCTTAAAATATTTTGAAGGAGGACCACTAAAGGAACAATCATATGAAGTTTGGTTGAAATTGGTCCACTAGTTTAGGAGAAGATGTCCCTAAAAGTTAAGCATGATATTAAGTCTGACGGACCACAGACAGAGATCTTGATCTGAATAGATCATCTTGGGCCTAAATTGGCTAAGGTGATCTAAACATTGCTATTTCTCCTTTTCATATAATATTTTCTATGCAAGAAATGATTTTCTTTGAATCTTTCAGATAATACCGATTCCGAAGTAGACAACTCATAAAACTATCATGTTAATATTATTTGGCTAGAAACAAAGCAAGTGTTTAACACTTTCCCTCATACAGCAATTCTGCAGCAGACGACTTTGGAACGTATTTTGTCAAAACATAAAAAAATCTCCATAATTGAATGGATAACCTATAGATGACAAAAAGTGGAAAACATTGTGGCAAATGGAGAAATTGCACGTTTTGTGCAATTTCTTCTTTTGTCACTATGTTTTCAAAAAGCCGTCTGCTGCAGAGGCGTCAGAAAGCGTCTATATGAGGGAAAGGGTTTAAACCGTAAATTACTTAGTAACCATCTTGTAAGACTAAAACAAAGATTTATGAAGTATCCAGTTCTCATTGTGATAGACTTTGAGACCGGCAAACTCTTAACTAAATTACTTTTTTTAACCCTTTCCTGTGACACAGTAAATCTGCAGCAGACGACTTCGAAAATGTCTACTAAAAAATATGGAAAATCTCTACAATTGTAGGTATAATTACTGAAAAAAGTTGAAAAACATTGTGACAAAAAGAGAAATAATTTGCTCATCAGGAGCAATTTCTCCATTTGCCCTTGAATATTTTCAAAAGTTGTCTGCTGCAGACGCATCAAAATGCGTCTATAGGTGGGAAAGGGTTAAAAGACCCATGAGATATCAAAAATGCATTGAGTTTCCTTTTTACCAACCTGATTGACCTTTATAGGAATTTGAGCAATTCCAGGCAAAAACTTGATTGCCGATATGGATTATGGAAGACTGGTAACATTACGGGTACAATTCTAGTTTTATGTCAAAATACTTGACCAACCTGATGAACCTTTATAGGAATTTGAGCAATTCCAGGTTAAAAATGGATTTTATTGCTTACCTGATTTGGATAATGGAAGAGGTAACCTTAGGGGTACAATTCTAGTTTTTAACTTTTATACATTTTTTACCAATTTGAGCAATTCCGGGCAAATAAATGAATTTTATTGCCTACCTGTTATGGATAATGGAAGAGGTAACCTTAGGGGTACATTTCTAGTTTAGTGTCAATTATGTACACCTGATGACTCTTTGACATTATAGTGGACAGTGAAGACACTTAGGTGAGACTCACAGTACATTATGTTAACCCTTTCCCTCAAATAGACGCATTCTGATGCCTCTGCAGCCGACGGCTTTTTGAAAACATAGTGACAAAAGAATAAATTGCACAAAACGTGCAATTTCTCCTTTTGCCACAATGTTTACCACTTTTTGTCATAGATTACCCATTCAATTATAGAGATTTTCTATTTTTTGACAAAATACGTTCAAAATCGTCGTCTGCAGAACTGTCGTATGAGGGAAAGGGTTAACCCTTTTCCCACATCCAACAAATATGCAGCAGACAACCTTAAAAAACGTCTTGGCAAAATCATTGTAAAATCTCTATAAATGAAAGTACTCTTATTGAACATAGTTGAAAACATTGTGGCTAAAGGAGAAATTGCTCATTATGAGCAATTTTTCATTTTGCCACAATGTTTTCAAAAGTCGTTTGCTGCAAAGGCATCAGAAAGCGTCTGTATGTGGGAAAAGGTTAACAAGATTTGATTTAAAATGTGATCTCTAGTTTATCACAAGGTAACAGTCATATAAACTATGAAATACAGTACATATATAATATAATATAAAGTCAAGGGGACATAACTTCTTATTTTCCTGAAACATTTTTTTTTTTAAAACATTCTGTGTCGCATTACCCAATCAATGGTGGTCAACATTCTATATAGTTTTAATTAAACCTGTCCAACCATGCCAATGGACGGCGCTATATAAATATCCCATCAGCCATTAATGGGGGGATTAAAATCTTTGTACACTGCATGCAGCTCTTCTAAATATTTATAAACAGTATTTGTTTATTGTTAACTCTGTGGTTTGATGTTGTTTACCCCTTTCCCAAATTAAGTCGCTTTCTAAAAAGTAATTTCTCCTTTTGCCAAAATGTTCAACTTTTTCCAGTAATCATACCTTTAACCCTTTCAGCGCCGAATTGTTTAAAGTAGACTCTTCCATGTTAAAACTCGGGCGACTCTATTTTCATGTTATAGGATTTTTGGAATATTTCTATAGCTCACAGCCAAACAATGCGGATTTCAGGTGAGACAGCTCGTTACGAGCTGACTCACCTGAATCTGTATTGTTTGCAAAAAGCTCAATATTGCCTTTGGCGCTGAAAGAGTTAAATATAGTGTTTTTCTGTGTTTTTGGCTAAATGTTTACAAAGTTGTCTGCTGCAGATTTGTTGTATGTGGGAAAGGGTTAAAGTTATATTGGACATTTCTAGTTTTTTGTCATGTATTTAGACATTGAAGACTAATAGGTAAGATGGTTTGTTAGAGTCTTCACTGCTCACGTACGCTGCAACACCACAAATCAACTTTAAACCCTTTCCCACAAACAACAATTCTGCAGCAGATGACTTTGAAAATGTCTACTCAAAAATATGGAAAATCTCTATAACTGTAGGTATACTTACTGAAAAAGTTGACAAACATTGTGGCAAACGGAGAAATTGCTCATTTTGCTCTACAATGTTTTCAAAAGTCGTCTGCTGCAGATGTGTCAAAATGTGTCTACAGAGGAAAAGGGTTGTGGCTCCTTACCGGTGTAGTGGTAGAGCAATCGCCTCGGGTGCGGGAGGTTCAATTCCCAGTCAGGTCATACCAAAGACTTTAATGGTGGTAATAGCTTTCCCTCCTTGAAGCTCAGCATTATGTCTGAATAACTGGCATCAGGAGAAATGGACCAGTAGCACTGGTAACTTAACCAAGAAACGCCATGATATAACTGAAATATTGTTGAAAGCGGCATAAAACATCATACAAACAAACATAGATGGCTCTTTATAACAATCGACTTTACCTGTTTGTTGGTCCCTATAGTGACATTCCCATAGGTGGCTCTGTAGAGCACTCCGGGGCCCCTGGAATGTACAGCCCAAACTCGCCTTGATACACTTGGTTATTGCCCCACGGCACCTGCAAAATATAGACAATCAACATCATTAATATTGGGTTGTTGTAACTAATTGAATACTTTCCTATATACAACAAGTCAAGACTTAATAACACTTTCCAACCTGCAGACGCATTTTGACGCAATAGCAGCTAGCAGACGACTTTTTGAAAACATTCTGGCCAAAGGTGAAATTGCTCATGAGTAAGCAATTTCTCCTTTGGCCACAATTTTTTCAACTTTATTTAACAATGATATTAGCTATCTTTTATTGAGATTTTTCTGGTTCACCATGTTTTCAAAGTCGTCTGTTTTCAGAGAAGTTTTCTGCATATAATTTATGTGTCTGCAAGTGGGAAAGGCTCCACTGTCATCTTCTTTGAAAACATCCATATTTAGTTCAATATATTGCTAAAAATTGGAAATACGATTTTAGTACTAAAATGAAAGCCCCTAAGTCCATTTTATATAGTATCAGAGAAATGAAGCTGCAATCAAAAATTTAACAAAGTCCAAAAAAAGAGATAATATCCAAAAATTGCAAGTCAGAGTTATAGGTTTTATAGGCATTATATGACTTTATCTATGAATTAAGACATGTACAAAGTTTCAATCCAATACCCTAGACTCTGGTGAAAGAGATAGCCAGTATTATGTATGTAAAACTTCAAACGAGCATCTTGACACATTGCTTTATCTCCATATTCTTTGAATAGTCCTATAGAGTTCACTGACTATGATACAGATATGTCACATGACAGCTGAAATTCATTTAAATACATACAAGAGAATAACATCAGTTTCATTGGAGAAAAGTTTAAGTAGCTTCAGGCAGCATTATGCATGTGTAGTAGCAGCATCAAAAGACCTACAATGCCGGTCTCTAAAGTGTTCTGCTTCAATAGAACTCAACGAAAACTGTTTAATGCGTATGCAGATTTAATTTTAGATTTCGATTTCAGCCTAAATTGAACTTAATGAATGCAATTACATTCGAATAGTGGCCCACTGAGATTTAAGGCATTCTGTGAGGGAGGCAATTTGCCACAGTAACACTGTACAAAGCAGTATTATGTCTCAATAAAGTTAGATATGGTTAAAATTGTACAATTTATTTGACGATACGTAATGGGTTTTTTGGACCTGAATCATAATGGTTCTTTTTCTTTTCCAACAATAAATTCTGCGTTTGTAGAACTTATTGAACTTTCCATACTGTCCTTTTAAATGTGGATTAAGGCTTTATTAATTGCAAACTCCAAATTCCAAATCTGGCTAGAAATCGAAATAAATTGGCTGACATTTAATGCATTCTAACATGTTGTAAGCAAAAGTAATATTATTTGCATGAAAAAGTTTTTAAAAGAGTATAAGATTTTATGTGACATTTTGGGTAGACCATGCATTGAGTTACATTTAACAAGTGGTCCCAAATGACAAAATGTACATAACTATCAAGAAATAAATTGGTTTCGCCAAGAAACGCGTCCCTTTTTCAGGCAGATTTTTTTTTTTTTTTTAAATTTAACATTTTTCATGTTGATTGTTTGGTATTTTACAACAATTGTTCAATTATATCACAGCCTTGCGGTAAGTTACCAGTACTACTTGTTTATTTATCCTAATTATCCAGTCAGTCGTAATGCTAATCCCACTACCCTGAGAGCCAAGGAGGGCTGCGCCATTACTACCATTTTAACGTCTTTGGTATGACCCGGCTTGGGATCAAACCTGCGACCTCCCGCATCCAAGGCCGACGCTGTACCACTACACTAACGATCTTATTCTTTATCCCTGGGTGGCAAACATAAACTAGAACTATCACTGAAGATGATAAATACCCCCTAAACAGCACCTTGACATACACCATAACTTAATAAGTAAAAGGGCCATAACTCTGTAAAATAACATGCAATTGTAACTCCTTTAGGATATGCACATCTCCTCTTGGTATAAAAGCTTCACGTAAAATTTTATTGAATTCCACCCAGTGGTTAATGTAAGAAATAGGCCAGACAAAATATGGCTTCAAAATATGGCTTCCGACTGACTGACCTTAATAAGTAAAAGAGCCATAACTCTGTAAAATAACATGCAATTGTAAGACCTTTAAGATATGCACATCTCCTCTTGGTATAAAAGCTTCATGTACAATTGTATTGAATTCCACCCAGTGGTTTGTAAGAAATAGGCCAGACAAAATATGGCTTCCGACCGACAGCCAGACTCCTTAGTAATATACCCCCTCTTCTTAAAGAAGGGGGTATAATTAGGCTAGGAAATGTTCTGTTTGCTCCAGGGCACTCCCAACATGACTCAGGTCCAAAAACCACACTCAGACACATGTACGGCAGATTCCTTTTAGAGTCGTTCTACAGCAGACTCATAATCAATGAATTTTTCTTCTTTTCCAACAGTTTTCAGAGCTCTATAAAAGGAGTGTTTTGCTGGTTCTAAAATCCTTATTTTATCCACTAACCCTATGTTGAAGGTACTCAAAAGAATCGTCTCATTGAGACGATTCTTTTGAGTACCTACAATATAGGGTTTTGTTGAATAATAAAAGAGATATTGTGGGGAAAAGAGCTGTAAACCCCTCTTTATCTGGACCTCTTGAGTTTTTCTTTGAGCCTTGTATCACCATTATTTTGGAGGGTTTACTTGTTGATAATTTAAAATTCCTGGCTGATTTGACCAGGGAAACATTTTAATATCTAGAAAAATTGATGTGAAGTTTCAATACTGAATCAAAACCAATTTTCACCTGCCCACAATCTGTTTATATTGCCACCAGTCCTGTAATAGACAAATGTCTGTAACTGAACCCTTTCCAAAATGCAGTCGGATTTTAATGCATATATAACAGCCAACGACTTGCAAACATTGTGACAAAATGAACAAAATGAACAAGAGGCCCAAGAGGGCCAGTATCGCTCCACGGCCATAAGGCAAAAATAAAATCTCCAAACAGCCCTGCCCCGTGGTGGCTATTTTTTTTACCAACCACCATGGCTTAAAGGAATCTTGTAGAGTGTCACCAAAGGAATGTTTCTGCAAAATTATTTGAAAATATGCCTGACACTTTCGGAGGAGAAGATTTTTTAAGTTTTCACTATGGTCATATAAGTCAAAATAGCCCCGCCCTCTGGTGGCCATGTTTTTCGACCAATCAACATGGCTTGAAGGAATCTGATAGAGGGTCACCCAATGAACATTTCTACAAAATTATTTGAAAATCGGCTGAACACTTTCGGAGAAGAAGATGTTTTAAGTTTTCACTATAGCTATATAACGCAAAAAAGCCCCGCCCCCCCTGGCGGCCATGTTTTTCGCCCAATCAACATTTCTTGAAGGAATCTAATTAAGGTTCACACAAGGAACATTTCTACAAAATTATTTGAAAATCGGCCTGACACTTTTGGAGGAGAAGATTTTTTAAGTTTGCTCTTTAGCCATATAGGCAAAATAGCCCCGCCCTGTGACGGCCATGTTTTTTTACCAATCAACATGGCTTGAAGGAATCTGATAGAGGGTCACCCACGGAACATTTCTACATAATTATTTGAAAATCTGCTGAACACTTTTTGAGAAGAAGATTATTTAAGTTTTCACTATAGCTATATAAGGCAAAAAAGCCCCGCCCCCTGGCGGCCATGTTTTTCGCCCAATCAAAATTTCTTGAAGGAATCTAATAAAGGGTCACCCAAGGAACATTTCTACAAAATTATTTGAAAATCGGCCTGACACTTTCGGAGAAGAAGATTTTTTAAGTTCTCACTATTTTTTTTCTTTCGGTTGCCATGGAAACCAGAATTTTGAATGGATCAAAAAAAATTGAAGGAATTTAGTAGAGGACATTGAGAGGATGCTTCCCATGAAGTTTCAACCAAATTGGCCAAGTGGTTAGGGAGAAGAAGTTGTTTAAAGGAAAAAGTTAACGCACGCACGCACACACGCACGCACGCACGGAGGACAATTCGCCATGACATAAGCTCGACTGGCTTTCAGCCAGTGGAGCTAAAAATTGCTCATACGGAGCAATTTCTCCTTTTGTCTTACATATTATTTCAACACTTAACAATAATAAAACGTTATTTCAGAGATTTATCCATATTTTTGCATTTACGTTTTTTCAGAGCTGTCTGCTGACGTCAGAAGTTGTCTGGAATAGGGTATAAATCACTGCAATATTCAACAGCAAATCTCTTATTCTTTTCACTACTTCTGAAGCTAAGATATTAAATCTATCAAAATCTCATTTATTTCTCTATTTCAGTTTGGAAGATATAGGAATATTCTCTCTGCTTGTATCATGCTTAACCTTTCTCCATATTCAATGCATTTTAACACATCTACTGCAGATGACTTACAATTTTTAGAAAGATTGTGACATAAGGAGACAATTATGCATATAATGATAATTTAAATATATTATTTTGACAGAATGTGTTCAGCTAGCTCTATCCATAATAAACTCATTTAGAATTATATTTTGCTAAATTTGCCTAAAAGTGTTCAAAGTCATCTGCTGTTTATGGGAAAAGATTAACCCTTTCCAACAAACAACAAATATGCAGCAGACTACATTTAATTAATTCTAGGTGATATTTTAATTATGGAAAAGCGCTATAAGGGAAAGCTTCATCATTGAAAAATAGTTCAAAACATTATGGAAAAAAGAGAAGTAATAAGCTCATCATAAGCAATTTCTTCCTTAAATGCCACAATGAGTTCAAAAGCTGTCATCTGCAGCGATGTCAAAATGTGTCTATAAGTGGGAAAGGCCAATAAACCTTTGCAATAACAACATCAATACATATTCCAAGTAGATTTACTCGCTGCAGCGCCGCCACAACCCATTTATCAATATAATGCTATTTTTGACACATCTTTTAAACTTTTCCACAATGCAGGTTGTTATTTTGATGCATCAGTCTCAGCAGCAGACAACGTTGAAACCATTTTGGCTCATATAACAGAGAAACTGATAATCATGAGCAATTTATCCTTACAGTTAACTATGTTTCTGCTGACGATAATGTCTGCCGTATGTGGGACTAGTTGGATAACACTTTCTCACATGCAATGATATACATCTGCAGCAGACCGCTTTCGAAAAAAATGTGGTAAAAGTGAAATTGCTCATGATGAGCCATAATTATTCCTTTGCAATAATAATAATTCAAAATTGTTTTCATCTCCAATCCATTATCATTATCTCTATTAAGAACATGTTATGCCAGTCTCTTTCTTCATCACCAAAACAAAATGTCAACCTACCAGAACCCTTTGAATATATAAACTCAGTCTGAACACCTTTAATATGTTAAACAACATATCGGTAGAACCGATGGATGCTCCCTGAAGTATAGCGAGGACACAGGAACTAATGGTGATATACTATATGTAGCAAAATTAATTGGTCATATATGTAAGTAAAACATAGAAATGTGAGTCAGAAGTGGAAAGAGATATAACAAGAGCTGTCGGAGGACAGCATGCTCAACTATTCCACTGCTTATTTGATTACTGAGATAATGGACTCTAATGTAGTTGCATGCTAAACATTAACCACAATGTATTAAAGGGTGATAATTTGCATTATATGCAGGATAGAGTTATTTAACTTGATTATTTTCATAGGTGTGATGATTGGAAAGGGTTGTATAACGTTTCAATGGAATTCATCAAGTAGTTACTAAGATATGGACTCTTAATGTAGTTGCACGCAAACCTTTAACCATAGGGCAACAATTTGCACCATATGCAACTAGTTCAAAGTTATTGCAAAAAATAGTGTTTTTTTCGTTAAAGGTCAAAGTGACCTTGACCTTTGACCTTATGATCCCATGACCTGTTTGAGTCAAGTGCTGATCATGACCATTACCCAAACTAAGTTTCAGGGTCATAGGCCTAAGAAATCAGTAGTTTTAAAGCAAGGAATGTTTCTGTATTGAAGGTCACAGTTAACTTGACCTTTGACCTATTGACTCCAAACTCTCTAGGCATCACCAACTTGCTATGATGTATGTCAATACCAAGTTTGAAGATAATAGGCCTAGCTAGCGTATGTTAAGGGTAAATACTAGCTTTCACAAAAACTTTTAACCATTAACTGTTTCTTTACAGAAAGGTCACAGTGACCTTGACCTTTGACCTAGAAACTCCAAACTCTAGGCAAAACCAACTTGAAGATCACAGGCCTATGTGTATGTTAGTTATAAGTGTAAATGCTAGCTTGCACGAAAACTTTAACCATGAACTGTTTCCATATAGAAGGTCACAGTTACCTTGACCTTTGAACTACCGACTCCAAAGTTTGTAGGCATCACCAACTTGCTATAAAGAATGTCCATACAAAGTTTAAAGACCATAGGCCTAGGCGTATGTTAGTTATAAGGGTAAATGCTAGCTTGCACAAAAACTTTAACCATGAACTGTTTCTTTATATAGAAAGTTACAGTGACCTTGACCTTTGACCTACTCACTCCAAACTGTGTAGGCATCACCAACGTGCTATGAAGTATGTCTATACCAAGTTTGAAGATCATTGGCCTAGGCGTATGTAAGTTATAAGGGTAAATGCTAGCTTGCACAAAAACTTGAACCAACGCCAACGGCGATGGGGTGACTACAATAGCTCCCCTTAATCTTCGAATAGTCAAGCTAAAAAGCGCATCTCCTCTTGTTATATATTATGATGCTTACATTTAAGTGTCATTGAAGTCCAACTTGTAATTGCTGAGAAGCAGCCTGGACATGAATAGTCTTTAAATATATTATATTATACTAAGGACAAGTAAATTAAGTCTGTCAAATTATTCAGCGGTAACATGTTGATAACATGCACAACTCCTCTTGTTAGTGAAGCGGAATCCCTGTAAGTAACAGTGAATTTCTAATAGTGGTTGCTGAGAAATAGCCCAGACACAAACGGTCCTAATAATAATATCCTTAACTCAATAGATATTCAAAGAACCAAGTTGTTCAATTCTGTTAAAAATCTTTCAGCCTGAACATGTTGAAAATACGTACATCTACTCTTGTTAATGAATTAAGCTTCCCATTAAGTTTTCATTGGATTCCGTCTGGTGGTTGCCGAGAATTAGCCTGGACATGAATTCTCATGTGTTATTTTATATTACCATTTCCCTCGTATAGATGCTTTCTGACGCCTGTCAGACTGCAGCAGACTACTTTTTGAAAACATGTCAAAACAAGCAATTTCTCCATTTGTCACCATGTTTTTAACTCCGACTATATTCAATTATTGTACTTTCATTTAAATGGAGTTTCCCTTTCTTTTTGGTTATGCTTTCAAATTCGTCTGCTACAGATTAATTGTCACATGGGGGAAAGGTTTAAAGGGTAATAAGCCAATAACTCAGTCAAAAATCTCTCAACCCGAACTTGCTGAAGATATGCACGTCTTCTCTTGTTAGTAAAGTTTCCCAGAAACCTTCATTGAATTAAGGTCAGAGGTTGCTGAGAAATAGCCCGGACAAAAACAGGAAGGACAGAAATTGAAAGTGCAATAATCATCGAACCAGAACTTGTTGACGATATGCACAATACTCCTCTTGATACATCCTCGGTACCCAGGCTATTCATAAACTATATGATATCATATAGTTTATGAATAGCCTGGGTACCGAGGATGCTCTTGATAGTAAAGCTTCCCATAAAGTAGTTCCGGAGGAATAGCCAACAACAAAAGCGGAATAGATGGTGAAACGGGCAACTGTATCCTCCACTGAAACTTTTTCCATGAGCATAATAAACCTTAATGTATATTTTTGACAAAAAAATCTAAAAGTTATATATAGCTGTTATACCCCAAGGTTATGTTATATGATGCCAAATTAGAGTGTCAATCCGATCCAAAATTGCCAGACTCTGATCATATTACTTATAGAAGTCTGGTGCAAAGGTGTCAAATAAAGTCTGTATCAGGAAATGTGTATTAATAGGCTGTCTGTTCCTCACCCAAGTCATTCTTACTCTTTCCAACATATGACAAATCTGTAGCAGACGACTTAAATATCTAGGCAAAAATTTGTAAAATCTCGAAAAAAAGAAATGATAACAAGAGATGTATGTTAAACATTATGCCCATTTGAGGGCCATGTGTGCAAGCAATGTTAAGTTATCACTTGGACAATATTTCGCGTTCAAGGTCAGTGACCTTGACCCGATGACGTCAAAATCAATAGGGTTCATCTACTGGTCAATCCAAGCCGCTATGTCAATTTTGAGGGCCATGGGTGCAGGCAATGTCGATTTATCACATGGACAAACTTTCTGCGTTCAATGTCACTGTGACCTTGACCTTTGACCTCAAAATCAATTGGGGTCATCTACTGGTCAGGCCCAATCTCCAAGTCAAGTTTGAGATCCATAGGTCAAAGCATTGTTAAGTTATCACTCAGAAAAGCTTGGTCACTGTGACCTTGACCTTTCACCTGATGACCTCACAATAGGGGTCATCTACTGGTCACCCCCAGCCTCCATGTTAAGTTTGAGGGCCATGGGTGCATGCAATGTGGAGTCATCGCTCGAACAAGAGTTTGCGTTCAAGATCAGTGACCTTGACCTTTGACCTGATGACATTAAAATCAATAGGGGTCATCTACTGGGTGAAGGCAATGTTGAGTTATCACTCAGACAAGCTTTTCACATTCAAGGTCACTGTGAACTTGACCTAATGACGTCAAAATTTACCGGTCAGGCCCAACCTCCAAGTCAAGTTTGAGGACCATAGGTCCAGGCATTGTTGAGTTATCACTCGGACAAGCTTTGGTCTACCGACGGACTGACCAACCGACAAGTGCAAAGCAATAAACCCCTCTTTTTTGAAGGGGGCATAATTATTGAATAAAGGTTAAAACATTGTGTCAAAAGGAGAATTTGCTCATTATGAATAACTTCTCCTTTTGTCAAAATATTTTCAAAAGTTATCTGTTGAAGATGCATCAGTCTTACAAACAGAAAGCTTAATTAGAATATTCATCTTGGTGCTTTAACCCAATTTCATCAATGTATCAGTTATATAAAGGTAACAGTATGCCAAACACTCCCTGGGTGTCTTAAATTGGTAGTACGTACATAGTACTTAAAGTACCTTAATCCCCATCTCCCACATATAACAATTATGCAGTGGACGACTTCGAAATGATCATGGCTAATATATGGAATATATAATGAAAGTGTAAAAATTAAATAAAGTTGAAAATAATGTGTCAAAAGGGGAAATTGCTCTTTCAGAATAATAATAAATTCCCATTTTGACACAATCTTTTCAAATGTCGTCTGCTGCAGAGGTGTCAAAAGGTGCCTTTTAAGTAAGAATAGGTTTACCCGCTTTCCCACTTGTAGATGCATTTGTAACAGACGACTTTTCAAATCATTGTGGCAAAAAGAGAAAATGCAATTTTCTTCTTTTGTCACTATGTTTTCAAAAAGCCGTCTGCTGCAGAGGCGTCAGAAAGCGTTTATATGAGGGAAAGGGTTAAAAGCTTAAGAAATGTGCCTTGCCAAAGAGCATTCCACAATGGCAGTCCTGAGACCACAGGATCGACTCCCAATCTCAAATTAAGCATGCAATTTAACTCTTTCCTACATACGACAATTCTGCAGCAGATAATTATGCAGCAGACGACTTTGAAAACATATTGGCAATGATGTGAAATATCTCCATAAATGAGAGTTTAATCATTAAATAGAGTTGGAAAAATAATGTGGCAAAAGGGAAAAATTGCTCATGATGAGCAACTTCTCCTTTTGACATAATGTTTTTAAAAGTCATCTGCTGCAAATGCGTCAGAATGTGTCTGCAAGTTGGGGAAAGGGTTAAACCACAAGGTCACTACAGCTTTCAAAAAGCTATAAACCCTTTCCAAATGACAGACGCATTCACTAAGTCATTTGGAAAGACTTTATCATAGTTTTGCCCAGATTATTTTTAATTGGTCTGCTGCAGACTTGTTTAGCTATATGTGGGAAAGGGTTAAGGAACTAGGATGGTTTACAGTTTTACATATCCATGTTTTATTTCATGTCCAATTGCATGTCAGCATGAGTGATGTTCAGTCTTCAGGATTCTATGTATGCGAACAGACAAGCTGACAATATAGATTTATGAGTGTTTTATTACTTGTACTGAATGGCAGTTCCAATCAATAATCAATATTAAACCCTTTAACCCTTTCCCTCATATAGACGCTTTCTGATGCCTCGGCAGCAGACGGCTTTTTGAAAACATACTGACAAAGAAGAAATTGCTCAAAACGAGCAATTTCTCCTTTTGACACAATGTTTTACACTTTTAGTCATAGGTTATCCAATTGATTATAGAGATTTTCGATTTTTTAAACAAAATAAGTTCAAAGTCGTCTGCTGCAGAATTGTCGTATCATCAGACGGAAAGGGTTAAATACACTTTCCCTGATACAGAAGACATAATTATGATCCCAATGTAGCAGAAGGTTTTCAAAAACAGTGTGGCAAACAAAAAAATTGCTCATTATAATGTTTTTAACTCCAGCTTATATTTTTAAATACTTTAATTGATAAAGATTTTCCAAAGTTTAAATTGGTGTAGATGTTTTCAAAGTTTTCTGCTGCAGATTTGTTGAATATGTGAATTGGGTTAAACACTTTGGCATTCTGCTTTTCATTTCGGATCAGTATATTTTTTGATGTGTAAATTTTCCTATACTAATAAACTGGTTGCCCTGATCAAACTGCATAATTATATAAATCCCAGGGCGAGTTTGGTCTGCCATGCAGTTGCAATTTAAGAGCTAAGGAAAACTAATTGTTCAGTTACAATAGCATATCAAGTGGTTTATTGAGTTGTCAGAAAAGCGACCAATTATTGTAGACATTTTTTTGCTCACAAGTCAATGATCTTCTATGCTCTTTTGATAGTATTGTATTTTTTCCCCCAGAAGTTGTCTCTTTGATAGATTTTTTTATCCCTTGTGAATGAGCTGTTGAAGTTTTGTCTGTGTCGATACAATGATATTTAGCAAGCCTTAGTGACTTGTTAAGTCAATAATGCCTGATGACAATCTTGTCATATTTTCCTATTTAAATGGACATATCTAGATACGGACTTATTTACTGTGGAACATTGCAGTGGACAGGAAAGATGATATTGGTTCCACACCTTAAATTTACATCGAGATTTTAAAAAATATAAGATTACAAAGAAACCAAAACATCCCGCTTGCTTTAGCTCAAGAGTGATGCATAGCTGATCCGATCGTTCAGACCCATTTAGCCTCTTATATATCGAGGGCTTGGCGTGAAACGGTTGTAACTCAATTGGTATTTTTTTTACCAAGGTTAATCACCTCGCCATCAACTCTTTATAAGCGTTAAATCATTTTTCTTGGTAAACAATGGAAATTTAGGTGCCATTGCTCGTTCTGAGAAATGGCACCTAAATTTGCATTGTTTACAAAGGTGTCAAAATTGCCCCTAAACCAGGGTTTTCAAAATATGTTTTTAGGCAAAAAACGTCTCATGCCAAGCCCTCGTTATATTGGGTGTCCCTCAGCCACAGGGGCCAGAGCATGATGAAAGTCATTAATTAAGGGAAATAGTGGCCTAGAGGTGAACCAACGGTTGAAGGTACAATTCCTGAGAGAGCTGGGTCAATATTTAACCCTTTCCCTCATATAGACGCTTTCTGACGCCTCAGCAGCAGACGGCTTTTTAAAAACATACTGACAAAAGTAGAAAATTGCTCAAAACGAGCAATTTCTCCTTTTGCCACAATGTTTTCCTCTTTTAATCATAGAGATTTTCCATTTTCTTGACAAAATATATTCAAAGTCGTCTGCTGCAGAATTGTCGTATGAGAGAAAGGGTTAAAACCTCCTCCCACAGCAAAGCTGGCTTTATATAGAGTAACAAGGAAGCAGACATTGTGAGTTATTAACATAAATTCTAAAAGCTTACTTCACAATCCATGTAGAATAATTATACAATTGATTGATTGTTTGGTGTTTTACGCCACTTTTAAACATTTTTTTCCGTTATATCACAGCTTTTCCATTAACAGTACTTACTGGTCAATTGTTCCCAACACCAGCCAGTCAGTCGTAATGCTAACCCTACAACCCTGAGGGTCAAGGTCCGCACATCCATTACTACCATTTTTAAAGTCTAAATGGCATGACCCGGCAGTCAGATCCAAAGAATAAACAGCAAGCCAGCTGAAGTTGCTCTACAAAAACTTGTCTTATATTAGCTTTTTCCCTAAATGACAATTCTGCAGCAGACTGATATAAACATATTTTGTCATAAAATAGAAAATCTCTATAATTAAATGGATAACCTCAGTGACTAAAGGTGGAAAACATTGTGGCAAAAGGAGAAATTGCTCGTCTTGAGCAATTTCTTCTTTTGTCAATTAGATGTTTTCAACAAGAGGGCCATGATGGCCCTGGATCGCTCACCTTAATTATACAATGTACTGCAATGCAAAACACATCAAGACAATTATTCTGAATGCATCCTCCACAGTGTTAACAATATTTTCCTTCATTTTGCCTAGTGATCTATATTTTTTTACCTGATATGATTCTTTTTTTAGGAGTTGGTCTTCAGAGTGATAGGTCATGCCATAAGTGCTCTCTTAATTTTGTGAATTATTTTGGAAATAAGCAACTGGATTAATTAATTTTTATACTGTCTTGGAGAACTTTTTAAATGGCTTTCTGAAAATCTAAATAGTTTTTGTAAAAAGTGATCTTAAAAGAAGCTATTTAATGAAAGAATAGTCTATTTTAGTAATTTTGTGACTTTTTCTAAGGTGAACTCCTGCTGAGTTCCTCTGTAAGTTTGGATTTATCACACCTCTTTGATGTGGAAGTCACATGCTGTGGTGAAATGATCAGCTAAGGATTATGCAATAGTACTATCAGTACTTCAAAGTTTTTTACATGTGGTCCCACTGCTAGACCATTTAACACAGTGAAAAATTAATTTGATATAATTTTAATTGAAAACTAGAATTGCTAAAAACTACAAAATGGAAGACTCAACTGTCGAAGAGTTTACTTTTAATTTAAATAGGAATAGTTCATCTCAAGACCCAACATCTGACAGTTATGTTTCTACTATCCTTATACCTCATCTACATGTCAATAATACTGTGTCTAGTGATGAAAGTCTTTTAGAATTCTCTGGTTTCTCTGAAGTGTCATCTCTTTTAAATCAAGAAAACAATGTCTTTGACAACTTGGATGGGATTCTATATAACATAACAGTCTCAAACAAGACAATCACAGTAATGTTTACATCCACTGAACTTTTGAACGATTTTATGGAAGCTCTGGAAAAGGAAATTTCACCTAAATTGAACAGCTCCGGTAATGTCCAATATACAGTGCATGTACAAGGAAAAAGGTGCTTCATAAATGTGAAAAGAAACATATCAACTATTGTTTTGACTGGACCGGGTAACATTCTATGGAGAGTAAGTACTTTTAAGAGACTTACAGCCAAGATTTATGATCAACAGTTTGGAAATATGGGAAACAGCTGTGTAAATGAACTCACATCAACACCTACTGGGCCAAGACACCTATCAAACAAGACCCCCCAGTTATCTCCAATTATCGATCAGTCTCAGTGTTCTATTACTCAGTCAGGCAAAGAAGATGCACTGACCTTAATTAGCGCAGAAATCAGTGCACTAAGGGAGGTCTTGATTTCCATACAGGATCAAATGAAACAAATGACAGGGCAAATTAGTACAACACACCAGAAAATTGACACCCTGATGGAACAATCAATTTATATTCGCCAAGGTGTTCAAGAAATGTCAGATGAACAGCATAAAGGAGATGGGACCTGTTATGTAACAATTAGCGAAACAGTAGGGGATGAAACTAGGATGACACCAGGAAAAATATCATACAGTGAGGCCGTATCTAGAACACCTGTAAAATCAACTTCAAAAGGAAAACCTACACCAGCCCCCAGAAAGACACTTATCAACCAAAATAAAACAAAGGAAGATCAACCAAAGAAAGTAAAATCAAATCAGCCAAAATCAAAAAATGGGCACCAAACAATCAAAACCAAAAATGACTTAAAATCAAAATCAGCTGCCCCAACTACCCCTACAATGAACAATAAAATACTGATTTTGGGTGATTCAATTTTATCGGGTGTCAACCATAAGGGACTTGCTAGAAATGTTGTAGTGCAACCTTTCCCAGGTGCCACCGTGGAAACAATTATGAACAAAATTTCAATGTACAACCTTAATCAATTTGAAAGTGTTGTAATTTATGTGGGCGGTAATGACGCAGCCAGATCTAGGGACCCCGACATGGAATATTTTGAGGAGAAATATGATCAGCTGATCAAATTCATCAAAATTCAAAACCCAAACTGTTTAATCTACATGTGCAATATGTGCCCACGAGGGGATGTAGAAACAAAGCAAACCAATGATGTGATCAAAAGACTCAGCCGATTCCATGGAGTAGTTTACATCAATGCATATACTGGGTTTTATGACAAACAAAATACTCTTCGCACATATTTCTACGGTGAACGAGACTGGATACATCTGTCACAGTCAGGAATTAAACGACTATTAGGCATCATAAACAGTCAAGTTTTCATTGTGGAAAATTTTGAAAAGTGTGCCTATCCAGCTCCGTCAAAACATGATCCTCGAGGGAGACAACCACAAAGAAAGCAGCAAATTCATCACCAACATGCAGAGTCACAGACAGTAAACGAGGAGACGTATCGAAGTCAACGTGATCATGATCACACAACAAACATTGAACATAATTCGTCAGACCGTTGTATGAAATGTGGATTACGAAACCATACAACTGAGGAATGTTGGCACAGAGTGCAAGTGCGTTGTTTTAGTTGTAAATTTTATGGACATAAGGACGCAGATTGTTGGAATACTAGTAGGTAGGAAGTAGGCAAATATGCCAAAAACAAAATCTTTTGTGAGGAAAATATCTTGACTTATTGTTTTAACAAATATGACTTTCTTGAACATTTATGTGAAATTTGTAATGAAATTCAGTGTCATTGTATTACTTCCAAAACACTTTCAAATAATTATGATAACTCGGAACAAACAATGAGCTTAAGAAGTGATACATGTAACACAATTAATCTTTCCTCAGGTGTATCATACACAGATAATGGAGTATGCAATGACCAGTACAATGTTTCTACCGTATATGGAAGTATAAATGACGACAGTTTATATAATGATATAACTTTTAATGGTATTTTGTCTGATTGGCATGCTGATATTGTGCATGACTTAAACATGAATTCATTATATAATAATGTAACAGTATCTGCAGATAATACATGTATACATAATTTAAATAATAATTCTTCCACATGTGCCCAAAATTTAGTGGATTTAGGGTTGAAATCAAAAGGGTTTCGAATTGGTCATATAAATATACAGAGTATTCATAATAAAATAGATCAAATTGATCTAATGTTAAATCATTCGAATAACGATGTTCATGTGTTTGGACTAAGTGAAACTAAATTAAAACATTTTCATGCTGACAGTGCTTTTCAACTTGAAAATTACCAATTTTTTAGAAGAGATAGGGTTATAACAAATGAGAGAAAGGAGGAAGGAGGTGGTATCCTTGTTTATTGTAAAAATGAGATTAATTGTAAAAGACGGAGCGATTTAGAAGTCAAGGAAATTGAGTGCTTATGGCTTGAAATATTCCCGAAAAATTCTAAAAGTTTCCTTATTGGCAATATTTACAGAAATCCAAATGAAGCAGTAGTTTGGAATGAAATTTTCGAAAATCATCTTGAAAATATTTTGAAAGAACAGAAAGAACTTTACCTCCTTGGAGATTTTAATAGAGATTTGCTTAATTTACAAACAAAAACTGCATGGTTAGAATACATGGAACCTTTTGGCCTTTCTCAAAATGTTAATGTAGCTACAAGGAAAACTTCAGTATCTACAACTTTAATAGATCATATATATTGTAATGTTAATGTTAATATAAAGTCAGTAGATGTCCCACAAATAGGACTTAGTGACCATTTTCCTGTATTTCTAACTCGTAAGCCAAACTGCTATGCCCCCAAAAAATCACATTATACAATTTCATACAGATCTTTTAAAAATTTCAATGAAGAAAAATTCATAGGTGACCTGCAGTCTGCACCATGGGATACAATTAAAACTTTCGAAGATTTAAATGAAATTGTCGATACATGGTATTCTATGTTTTTAAAAATAGTTGATTCACACATTCCAATTCGACAGCATAGGGTTAAAAATAAACAGCAGCCAAAATGGATTACGCCTGAAATAATAGATTCTATTAAAACACGCGACAGATATAAAGCTTTAAATAATGAAACAGATTATAAGAAAATGAGAAATAAAGTTACTAATCTAATTAAAGAGTCAAAAAAATCCAAATATGAAGAATTTTTAACTGAAAATAAAAACAAACCTAGCACTGTTTGGAAATTGTTTAAAGAACTAAATGTTAGTAAACGAAAGAGCAGCACTAACATTTCACACTTAAAAATTGGTGAAAATGACATTGAATACGCAAAGGATATAGCAAACGAGTTTAATGATTTTTTTGTGTCTGTAGCTTCCAAACTAAAAGAACCAGTTCAAACTTCAAATTTTGACAAACTAAAAACTTTTTGTGAAGAGAAGTTACCTGAAAATACACTATTTAATATTCCAGAAATTTCAGTTGATCAAGTATTGAAATTTCTTGTAAATATAGATGTTACTAAGTCTACCGGTTTGGATAATATTGGACCACGTTTACTTAAACTTTCAGCTTATTATATAGCAGATAGCATAACATTTATTTGCAATAAAAGCGTAAAAGAATCCATATTTCCAGATAAATGGAAAGAGGGCAAAGTTACACCCTTGCATAAAAATGGGGCCAAGGATGATATAAACAACTACCGACCCATTTCTGTGCTACCAGTTATATCAAAATTATTAGAAAAGCATGTCCATGATTCTTTAATGGATTATCTTTCTTTTTTCAAATTACTTCACAAAACTCAATCGGGCTTTCGACCAGCTCACTCCTGTGAAACTGCATTAGTGCGAATGATCAGCAAATGGCTAGAAGCTATTAATGAAGGTTCTTTAATAGGTGTAGTGATGGTTGATTTTCGAAAAGCATTCGATTTAGTTGACCATGAAATTCTTTTGGAAAAGTTAAAAGTCTATAAATTTTCGGACAACTCATTAGCATGGTTGTCCTCTTATTTACAAAATCGAAAACAAAAAGTGTCCCTCAACAATGTATTGTCCAATGATCAAATAGTGACTGATGGTGTACCTCAAGGTTCAATACTGGGCCCTCTTTTATTTCTTCTATTTATTAATGATTTACCACTTTACACAAATAATACTGAGACCGATTTGTATGCAGATGACACAACATTGTATCATATAAATAATACACTGTCATCTATTGAAAATAATTTGCAAACTGCACTTAGATCATTATCAGACTGGTGTAAGTCAAACGGAATGTTAATAAATACCTCAAAAACAAAAGTAATGCTTATTACTACACATCAGAAACGTGCTTCATTAAATATTACAGAAATAAACTTGCATCCTAATGGTGAAAATCTAAGCATGATCTCTAAAGATAAAGTACTTGGTATAGTTATTGACAACAACTTAACATGGAAAAATCACATAGAACATATATGTCGTAAAATTTCATCTAATATTTGGCTTTTGTCTAGAATAAAGCAATACCTAAGTCTTGAGCATAGAATTCAATTCTACAAAGCTTACATTCAGCCGCATATAGATTATTGCAATGTTATATGGGGTGGGACATGTCAATCAAATTTAAATAGACTATTTCGACTTCAAAAACGGACGGTCAAAATTATTCTAGATTACAATGTTGACAACTCATTTGAAAGTATGCAAGATTTAAAAATATTTACAATTTTTGACAGAATATATCTTAGAAAAGCAAAATTTATGTATAAAATATCAAAATCAAAGACTCCATCATATATTAATGAAATGTTTAACCTCCGACAAGTAAATGAAAATACAACTATAACACGGTCATGCTCTACAAACAGTTTTTTAATACCTAAACCCAACAAAGAAATATTCAAACAAAGTTTAACATACTCTGGACCAATAATTTGGAATAATTTACCTATTAATATTAAAGAAAAAAGTTCAACAAGGGCATTTCAATGCAATCTAATTAAATTGATGAAAAATGTTTAAATTGTTTTTTAACTTAAAATGGGCTTTATTGTTTCTGTATATATGTATTGTTGTTGCTACATATCACTTTCAGTTGCAGTATAGTACTAGTGTATATGTGGGTAAAGTGAGTGATATATTTTAATTGATGTTGATGTTCTTGATTTACTATGTTATGTACATCTACAGTCATTTGACATTTTCATATGTATTTTTGTTGTATATAATGTAAATAATAGAGGGCCATGTGGAAGATTAGTTTTTAACTAAATATGTCACCCTCTTTAAATAAAGTCTCTTATCTTATCTTATCTTATCTTATATTCCTACATGGACTAGATATCATTAAGACAACATACTGACAAAGTTTCAACTTGCTCAAAGTAAAAATGCGGCCTCCGGAGTTTGAACAATATTTTCCTTTATTGACCTAGTTTCTGATCCAATATGACCCATATTCGAACTTGACCTAGATATAATTCAGACAAACATTCTGACCAAATTTCAAGCTGCTGAAGCAAAAAATGTGGCATCCAAAGTGTTCACAAGATTTTCCTTCAATTTGATCTAGTGACCTAGTTTTTGACCCGGCATGACCCATATTCGAACTTGGCCTAAATATCATTCAGCTCAACATTCTGAACAAATTTCAAGCCGCTGAAGCAAAACATGCGGCTTCTACAGAATTAACAAGATTTTCCCTTAATTTGGCCTTGTGACCTAGTTTCTAATCCAATATGGCCCATATTTAAACTTGACCTAGATATCTTTAAGACAAACATTCTGACAAAATTTCAAGCTGCTGAAGCAAAAAATGAGGCATCCAAAGTGTTAACAAGATTTTCCTTCAATTTGGCCTAGTGATCTAGTTTTTGACCCGGCATGACCCATATTCGAACTTGGCCTAGATATCATTCAGCTCAACATTCTGAACAAATTTGCTGAAGCAAAATATGCAGCTTCTACAGAGTTAACAAGATTTTCCCTCAATTTGGCCTAGTGACCTAGTTTCTGACCCAATATGACCCATATTTGAACTTGACCTAGATATCTTTAAGACAAACATTCTGACCAAATTTCAAGTTGCTGAAGCAAAAAATGCGGCATCCAAAGTGTTAACAAGATTTTCCTTCAATTTGATCTAGTGACCTAGTTTTTGACCCGGCATAACCCATATTCGAATTTGACATAGATATTTTTAAGACAAACATTCTGACAAAATTTCAAACTGCTTAAGCAAAAATTGCGGCCTCTGGAGTGTTAACAAGATTTTCCTTCAATTTGGCCTAGTGACCTACTTCTTGACCCGACGTGACCCATGTTCGAACTTGACCTACATATCATTAAGACAAACATTCTGATAAAGTTTAAACATGCTCAAGTTGAAAATGTGGCCTCTAGAGTGTTAACAAGATTTCGCTTCAATTTGACCTAGTGACCTCGTTTTTGACCTCATATGGCCCAGTTTCGAACTTGTCCAAGATTTTATGGAGATGAACGTTCTGATAAACTTTCATGAAGATTGGATGCAAAATGTAGCCTGTAGAGTGTTAACAAGCTCAAATGTTGACGACGCACGACGGACGGACGCCGGACAAAATGTGATCCCAATAGCTCACCTTGCACTTCGTGCATAGGTGAGCTAAAAAGCCATCTGCTGCAGAGGCATCAGAAAGCGTCTATAAGTGGGAAAGGGTTAAATGAATCTATTCCCATCAAAGCTGCATTTTATTTCGATGTATTTGTCAAGCTTTCCATATTGAAGTGTCCATAGCCAATTTAAGAAATAGCAATATATAAATGTTCAGTTGATCTGGCTATACTGCTAGCACAGGCTTCCCAAATGGTTTCTTAAGCTTGAATCTTTAGCACAATTACTTCTTAAACTAATTAGGGAATAGTAAAGATAAGAAGGCTGATCTTGGTCTACACTAGTTGCAATTGCCCTGTTGCTGTGTTTCTAGTAGACTGGCAACAGTCCTTATGGTTATTTTTCAATGTTACAATGGGGGAGAACTCTAATAGACAAAATATGCATTACTCTGATTATCGTCCTTAGGACTTGACCATAAGCTATGTTTCAGACACCAGTTGAAATGCAGCATATAATAATAAACATAGAGCCTTGTGCCAGGCTATGTTTCTAGAAGCAATGTGTATATTGAATTCAGTAACAGATCCGTCTTCAATATCCCATGGCAGTTTGGTAACTGATTGACACTAGACATTTTTATAGATATATTCACACTAAGATATATATATTCTTAATGGATATTTGGCCTCATCTCCCACAAACAAACAAAAACTCCAGCACTCGACTTTGTAAACAAATAGGCAAAAATATTGAAAATCTCCATAATGAAAATATTATAATTAAACAGATTTGTAAACATTACGGCAGAAGGAGAAATTGCTGATCATGATTGAGCAATTTCTTCTTTTGCCTTGATATTTTTCATAAGTTTAATTGTCTCTGCAGCTGCTCAGATGCGTCAAGTGGGAAAGGGTTAAGCTTTTCTCACATATAGAGGCTTTCCCAAAACGAGCAAATTTCTCCTTTTGCCAGTGTTTTCCATTTTATTCAAGTATTATACCATTATTTATAGAGATGTTTCACATATGGGAGCAGAAAAGTGAGTTTGATTAATGTTTAATAGAGGGACATCAAAGGTATATGTTTCTGTGAATTTATTTTAAAATTAGTCCATTGGTTTAGGAGGAGAAGTTGTTTGAAAGACAATGTGTACAGACAGACTGACAGATGTTGTACATGTGAGTGAAAATATTTAAGAGCAAAAAAATATAACAATTCCATATCTATTATAATTTATAGATCCGTTATATCAAAATTGTTAGTAACCCCCCCCCCGACTCAGGATATAAATATAAAACGCCAGGTTCCAAATCCCCCAAGCAATATAACTGCCCGGCCAGGGTGGCTTCTTCTACATCTATCAGGAATAATAGGAAAATATTAATTTTACCAGTTGTTCCTACTTCCCTGCTTAACCCTTTCTCACACACAACATATGTGCAGCAGCAGATTACTGAGAAATTATCTGGGCAAAATAAAAAGAAATCTCTTTGAACAAGTGGTAATTATTATTGTACAGGAGATATTGCAGTTTCTCTATTTGCCATAATGTTTTCAACAGAACAACTTCTGCAGATGCGTCAAAATATGTGTTACGATTTATAGATCTGCTATAACCTCAAGGACTGATGAGGTAAAGTTAATTATTTTTTCTTGGACCACATGTTTACCAGATCCCTACCCAATAATCTTTATTAATCCCCTGACAGAATTTTTCGCACAAAAATTGACATTGATCATGAAAGGCCGGACCTAATATATGATCCCGAGTTCTGGATAAGGGGCAGCGTGAAGCCTTAATCAATGTTGATTAATTAACCATTTTCCTCACAAAGACGCTTTCTGAAGCCTCTGCAGCAGACAGCTTTTTGAAAACATGGCAACAAAAGAAGAAATTGCTCAATACGAGCAATTTCACATTTTGTCACCATGTTTTCAACTCTATTCAATTATTGTTCTTTTATTTTTAAAGGGATTTTCTGTGCTTTTGCCTAGACATTTTCAAAGTGACGTATGCTGCAGATGTGTTGTATGTGGGAAAGGGTTAATCCTGTTTTGACTCTTAAACCCTATGTTGTGGATACTCAAAAGAATGGTGGAAGACAGTGGTGCAGAGGTAGAGCGTCGGCCTCTTGTTCCAAAGGTCTCAGGTTCGAATCCTATGATGAGCGGGTTCTAGCTAGCTACCTCTGGGTTAAATTTCTTCCACACAAACCGCGCGAGTACTGGTTATAAAATAACACTCAATTTTCAAGCTTTCGGCCTGATAGCCTTCTTCAGGAACTTTAAATTTGATTACTTCAAAAGCATGTATGGTTTCTAGTTCAATACTTAAAGTATACTTTTAATATTGAACTAGAAACCATACACTATTGCTTTTGAAGTAATCAAATTTAAACTTCCTGAAGAAAATCAAATTTTAAACTTCCTGAAGAAGGCCGTCAGGCCGAAAGCTTAAAAATTAAGTGTTATTTTATGGCATATATTTAGTTTTAGACCCCTAGTGGTCATATAATAATAATCAATATTTTGTACTCACTCAATCTCATTATACCTAATTTTTGTAGATTATTTTCAAAGTCGCCTGCTTTAAATTTGTCATTTACATGTGGGAAAGTTTATATTTATTATATTTTGGTATTTTGATCTAATCATTGGAAATATATAAGCAACCTACAAGTAGAAGAGATACTTCAATAGATTATCATTCTCTCTACCAAACTTCAGTTAAACCAATATATATAATCATCTAAAATAACCTTTCTGGTTTCATCCCAGATTTGTATATTGGTAACCTTTTGGTACTTTGATCCAATTATTGGAAATGGTCAAGTTACAAGTGGAAAAGATACTTCTGTAAATATCAATCTCCCAAACGTCATTCTAATGATTTTATACCCTTCTGATTTCATCCCAGATTTGTTCTTCAATATATATTATTAACCTTTTGTTAACAACTTTCATCTAACTGTAATTGTTTGACCCAAAACTCCTCCCACATACAACATTTAATCTGCCTCAGACGACTTTTGAAACATGTGGACAAAAATATAGAAAATCCCTATAAATGAGAGTTACATAATATTTACTGAAAAATAATTGAAAAACTTGTGGCAAAAGGAGAATTTGCTTGTTTTGAGCAATTTCTTCTTTTAAGTCACAATGTTTTGAAAAAGCCATCTGCTGCAGGGACATTAGAAAGTGTCTAGTATGACGGAAAGATTCTCTATTAGAGACAATCTTATCAAAAGTCAACAGTGCAGTTGTATCATTGCCACAATGTTTTCAAAAGTTTCTACATCTGCTGCAAATGTGTGTAAAACGCGTCTGAATGTGGGAAATAGTTTAAACAACAATGTATACAGCCTTTAACATGTAACCATGCAAAGTCTTCTCTGTACTTTGTAATTTAGAGCCTAAATGCTGTTTTAGTATTATGTCTATAGCCACAATATTTAATTTTTCAAAACATAGAAAATCTCTATAGTTGAATGGATAACCTATGACAAAAAGTGAAAAACATTGTGGCAAAAGGAGAAATTGCTCATTTTGAGCAATTTCTTCTTTTGTCACTATGTTTTCAAAAAGCTGTCTGCTGCAGAGGCGTCCGAAAGCGTCTATATGAGGGAAAGGGTTAAAAGACTAAGCTTCAATAGTCAGTAACAATGATGGGCTATCAATCAATAATGTCAAATCCTGGCACAGCCATTCTATCACTCTGATAATTAACAAACGTCATTATGACTATATCAGTGTCTTTTGCCTTCCTCCAATTGGCTGAAAGTCCTTTAAAGACGCTTTCTGACGCCTCTACAGCAGATGGCTTTTTGAAAACATAGTGACAACAGAAGAAATTGCTCAAAACAAGCAATTTCTCCTTTTGCCACAATGTTTTTTTCACTTTTAGTCATAGGTTATCCATTCAATTATAGAGATTTTCTATTTTTTGACAAAATATGTTCAAAGTCGTCTGCTGCAGAATTGTTGCATGAGGGAAAGGGTTAAGTTGCTTGGGAACTTAAGTCCCCATAATGTCATTTTAGAGTACTTGTGCAAGTGATCGAGTCATAAAACAAATGGTAAAGTGAACTTGCTGCAGTGATATTACTGAAATATTGCTAAAAACAGCATTTGATTGCTGTGAATCAATCAATCATTTGAGTAATGTGTATGTTCGCAAATGGCACTATTATTGTCTTAACATAACATTTGAAGAGAAATTGCCTTAGCCCTGGGACTTTCATTTGGACAGGATGAGCAGATATTAGGTCAAGTGAATTCAACAATTAGCAAGAAAATCTTGCTTGAGGTCAATAATTGTAACATAAAGATAAATGGTCACCATGCAATCCTGTAATTTTTACAGATGTGCCTTTTCCTGCACTCATCAAGCAAGCTATGAAGGCAATCTGCAAAGTATATTATATCCAGACAATTGACAAGTATATCTCATTTATTTCTCTCAAATGATTTCAAAGTAAATTTAAGACCTAATAAAACCTTTCACACATACAATAAATCTGCAGGTGACAACTTGCGGTTGGAAAAGGGGGGATACATATCTTTTTGTCTAGAAAAAATCCTCTTGTTATATTGTTATATACAGTATATTGAATATAAATGAGAACATTGTGAAACAAGAGCTGTCTGGAGACAGCATGCTTGACATTTTTAATGCTTGACAATAAAAAACTAGAATGGAGTGCTCAGCAGAGCACGTGTGTCACCTGCACCTGCTCATTGAAAGAGTGACGAAAAAGTGTGACGGACAGACAGACAGACAAATGTGACGAAAAAGTGTGACGGACAGACAGACAGACAAATGTGACAAAAAAGTATGACGGACAGACAGATAGACGCCGGACAAAAAAAGGTAATCCTTAAGTGCCTAGATACCATACTACGCAAGGTGACACAGAAACCTTCTTGCAGTAATAGGCAAAACAATAAATTCTTGACAGAGTTACCTTCTCTTGTCTACAGTTGGAGTCATGATGGTAAACAAGTATTCCAAGTTTCACAGCAATATCCTAAGCGATATCTTAAGTCAATAATTTGATTTTACCCAGATTCAATTTAATGTATTTTCTAAGTCGAAAAAGGGCCATAATTCTAACAAAAACCTTGAACTCTTGTCTGTTAATGGAGGTTATGATGGTGAACAAGTAATGTAAGTTTCAAAGCAATATCTCTAATTGTTTAAAAATAATTGGAGTGGTACGAAAAACTTGTCCAAAGTTATAAGTTGAAAATGGCCATAATTCTTACAAATACCTTGACAGCGTTATGTACTCTTGTATGTTGATGAACATTAATTGTAAATTTCAAAGCAATACCTCTAACGATTTTGAAAAAAAGTGAGGTGGTACAGAAAACTTGATCAAAATTCTAAGTAGAAAAAGGGCCATAATTCTTACAAAAACCATACTTTTCTCCTGCCTTTATTGAATTGTCTGCTGCAAATTTGTTGTACATAGGAAAGGTTTTAACCTGATATACCATGGGCAAAATAATGAGAAAGGTATATCAAACTGATATATACTTTGCCCATTAGTGTTCCATAAATTGCGCCCATTTGTCATGATTTAAATACACAAGTTGTGGATTATATAAAGGCAGAGGGTCATGGCCACTCATTCAAACTAATATTTTAGGACACAACACAATATCATTAAAACACATCATTAAACTTTGCTGCAACAGCAACGTCTCATATAGATATATTAACTGCCTCTGGTCCTCTTCCCAAGATGTATGCACAGAACATATTTGGTATCCATAGGTGTACGTTATACAGTGCAGGAGATATAGCCAGTACAGAATTTCGTTCTAAGTGGGGTCAAAGGTCAAGGTCACAGTGGTCTTATTTTGGTATGTCATAACCATTTTACCAAGATGCAAGAATGTATAAATATATGCTGCAGTTTTAACTGAAGTATGGCCTTTAAAGGTTTTATTTCAAATTGGGTGAAAGGTTAACTCTTTCCCTCATATAGACGGTTTCTGACGCCTCTGCAGCAGACAGCTTTTTGAAAATATAGTGACAAAAGAAGAAATTGCTCATAACGAGCAATTTCACCTTTTGACACAATGTTTTCCACTTTTTGTCATAGGTTATCCATTCAATTATAGAGATTTTCTATTTTTTGACAAAATATGTTCAAAGTCGTCTGCTGCAGAATTGCCGTATGAGGGAAAGGGTTAAGGACACAGCAACCTAAGTTTTGGCCACAACACATAATCCTTTTCACAAATTGGTAACTCTATATATGAAAGCATAAGAGATATGGGTCCTAACAAGTCTTTTCTTTAAATGGATAAGGAGTAAAGGTGAAGGTCACAATGACCTAATTTTTGTATTAGACACACCAGATTCCCAGGTGGCATCTGTATACTGAATTTGGTAACTTTAAATGTGATAGCATAGGAAACATCTAGGCAAAATTATGCAAAATCTCTATTAAAAGTTAATTTAGTAATCAAACACTTATGACGAGCAATTTCTTCTTTTGCCATACGGTTTTCAATTGTCGTCTGCTACAAAGGCATCAGAAAGCGTCTGTATGAGGGAAATGTTAAACGCATGAAATAAACCAGAACAATTATTTATTAAGATGCAAGATTTCCATTCATGAGGACAAAAACAGCCTGGTTTTTATTAACTTATGGCATTGACACTTGATAAAATATAACATTTGGTGTTCATATTCTATAAAAAATATATCTCAATCTTACACTTAATCAAGGAATCCGCTGTGGTCGAGTGGTTAGCGTCGGGGATTTCGAAACCGGGTGTCCCGGGTTCGATCCCCAGTCGCAGCACTACAGTCATGGTGGAGTGCCCTTGGGCAAGGCATATTTTCTAGCCTAGTATTGGTTTGTTTACCCAGGTATCATGAATAAGTGAACTGTCGCCGTGATATAACTGAAATAATGTTGAAAGCGGCGTAAAACCCCAATGAATAAATAAATACACTTAATCAAACAATTATCTTATATATAGAATCCTTTTTCACATACATGTACAACAAATCTGCAACAAACGACATTGAAAGTATTTACACAAAAATATGGAACATTTCCATAAATGAAAGAATATATTGTTATTAAATTGAGTTTAAAACATTGTGGCAAAAGGTGAAATTGCTCATTATGTTATCAAACTGCATCTGCTTGTGGGAAAGGGATTACTTGATCAATGAGGGTATTCCCTTGTCGTTCTGTAGTTGGCTGTCCAATATTGAACACATGAGCCATAGCAAATAGGAAAAGGCCACATGAGGGTATTCCCGTGTCGTTCTGTAATTTGCTGTCCAATATCAAACACATGAGCCATAGCAAATAGGAAAGGGCCACTGTTACATACAATGACCATACACTTTCCCACATGCAGAAACTCTTTGACGACTTTGAAAACATCTAGGTTAACATGTGGTCAATGACAAGAAATGAGAACATTTTAACACTTTCCCTCATATAGACGCTTTCTGACACCTCTGCAGCAGACGGCTTATGAAAAACATAGTGACAAAAGAAGAAATTGCTCAAAACAAGCAATTTCTACTTTTGTCACAATGTGTTCCACTTTTAGTCATAGGTTATCCATTCAATTATAGAGAGTTTCTAAGTTGTCTGCTGCAGAATTGTCCTATGTGGGAAAGAGTTAATATGCGCTCAATGAAAGGATAGTTATTGAAAAGAGTTGAGAACATTTTTAAGCAATTGGACAAATTACTCATTTCTTCTTTTGCCTTCCCTGTGGTCGAGTCTGGGTTTGAGCTGGAAACTTACCAAGGAAACAACGTGATATTACTGAAATATTGTTAAAAGCGGCGTAAAACACCAAACAATCAATCAACCTATTAGTTGCACCATTTTGGAAGGTAAATTCATGTTCTGAATGTGTATCAGCTGAACTCATGAAACCGGCTGCTGTAGATATTATATGGTGTAAATAGGAAAGGGTTAAAGTTTTAGGTATGACATGAATGGCAGACGAACACCAGCCTCCCGTTATAAATGTGCAACTTTTTAATTCTGGAAAATAAATTGTTGTTTGGGATCTGGAGAATGTTACTCGCCCAGGGCAGACAAGTTTAACTAAAATTCGCAAATGCGAGCAGTAGAGTGGAATTTTTCGAGGTTTGGTGACTGGTCTTATGTATGACTTGAACGGGAACCAAACACGATCCCTCCAATGATAAATGTACAACTTACCTGTGAGCTAAGTGAGCATCAAGCTCTGATCGAGGTAGGACCTCTTCACAGTAGTCTACATTTGGACAGACAACCAGTAACTTGTCTAATAACCTGAAAATATAAAATTATATATTATATATAAGCACATTTTCCTGCGCAAATAAATGCAGGTTGTCAAGCTCAATTCAAACATGACAGATCAAAATTCCATATTTGACTAGGTCAAATACACAATACCAAATATGGTAATGGTGTGTCACTGAAATATGATGTAACGTCATTCAAATATGATTTCATGTCATTCAAAATGCGGTAGTTGGGCATGGTTCACATGCCAATCATAAATTTTTGTTGTTGTCTAAATTGTGTTATTCAAAAAATGGATATTTTTGTATATTTTTTCTTTATTCTGTCTTGAAAGTTATACAAGGCACATAATAAAAGGAAAACAATGTTGCAGTAAGCGATATCTGGCTTTGTATTGTCTACTTAATATTGGGGCCTGGACAATTTTATATCTCTTAACCTTCGTTCTGTCTTCGGTCTCCAAAAATAAATTTTCAAGACCCCTTGTAGTACAATACCAAACCCAGTATCCCTACTGCAACATAAATTTCCCTATATATTATATAAGAGCAACTTGTCAGGTGATAAACATGTTCATGCATACAAAACATTTGCAGTAGATGAAATCTAAAAAATACTTGGGTAAAATATTGAAAACCTCTATCAATACAAGTGTATTGATCATTTATTAATGAGCAATTTCTCTTTTTGCCACAATTTATTTTTAAAAGTTCCTTATACATTCTTTACACAAAGGTGGCATCCGTTGAGATACTGTTAAACGATGAAAAAATAGCCAGATCTCTCAACAACCCAAGCAATCGCCATGGACTTGCAATGATCTGCCAGTAATCATTCACAGTCGCCACGGTCTACTCGCAAATGTTTGACTCGGTCCAAAACAAGCCCTCAACGGTCGCAGAGGGAAGCGATTTCGCAATGGTCTCTCAAGGAGCGTTCAACGTACTTATCGATCTCCCAATTATCTCTCAAGGGCTTTTTTCAATGGACGGCACATTTTTCGGTCTCTGATTGATCTCTCTTTGTCGCAACTGATCTCTCAGCGATCTCTCAGCAATCTCCTTAGATCTCACCGTGATCTCTCAAGGGTCTTTCAATGAGTGCTCAATGAATTCCATGGTCTCTCCAAGATCTCTATAGATGGCCATGGAAGTTGGCAAAGAATTTCATTTTGATCGCAAAAGGAGTGCACAGCAATCTTCCAAGCATTTACACAGAAACAACTTTTTTCTGGGCCTTGAGAGATCGCCGAGAGATCGGGCCAATGGTCGCCCAACAATCTCTGTATGTGTAAAGGGGGCTTTACAGGATTACATAAAGAGACATGGTATAATAAGTTATATTGCCTTTTAGACCTACAATTCTTATATTTGACTTTTATGATACAATGAAGACTGGTGAGACTTCAATGTACACAAATGCTACAAGACCCCAAATCACCAGATGCAATGTGGCTCATCACTACAGTAGCATTTCCTCATTCATTTTACATTGCACCAGTTGTCTTTTTGGCCAAAAGGAGAGATTGATCTTGATAAGGAATTATGTAAATTGTCATTTGTCTACAATGCATGGGTCTTTTAGTATTGATGACTTCACTCTAAATGAAATCCAAAGTTAGGTTATATTTGTAAGAAGTCAGTAAATGAGTGGTGCTCTGGGGAAACAAACTGTAAGGCTTTTATGACATATGTAGTTTCATTTATTGAGGTGTCAATTTTTTTTGGTTTAGAGTTTTAAGTCTTGAAATCTGCTGCAGATTTTATTTATGTTGGAAAGGCTTAAAGGTAGTTATTTTTCCAACTTAAATAGTTTTAACATGTCAACTTAATTTGTCTGAGAAGAAAATGTGTTCTGTAGCAAGAAAATGCACTCTGTATAAACACTTGTTTTCATCTATCTAGGGGAAACAAGATAATTGAAAATGTTCATCCAATACCTGGCTGAACGCATTCAATTTAACCCTAATTCCCACATACAACAAATCTGCAGCAGACGTCTTTGAAAACAGTGATAAAAACCTGAAAAATCTCCACAAAAGATAACTTAATTGTTAAATAAAGTTGAAAACCTTGTGGCCAAAGGAGAAATTGCTCATCATGAGCAATTTTACCTTTGGCCACAATGTTTTCAAAAGTCGTCTGCTGCTATTGCATCGATATGCGTCTGCCGGTGGGAAAGAGTTAGACATATTAAATCCTGAATAATTAATACAGGAAGGTACTACTAAGGCAAATCCTTTACACTCTATCTGAAAAGTGTCAACACTCACAGGATTAGGCAGCAGAAATCATAGATATGAGATTATGCATTTGATCTGACCACAGTCTGACTTATATGAATCTATTTTATCTATGTAACCTTCATTTGCTATTGCAGGTAAGGGACTATAACTCTTAACCCTTTCCCTCATATAAACGCTTTCGGACGCCTCTGCAGCAGACGGCTCTTTGAAAACATAGTGACAAAAGAAGAAATTGCACATAGTGCAATTTCTCCTTTTTGCCACAATGTTTTCCACTTTTAGTCATAGGTTATCCATTCAATTATGGAGATTTTCTATGTTTTGACAAAATACGTTGAAAGTCGTCTGCTGCAGAATTGTTGTATAAGGGAAAGGGTTAATGAAATAGTATTCCAAAAACTCAAGGAATTGAAGTCTCATGCAGCAACAGATGTATAACCACAGAATGGTCAATCACCTTCTTCGTTACCATTCATTCAGCACATTTTCCCACTTGTGGACGCATTTTGACGCCTCTGCAGCAGATGACTTTGGAAATCATTGTGACATCAAGAGAGAAATTCCCCCATTTGCCACAATGATTTCAATTCTATTCAATAATCATTCACAGAGATTTTCTATATTTTGGACTTGATCATTTCGAAGTCATCTGCTGCAGATTTATTGCATCTGGGAAAGGGTTACACACATAGTAGAAATCTACAGCAAATATCAAAATATTGAAAATATAATTATATATATAAAAAATTGCATGGAGGGTGGCAGGTTTTTTTTTTAAAGAAAAACCATAATGTCTTGTGAATCTTTCTAAAGTTGCAGATGCGTCAAATTGCTTCTGCATCGTGGAAAGAATTAAAAAATAAACCTGAATTGATATTTTACGATCTTCTGCCTCGAAATTACCAGATGAACAGAATGATATTGTTCAATCTGGAAATTGGAATTTTGGAACACTTCTAAATATTGTCTGCTATATATATAACAGTGGCGTCAAACATTGTCTTAACCCTTTCCCACATACAACAAATCTGCATCAGACCACTTTGAAAACATCTAGAAAAAATTATGGAAAATCTCTGAAAATGAAAGTACGAATACATGTAATTGTAGCGAATTAAAAACATGGCCATGACAAAAGGATAAATAGCTTGCTACAGCAATTTCTTCTTTAGTTGCCATGTTTTCAAAAAGCTGTCTGCTGTTGATGTGTCAGAAAGCGTCTATACGAGGAAAAGGGTGAAAGATTTATCCAGGAAAAGCTCAATGAAGGGTTTAATTTACATAGAATGTCTCCATGCAATTTAATGTTAAGGGCAAAAACTGTTATTAAACAGAAACAAGCGTGAGATTACAATATTAAATCAGAGAAACACTTTTCCTCAGTTCTTGAATGTTAATTAACCACCTCAGTGGTGTCATGTTAGAGTGCCTGCCTTAGGTGCGGGATGTTGCTGGTTCGATCCCAAGCTGGGTCATACCAAATATCTAAGAAATCTTAGTAATTATTAATGGCTGCCCTCCTTGGCACTCGATCGATCAGGGTTGTGATGTTGGCATTACAACTGACTGGCTGGTGTCAGGATAAATGGAACAAAAGTACAGGTAACTTCAAGGAAACGCTGTGATATAACGGAAAACAAACTTGTTGAAAGCGGTGTAATACGGTCCAAACAATCAATCAATCAATCTAGAATGCTTTCATATACTCATTCATTGTTTTTATTGATTGATTGATTGGGGTTTAACGCCGTTTTTAACAATTTCTCAGTCATATCACGGCGGCCAGTTCACCTACTCATATGTTTCCTGGTTTTCGCACACCAGTACTCCACACAACAATCTTCCCAAGCAACTGGCTGCTTTTCCACATAGACTTAGCCCATTGGTGGAAGACGAATGACGCATGTCGCAATGACTTTTGTTAAACGTCAGAAAGAAAGTTGGCCGAGCCGTCATTGTTTTTATAAGAGCCTATTAGCATTTCCCACATGCAGCTGTATGTATTAAAGTGTCATCTTTAAATGTTATCCATTTAACACTTTCCCTCATATAGATGCTTTCTGACGCCTCTGCAGGCGACAAAGAAGAAATTGCTCAAAGCTCTGTTTTAAATTATTGTACTTTCATTTAAAGGGAGTTTCCAATATTTTTACGGTATATTTTCAGTCATCTGATGCAGATTTGTTGTATGTGGGAAAGGGTTAAAAGATTTGAGAATTCCTATTTTTGGACATGAGCCCCTTCGAAGAGGTGGAACTGAGGTATAGACATATAGCATTCAAAGACATATGTCTTTGAATGCTAACCATTTTGAAGTGTTATGAAGTGTTATCAATCTTTGTCATTCATTTGAAAGAGGTTTAATCAATCTTTGGACAGTGGTTTCAAAGGAGAATAAATTACCAGTACTGCTGGTACATGTAAGCTTATCCTGATGCAAGAGCATCAGTTGTAAGACACAACCCTGATAGTGTGATAATAAAATCTGTTTGACCTGGTGTTTATAAAGCCATTGAATTAACCAGAGATCAAAACCTATATCTCTGTCTTGGAAGCTCGATCTAACCACTTCAACAACAAGGCTTAAATTTCTTTGTTTTATGTGAAAAGGACTAACATAAAATATTTCTAATCAGGTTTTGCGCTACCTTGACTTTTGAAAAATTCTAAAAATGCTAATTATCTCTTCATTTATTCATAAACAGTTCCAACGAGGGGAATTTTAACTCATTATCTGGATTTACCCTTTCCAAAAAGCAGACAAATTTTGTATCATTATTAGGCAGTAGACAAGGTTTAGAGCAACATGTACCAAAAGAAGATTTTTTGCTAATAATGAGCAATTAAATTTCTCCTTCATGCTGCAAATCATGCAACAATGTTTTCAACTTTTATCATGATAATAATATTATAGTTTCGATATTTTTAACCAGATGAATTCAAAGTTGTTTTCTGCAGATTTTGAGTATGTGGGAAAGGGTTACACACAATATTTTCAAAAGTCCTACAGGGCCTGTAATTGCTCACCTGATTATTTTTTTTCACTTCAGACATATAACCCCCGCCCCTTGGCGGCCATAGTTTTCGACCAATCAACATGGCTTGAAGTAATCTGATCATAAGAGGGTCACCCTAGGAACATTTCTACAAAATGATTTGAAAAACGGCATGACACTTTCAGGAGAAGATTTTTTCAGTTTTCACTATAGTCATATTATAAGGCAAAATAGCCCAGTGGTATAAAAGCCTGTGGTGGCCATGTTTTTTTACCCATCAACATGGCTTGAAGAAATCTGATAGTGGGTCAACCTAGAACCATTTCTACATAATTATTTGAAAATTGGCCTGACACTTTCGGAGGAGAAGATTTTTTCAGTTTTCAATAATAGCCATCATATAAGGCAAAATAGCCCCTCCCCCCCCCTGGCGGCCATGTTTTACGACCAATCAACATGGCTTGAAGGAATCTGATAGAGGCCGGGTCACCTAAGGAACATTGATTTTGACCAATCAACATGACTTGAAAGAATTCTGGTGAGGACATTCAGAGAGGATGCTTTCTGTGAAGTTTCATCACAAGTGACCCACTGGTTACAGAGGAGAAAATATTGACGGACGACGCACGCCGGACAAAAGGAGATTACAATAACTCACCTTGAGTACTTCGTGCTCAGGTGAGCTAAAAAGTAGAAAATCTCCATAATTGAAAGATAACCTGTGACTAAAAGTTAAAAACATTGTGTCAAAGGAGAAATTGCTCGTTTTGAGCAAATTTTCTTCTTTAGTCACTATGTTTTCAAAAAGCTGTCTGCTTAAAACGTCAGAAAGCGTCTATATGAGGGAAAGAGTTTAAAGAGTAATGTGTTAGCCGAGACAGAAGACAAGATAGGTAAAACTGGCCAATGATCAACAATATCTTTCTCAATCTAAGGGGTCGTGATTTCTACCCCTGAAGCTTGGCGAAATTCTTTCCAACGCTTGACAAAAGATTTTAAGTCAGTGCAACAAGTGTGACATTCGTCTACAACCATTAGGCAAACATGCGGAAAAGCAGCCAGTTGCAAGACAGCCAGAAAACACACAGATAGGTGAACTGGCCACTGTGATATGACTTAAGGTTGTTCAAAAACTGCAAACCAATGGCGCGAAACTCAAATTAAAAGAGTAATGCTTTAGCCTAGACACTGTAGATGAGATAGGGAAAACTGGTCAATGATCAACAATATCTTTCTCAATCTTAGAGTTCAGAGTTCTAACCAAATCTTGGCAACATTCTTGACAAAAGTCAGTGCAACAAGCATCAATTTTTCATCTTTTACCTTTAGGCAAACATGCGGAATTTAAACAGACGGTTGCAAGAAAGTCAGAAAACACACAGGTAGGTGCACTGTGGCCAACAAAAGAAGAAATTGCTCAAAACAAGCAATTTCTCCTTTTATCACCATGTTTTCAACTCTATTCAATACTGTACTTTCATTTCAAACCAGTTCCCAGTTTTTTCGGACATAATTTTAAAGTTGTCTGCAGCAGATTCGTTGTATGGAAAGGAATGAGGTTGTTCAAAAATGGCGCTAATTTCCAATTAACACATTTCAACTAAATAGTGTGATTACTATATATACCCATAAAATAGGGTTAAGCACTTTACCACTTTGCAGACATATTTGGACACATTGACGGCAGCAGGCAGCTTTTGAAAAAATTGTAGAAAAAAATTCCCCTCTTAATTGACTTGCCATAATGTTTTCAATTCGATTCAGTGATAATGATTTCATTCAGAGAAAATTTCCCTATATATCTATGCCTAGATGTTTGCAGACTCATCTGCTACAGATCTGTTTTATGTGGGAAAGGTTTAACCCTTTCCCACACACAGCAAATTTATAGCAGACCACTAATTTAAGACATCAAAGCAAAAAATATAGAAAATCTCTATTAATAAAAATATTATTTATATTATTGAATCGAGTTGAAATCATTTTGACTTAAAGAGAAATTACTCATTCTATGAGCAATTTCTCTTTTTACCGCAATGTTTTCAAAAGTCGTCTGCTGCAGAGGCATCAGAAAGTGTCTAGCTATTATGGGAAAGGTTTACTAAGGGTCAAATAAAGATGTCGGTACATGATCAAAATATGTTCCTTTATAATGCATGTAAATTGAAGGCCTGAATAATTAGTAATGATAGAAATGTAAAGGGTAAAGATTATTGTTAAAATAGAATGTGTGCATTCTACTGGAAAAGGACCAATTTAAAAAGCATCAAAAACATTATAAAGCAATAAAAAACGGTCAATTTAATTTTTCATGAAAATGCACACAAATTAGCATTGATCACTTCTGTCAATAAAACCCTTCATTTTGACAGTGGGAATTTTCATCGGCACACAATATGGCTTTACACCTCTTATAACAGCAAATAGTTTGTTATTCCAAGTTTTGGTCAAAACGCTCGATCTGAATAATTAGTAATGATAGAAATGTAAAGGGTAAAGATTATTGTTAAAATAGAATGTGTGCATTCTACTGGAAAAGGACCAATTTAAAAAGCATCAAAAACATTATAAAGCAATAAAAAACGGTCAATTTAATTTTTCATGAAAATGCACACAAATTAGCATTGATCACTTAATTCTGTCAATAAAACCCTTCATTTTGACAGTGGGAATTTTCATCGGCACACAATATGGCTTTACACCTCTTATAACAGCAAATAGTTTGTTATTCCAAGTTTTGGTCAAAACGCTCGATCAATACTCAGCATCATTATTCTGCACAATTTGATCAGGCTCTGCACTGTTTGTTAATCAGTCAGAATTAAGGTTTTATTTATTTTGTTATTCTGAGTTTCAGTTTAAAAGTTTATTTAAGTGTGGTTCCTCTACATTTAACACCCAGCACAGAGAATTCAGGTTTGTGACACCAGCAGATCCAGATCAACCTCAGCAACCACACTGTTCACCAATCAGTCAGAATTAACAACTTTTAACACGTTCAATTCGACAAACATTGTGCATATAACCCTTTCCCTCATACAACAATTCTGCAGCAGACGACTTTGAACGTATTTTGTCAAAACATGGAAAATCTCCACGTTTTGTGCAATTTCTTCTTTGGTCACTATGTTTTCAAAAAGCCGTCTGCTGCAGAGGCGTCAGAAAGCGTCTATATGAGGGAAAGGGTTAAGACCAATGCATTTTCTTTAATAAGCGCAAATGGCTAACAGTTTGGCGTTAGGACCAATTAAATTAAATTTCTTTATTAAGCAAATAGCTAACGTTATGCATTTAGACCACATTCCATGTAATGTGCATGCTGATTGTGAGACAGACAGACTGACAGATATTTGTATGACACCATAAATAAGTTATGGCTTGTTTTTCTGGAGCACAACTATTATCTGTTGGCACAAAAAAATTAACCTAATTAGTCGCCGGGCAGAAGCCCGCGACTTCTATTTTTAATAGCTTTTCGGAAATCACATGGGAGGGCGGCTTATTATTAGAAAGAAACAAATCTAGATGATTTGAACATATTACAATTGTGGTTGTTTACGAACACTAATAAATGACACATCTAAAATGAAATAAATATTCCGATTTTTTAATGTTTGCAGTTTTTTTTATTTCACTCGCATTTAAGTTTTTTGTCTTATTTACGAAGACAAAAGTGGTCCCTTCAAGACGTGAACCAACACCCCCTAATGCAGACTCTTATGTGTCATCATTGAGGTCAATTTCGGATTCTCCTTTTAATAGCAAATGTTGTTTTCATGTTCAAAGAGATGTCTTGATTTGTGTAGAATTCATTTAATAATGTTAATCCATGAATATCTAAAGTAGGAACTGTTTCTAAGCTAAATATAGACCCTATTCTGTTGTGTAGTTTCGTGACCTTTAACATCGATTTTCGCGCATGCGCATTTCGATATGAAAAAGCGAGTGATATTATTTTATTTTAGACAAGTACAAGACAAATGTTTGACGCAAAGCGTCAAAGAGAAGCCGCAATATTTCGTTGTACATGTAGAAATAAGAAAAAAAGAACATTTTTAAATCCACAAACAATAGAACAATTTAAACTGTAGACGGTAATGCTGATATATTTCTCCTTTTGAAGACTTTTGTTTTCTTCAAATTACCTCCCTTTAAAGCAATACCAGGATATTTACCTTGTGATTCGAATAAGATTGACAAACATTGAAATTATATGAATGAATACTATTATTTAAATAAGTAACAACAGCAAAATTAAATTTAAGCCAGATAAATGTGTACACATTTCGTTAATTTTTTATAGATACCCTAATGTAGGTATGAATATAAAATTTATAAGTAAATGTTTTCATTTCAACGTTCCTAACGTTTGAATAGACTAAGGAAAGTCAAGAATACATAAATAAATCAATGCAGTCTTTTCCGGCGACATTGATGCCTTGCATCAACTTTCTCTTGTAAGCTTATTATAAGCCTTAGTAATATCTATCTTATAATATATTCATATCATGACATTATGAAAAGGTTTTTTAATTATTAATTTTAACCCGTATTTAAATTATAGACAGTAAATGCATGTGCAGCAGACAATTTTGATGACATTATGATATATAGGCAAAACTAAGGAAAAGATTTGCACCAATACAATTTTAAATGTAGACAGTGCCTGCAGCATAATTATAATGCTTCCAAAAGTGTTTGCATGGGAGAAAAGGATTAAAGAATAATTAATCTGCAGAATCTACAATATAGCTCTAAATTTGACTTATCTGAAGTTACTTAATATTAAAGGCTTCTTTTGATAACAATTTGAAGTATCTATGGCTTCTTTTGAAAACAATTTGAAGAAACTAAGATTTCTTTTGGGATCAAATGTGTTATATATTAAATTGTTGTCTTCCTTAACCCTTAGATTCCCTCATACGACAATTCTGCAGCAGACGACTTTGAACATATTTTATCAAAAAATAGAAAATCTCTTTAATTGCATGGATAACCTATGACTAAAATTGGAAAACATTGTGGCAAAAGGAGAAATTGCTCATTTTGAGCAATTTCTTCTTTTGTCACTATGTTTTCAAAAAGCTGTCTGCTGCAGTCGTCAGAAAGCGCCTATATGAGGGAAAGGGTTATGCAGTCATAACGGAATTGAAAGTGAGGGAGGGAGAGGGACGAACGGACTGTTCAAAATTAATATCCATCTACAGCACGAGGGGGGAAATATGCTTACCGTATAGTGCCATTACCATGTACCATTTAACAAATCTGCAGCAGCTTAGGCATTGAAAATATCTATGCAAAAATATGGAAAATCTCTACAGAAATTACTGAATAGAGTTGAGTGAATACACATATGCTGCAAATGGGTCAAAATTAACCCTTTCCCTCATATAAATGCTTTCTGACGCCTCTGCAGCAAACGGCTTTTTGAAAACATAGTGACAAAAGAAGAAATTGCTCAAAACGAGCAATTTCTCCTTTTGCCACAATGTTTTCCACTTTTAGTCATTATAAGGTTAAAATTAATCCATTCAATTTTTGAGATTTTCCATTTTTTGACAAAATATGTTTAAAGTCATCTGCTGCAGAATTATTGTATGAGGGAAAAGGTTAATGCATCTGCATGCGGGAATTTGGGCAATATGCAGTTTTTTCGATTTGCTTACAATTTAATGCTTTGTTTTACTGTCATATATAACATAATTTTCTCAAATTTTTTCTTCAGACAGACATCAAATTCGAAGTGTCTTCATAAAACATACATGATATTGTCATACAGAAATTGAGAACACTTTGTTACCAATATATTGAGATACAGAGAAATTGAGCATATATAACCCTTTCCCACGTATATAGAAACATTCTGACATCTCTGCAGCAGAAGACTTTGCGAAACATTGCAGCAAAAGTGAGCAATTTCTCCTTTTGAAACATTGTTTTCAAATTTTTCAATATATGTATATATTTCATTTATAATTTCCTTGATCTTGCCGAGATAATTTCAAAGTCAATTTCAAATTCGTCTGCTGCAGGCTTATAGATGTATGTTGGAAAGGGTCAACAAGGAAAAATATCATATCTTACTTGGACGGACACAGTAATATTGAGTTCTGATCTTCTCCAAAACTGTCCATTTTTCAAATTGAGTAATCCATACTTCTGTTTCCATGGCAATCCTGTATTCACCGAATTTGTGAAAAATGCAGTTTGTACTATCTATTTATTGTATCCAATTTATGTTTGGTAAAATGAAGAAACTAGTAATATTCAGTCATTTATAACTGCATGCTTTTGAAATGTTACAAAGCATTATAAGCTATTTAATTAGAGTCCACTTTCTGTACACTATAATACATCCCATCCCTTCTTCTTCATTTCCTACAGGATCAAATGCAACAAAAATCTGTTAACCCTTTCCCTCATATAGACGCTTTCCGACGCCTCTGCAGCAGACGGCGTTTGGAAAACATAGTGACAAAAGAAGAAATTGCTCAAAACGAGCAATTTCTCCTTTTGCCACAATGTTTTCCACTTTTAGTCATAGGTTATCCATTTAATTACGGAGATTTTATACTTTTTGACAAAATATGTTCAGTCGTCCGCTGCAGAATTGTCATATGAGGGAAAGGGTTAACCCTTTCGCCAATAATTATGACAAATCTACCGTAGACAGCTTTAAAAATATCTAGGCAAAATGTGGAAAATCTCTAGACATATGACAGTATTATGATAGTTACATACATCGATCATTCTACTTTTGCCAAAGCATTTTTAAAAGTCATCTGCTGCGCAGCTATAGGTATGTCAAAATGTGTCTGCATGTGGGAATCATTAACCTTCTTCATGACAAAGATCAAACTCCTTTTACCACAATGTTTCAACTATATTCAATGATAATTATTTCATCAATAGATTTTCCATATTTAATGTGCCAAGATGTTTTCAAAATCATCTGCTGCAGGTTTGTGGGTTAAACCCTTTCCCTCATACAACAATTCTGCAGCAGACGACTTTAAACATATTTTGTAAAAAAATGTAAAATCTCTATAATTGAATGGATAACCTATGACTATATAAAAGTGGAAAACATTGTGGCAAAAGGAGAAATTGCTCGTTTTGAGCAATTTCTTCTTTTGTCACTATGTTTTCAAAAAGCTGTCTCACCTAGCTAAGCTTCAGAAGCGTCTATAAAGGAAAGGGTTAATTATGATCTGGGAAAAAAACCACGTTAAACTTTAATGTCCTGTTTTACACAAAACATTGATCTTCCTCGCTAACCCTTATAATTGTATATAAAAACTTGTTCATACCAAAACAAAATTTGGGAAAACATTACAAGATATATATATAATTGACGACATTGTGAATAATATAAGAAATCTTCCAACATTTGTTGTTGCTTTTTCTGTCACTCATATATAATACATGTTCTTACGCGTGAACAAGTTTTAAACCTTATAATTCCTTTTAAAAAAAAAAATCAAACTTATAACAATAATATCGAAAGGAACATTATACATTAATTGCCAGCCATTGAAACCAAAATCTAAAACCAAATTCAAAGCACAATGCAGAGACAACACAAAATTAGAAGGTAAAATGAAACTTCTCTGTGTGAAACAAGGAAGTGTCATAGACTGACACAGAAAACTATAAAACCGCAATTAAATATTATCATTTGTGTGAATCACAATTGTTCCAGGAGTAAATCTATTGCACAATTAATCCAGGATATATACAAACAACTCTGGACTAGATACGTCTACATTAACCCTTTCCCTCATACAGCAATTCTGCAGCAGACGACTTTGAACGTTTTTTGTCAAATAATAGAAAATCTCCATAATCGAATGGATAACATATGACAAAAAGTCGAAAATATTGTGTCAAAAGGAGAAATTGCACGTTTTGTGCAATTTCTTCTTTTGGCACTATGTTTTCAAAAAGCCGTCTGCTGCAGAAGCGTCAGAAAGGGTCTATATGAGGGAAAGGGTTAATAAAGACAGTACACTCTTTGCAAACCCTTAAAATGAGTGGAATATATAAACCTTTCCCACATACAACAAAGCTGCAGCAAATGACTAATTAAATCCATTGGTGCAGAGTTTTTTAAGACATTTGATGCAGATGCATCAAAATGTGTCTGTAAGTGGGAAAAGAATTAACTGCTCTGATGAGATTTTCTATATAAAACAATTTAAGATGTCATTTTACAGTCATGCTTGACTCTTTCATAATTTATTAACAAGAAAGCTTAACAACATGCAGCATTGAAAGGAAGATGATCCCTCGATAATTCAAAGTAACTTTGACAGACAGACAGACAGACAGACAGACAGTGGACATAGAATCCTATCCTAACTAACCCAAGACACTTGCTGCAATCTTTTTTAACAAATCATTATTATAACTTGGGCAATGCTTCTAGAGGGTCACCTTAAGATCATTTCTTCCAAATTACCTTGAAATCAGACAAACAGAAAAAAGGTTTTGTTACAAATTTTTAACATTTTTAACCAATCCTATGACTTTAATAAATTTTGTAGAGGGTAACCTATTAAGGAACATTTCTACAAAATTATCACACAATCAGGCAAGCAGTTTCATAGGAATGATTTTAAATTTTACTCCTTTTGTGATGCAGCTTGGCAGCCATGTTCTTAACCCTTTCCCTCATATAGACGCTTTCTGACGCCTCTGCAGCAGACGGCTTTTTGAAAACAGTGACAAAAGAAGAAATTGCTCAAAACGAGCAATTTCTTCTTTTGCCACAATGTTTTCCACTTTTAGTCATAGGTTATCCATTCAGTTATAGACATTTTCTATTTTTTACAAAATATGTTCAAAGTCGTCTGCTGTAGAATTGTCGTATGAGGGAAAGGGTTAAAGCAAACAATATGGCTTGAACCATATTTGGAGAAATAACCTTCATATCAGATAAGCATTTTCCACCAAGTTTCTGATGCCGCAGCAAACCAAAGTTCTTCATAGAATTTAAATCTTTGAAATTCTTAAAATGAGGACCACCAAATGAACCTTGACCTGTGAAGTTCGGTTGACATTGGCCTAGTAATTGAGTAGGAGACGTCATTTGAAACAGAAATTTAATAAGGACAGAGTATGGACAGAGTATGGTACAAATACATTACTTAAAAATATATAACAGAGAATTCAGATAAGCTGATTTTAAATCTTTTAAACAAGGTAAATTTTCTCATGAACTTAATAATCACAATTAACTTCATAAAACTTTTAGCACACATCATTAATAAAAGTTTTAAGAACAGTGAAGTTGCATCACAATGACGATGAAACAAAAAAATATAGAACTTTCTAACTAAATATGAAATACAAACTAGATGTAACTACACTTAAATTTTTCAAAAACAGCACTATAAGTTTTATGTCTCAAAGACTTTTATCACAGTAAATTTAAACTTCCTAGTTTAAAACAGAATATGAGAAATCCAATGGAATCCGTTTCACTTTAATACACTAAAAGGTAGTCGGAGAGCCAATAGACCCTGTTTTCTTATAATCTCACTGTTGCCGTCATGAAATCCAATAACCAATTGAACAGGATCCTGAGAACCACTTGTTTGAACTATGTTTTACATCTCTTTAAACACTTTTACAACAATTATTGGGACTTTTCATGGTTGATTCACGCTTTCCCTGACACAGACCACAATTGACGCCTCTGCAGCAGACGATTCTTGAACACATTTTATGGGAAAAGGAGAAATTACTTAACCCTTTCCCACATACAACAAATCTGCAGCAGACTAGTTTTAAAACACATAGTGACAAAACTTGAAAAACTCCATAAAAGCTAGCTTAATTGTTAAATAAAGATGAAAACATTGTGGCCAAAGGAGAAATTGCTGATCATTTCACCTTTGGCCACAATTAATGTTTTCAAAAATTGTCTGCTGATATTGCGTCAAAATGTGTCTGCAGGTTGGAAAGGGTTAAATTAAAACCAGTAATCTTTTTCTCCCCCAAACTATCTTTAACTCTTGTCTTAAAATATAAATTGCTATATATAAGATAGAGCAAAATGTTTTCAAAAGTTTAGTGTCAGTGGGAAAGGGTTAAGTCTAGTGACCTTGTTTATTAAATACAGTTTATTTTTTTTAAAAGAACATCGTAAATTGACATTTAAAGATCCTGCTAACTTTCTTTGTAACAATTTACATAAAAACAAATCAGTTGAAATTCCTTTGTTCAGTCAATTTGGTGAAGTTTTGTATCTGCTCAATATAATTTAAAGCAAAAATATTAATATTTAATATTTATACAATATTGTTATTTCCATTTCAATTTATACTGTTGTCTTCCATGTTTAATTTCGTTCTATTGCATATCAAACCTTCCATAGTACAGACAACGAAAGTGTCACTCAGGTGGGCAAAAAGCGACAGAACTTTATCGGCCTGGGACCAGTAATTTTCTTACACATCTTTGATGCAACACTGTCGTTTTCCGACAAGATGACAGCTCGCTGTTAGTTGATGGTGACGATGAGACTGAAATGCTGACGATTCCTGAGAGACTTTGAGGGTATCAAATTCCTTGGGGCACCTTCTGGATGATAAGTTAATGGCTGTTTTCTTCTGTAGGAGACATAACCCTTTCCCATGTACAATTTAAATAATTTCTGCAGCAGACAACTTTGAAAATATATCTCTTTAAATATAAGTATTATTGGTTATAGAGTACAGGTAGAGAGACTGAACATTAGGGCAAAAGGAGAAATTGCTGTTCATGATGAGCATTTTTTCCTTTTGCCACAATGGTACGTAACGTTCTAATTTTAAGTCATCTGCTGCAGATGTGCCAAAATGTATATGTAAGTGGGTTACAGACATTCAGCCTTGCAACAACTTTGCATCAGAAAACATTGAAAACACCTAGGCAAAAATATGAAAAATCTCCATAAATTAAATTTTAACTATTGAATAGAGTAGAAAACATTATGGCAAAACGAGAAATTGCTCATCAAAAGCAATTTCTTCTTCTGTCATAATAAGTAAATGTTTTCAAAAGGTGTCTTCTGCATTTATATATATACATCAATGACTGTCTGCAAGTGGGAAAGGGTTAAAAGTGCAGGAAAATGGGAGACCTGGTAAAGCGTTTATGCAGCAAAATCAATGCTCATGTCAATCATACAGCAAGCTGTTTCAATGGGGACATGTATGGATTTATGTTGCAAACATGTATCTGGCTTGTTCATCGCTTTTCCCTCATACAGACAGCATGCAGCAGAAGAAGTTTCTCTACAATATTTAAATCTTGATTGTAGTTTTTGGTTTATAATTCTAATAGATCTGATTATCTGTTGAAAAATACCTTTCAAATATAATCTTTTGTTATTCTGTTCTTAATATTCAATATTTTCACCTTTAAACCTGTTTTTCTAAACTGGAAATTGAAAGCTTGCTCTGAAAACTAGCATATATAGTACTCGGACATATTCATTTTCGGATAGTGTAGGATAAAATCTATTTTTTTACAGTACGGCTTATTTGTTGATGTTTTCAGTGAACCCTTTCCCACACAAAACAAATTTGCAGCAGACGACTTTGCAAATGTCTATGCAAAAATATTGAAAATCTATAAAAATGAAATTATATTTAAATAGAGTTGAAAACATGTAGCATTGAAAACATTGTGGAAACAAGATGTGTTTGTGAAACACTGATGCCCCTGAATGGCAACATCTAGGTCAAAGGTCAAGGTCGCCAGGTTAAAAATGTTGGTACTGACAGAAAGGTCATGTCACAAGGAATACACATGTGAAATATGGTAGCCATACCTGTTATGGTTCAAAAGAAGTGGTCAAAGTTAAAAAAAAATCTAGAATGGCAACATCTAGGTCAAAGGTCAAGGTCGAAAGGTGAACAATTTTGGTATTGACAGAAAGGTCATGTCACAAGGTATACACATGTTAAATATGGTAGCCGTACCTGTTATGGTTCAAAAGTAGTGGTCAAGGTTAAAGTTTTTTTCGAGAATGGCAACATCTAGGTCAAAGGTCAAGGTCGCAAGGTGAAAATTGTTGGTGCTGACAGAAAGGTCATGTCACAAGCTGTTATGGTTCAAAAGTAGTGGTCAAGGTTAAAGGTTTTTTGAGAATGGCAACATCCTGGTCAAAGGTCAAGGTCGCAAGGTTAAAAATGTTGGTACTGACAGAAAGGTCATGTCACAAGGAATACACATGTGAAATATGGTAGCCGTATCTGTTATGGTTCAAAAGTAATGGCCAAGGTTAAAGTTTTTTTTCGAGAATGGCAACATCTAGGTCAAAGGTCAAGGTCGCAAGGTCAAAAATGTTGGTACTGACAGAAAGGTCATGTCACAAGGAATACACATGTGAAATATGGTAATAGTACCTGTTATGGTTCAAAAGAAATGGCCAAGGTTAAAGTTTTTTTCGAGAATGGCAACATCTAGGTCAAAGGTCAAGGTCGCAAGGTCAAAAATGTTGGTACTGACAGAAAGGTCATGTCACAAGGAATACACATGTGAAATATGGTAGCCGTACCTGTTATGGTTCAAAAGTAATGGCCAAGGTTAAAGTTTTTTTCGAGAATGGCAACATCTAGGTCAAAGGTCAAGGTCGCAAGGTCAAAAATGTTGGTACTGACAGAAAGGTCATGTCACAAGGAATACACATGTGAAATATGGTAGCCGTACCTGTTATGGTTCAAAAGTAATGGCCAAGGTTAAAGGTTTTTTTCGAGAATGGCAACATCTAGGTCAAAGGTCAAGGTCGCAAGGTCAAAAATGTTGGTACTGACAGAAAGGTCATGTCACAAGGAATACACATGTGAAATATGGTAGCCGTACCTGTTATGGTTCAAAAGTAATGGCCAAGGTTAAAGTTTTTTTCGAGAATGGCAACATCTAGGTCAAAGGTCAAGGTCGCAAGGTCAAAAATGTTGGTACTGACAGAAAGGTCATGTCACAAGGAATACACATGTGAAATATGGTAGCCGTACCCGTTATGGTTCAAAAGTAGTGGTCAAGGTTAAAGTTTTTTTTGTGCAGACAGACAGACGTGCAGACAGGCCAAAATCTATATGCCCACCGAATCTATGATTCCGGGGGCATAAAAAGAGAAATGGCTCATTCGTTTGTCACAATGTTTTTAAAAGTTGTCAGCAAATGGGATAGGGGTAAAATTAGTCTTGATTAATAGCAAATTTTAAACTTTTTATTTTTTTACTTTTAATTCCAGATGCGGTTATGTATACATTACTGTTGGCATGCACTTGCATAATGGATCAATTAAGCAAGAAATCCTGAGCAGGGGCAAGGAAAGAGGAACAAGACTTTTAGAAACAAAACTTGCTACAATTTGTTATTAAAAATCATTTATGAAATTAAATAATTATCTTTGTAAATTAAACATTTATTATTTGTTATTATTGTCACTATTTAGCATAGGCTGAGCTAAATTTCAGGCAAGATCTCTCAATAGTTTCAAGAATGCAAGCTTGCGCAAGCTTTCCAGTTTAATGAATCGCAAGCTTGCACAAGGTTGAAAGTTCAATTAACCACAAGCTTGCAAGCCTAATAAACCGCAAGCTTGCACAAGCTTTTTTTAACAGTTTTAAGCTTGCGCAAGCTTGCCGCAAGGTTCCATTCTGAGCTTGCGGCAAGCTTTTCCTGCAAGCATGTCGCAAGCTTGCTGCAAGCCTTAATAAAAGCTTGCAGTTTTGGTTTGGGTTAACCAGGAAACGACATTATATTACTGAAAAATCTTTGAAAATGGCGTAAAACACCAAACAATCAATCTTTATAAGGAAAAAGGCTTATATCTGTTTTTAAAAACCAATCCACATACTGACTTCAGTTAAGGTAACAGGTTTCAATCCTTTCACACATACGGACACATTTTGAACAATTATAAGCAGATAGTTTATGAAAACGTTGTCCAAAAGGCAGCAATTGCTCAAGATGAGCACTATCTCCTTTTGTCACACGGTTTTCAACTATATTCAATCAATCTTCCTTTTTTTTAATTGTTCCAAAGCATGGCATAGATGCTTACAAAGTCGTCTGTAGTAGATTAAATGTTGTATGTGGGAAAAGGGTTAAACAATGTTTTGCATGATATCAAACCATTCTACAGAGTTAATCACACTATCATGGATCCCAGCCCATGCCAATTTTGGCATATACACTGTAATACAATTACAGAAACAGACCTCTCTTGGGAACCAGTAACCACTGATACAGACCAAAATACTCTTTCCAAATGACGACTGTGTTAACAGGTTAGGGCAAAACAGCTGTAACTCCAACTTCTAACAATATGTAAGTAGTCACTGCTTTGCACTAAGCATAGACCTATATAACTTTATCAAAAGATACAATTGTACAAACAACAAGAGGGCCATGAGGCCCTGGAATCGCTCACCTGAGAATGGGCTATTTAAGTATCTTTCAGCGCCAATGGAAATATCATCAAGACCAACTTTCTGACAAAATTTCAACCTGCTCCAGTCAAAAAAGAGATCTCTATAGTGTTAACAAGATTGTTTTACAATTTGGCCTAGTGACCTAGTTTTTCACCTGACATGACCCATATTCGATCTTAGCCTAGATATCATAAAGACAAATATTCTGACAAGTTTCAACATGCTCAAGCAAAAAATGCTGCTTCCAGAGTGTTAACAAGATTGTTCTTCAATTTGGCCGAGTGACCTACTTTTTAACAGACATGACCAATATTTGAATTTGACCTACATATCATCAAGACAAACATTCTGATAAAGTTTCAACATGCTCAAATTAAAAATACAGAATCCAGAGTGTTACCAAGATTTTTCTTCCATTTGGCCTAGTGACCTAGTTTCTGATCCAAAATTACCCATATACGAACTTGACCTAGATACAATTCAGAAAACAAATTTTCATGCTGCTGAAACAGAATCGCGGCCTCTACAGAGTTAACAAGATTGTCCTTCAATTTGACCATGTGACCTACTTTTTGACCCGACATGACCCATGTTCGAACTTGAACTACATATTATCAAGACAACCATTCTGATAAAGTTTCAACATGCTCAAGTTAAAAATGCATGATCCAAAGTGATCCAAACAACATTTCAATTTGGCCTAGTGACCTAGTTTCTGACCCAATATGGCCCAGTTTTGAACTTGACCTAGATATCATTTAGACAAACATTCTGAAATTATTTCAAGCTACTGAAGCAAACAATGCAGTCTCCAGAGTGTTAACAAGATTTTCCTTCAATTTGGCCTAGTGACCTAGTTTTTGACCTGGCATAACCCATATTCGAACTTGGCCTACTGACCCAGTTTCTGATCCAATATGACCCATATGAACTAGTGTTAACAAGATTTTCCTTTAATTTGGCCTATTGACATAGTTTTTGACCCAACATGACCTATATTCAAACTTGGCGTAGATTTCACAAAGACAAACTTTCGGACAAGGTTTCAAAATGCTCAAGTTTAAAATGCGGCGATCAGAGTGTTAACGATGTGCGAAAGGGTTATGAGGGGATACTAAGAGGGTGCTTCTGATAAAGTTTCATCCCAATTGGTTCTGTTGTAACAGAGGAGTCTTCAAGTTGTTAATAAACTAATAGTTCACACACGCACACTCGACGGCTAAAATCCAAATGACATTAGAGAATAGAATAGAATAGAATAGAATAGAATAGAATAGAATAGAATAGAATAGAATAGAATAGAATAGAATAGAATAGAATAGAATAGAATAGAATAGAATAGAATAGAATAGAATAGAATAGAATAGAATAGAATAGAATAGAATAGAATAGAATAGAATAGAATAGAATAGAATAGAATAGAATAGAATAGAATAGAATAGAATAGAATAGAATAGAATAATTTTATTTTCCAATCATGGGCCATCACTGGCATACAATTTATAAAATAATAATATATATTATAATGTAATATTATTATCATTAAACACAAGATTGATTTTGATTAAGTAACTATATACAAACAAAACAAAATGACTAGAACTATTTAAAACACTAACTGATACATAAACAAATATTCAGAACTGTTGACCCAAAAAGGGGATACAGACTGTTTTAGATTGACAACAGTTTGAAGGATAAACACAGTGACAAAACACAACAACTTGTGACTGCATTACTTATTACAAGCCTTTTAAAATATTAGATCTAAGACTATAACATTTTGAAATATATTCACAAAGCGCAACTATAACGTTTTTATCTTCATTTATAAACATCCATATAAATTTTTGTTCATTTGACATTATATTAAAATGAATTGAGAATTGCGACATTGTTTTAAAGAGTTCATTTCTTTCACTAGCAAAAGATGGACATTCTGTGACAAAATGTTTTTCGTCTTCTATTGATCCTGACTTGCAAAGTTTACATGTCCAAGTTAAGGTCCACTTTTTTATAGCGGCCCATTTCTATTTCTAATTTATGTGAACTAATTCTGAAATTTGAGAAACATTTTCTGATATTTTTATCTTTTATAACATTTAAATAAGGTTCTCTACAGAGTCTATTTTTAAATAAAGCGTACGTACGTAATTTGCCTACATTATTAGACCCACAATTATTTATTGTGGTTGACCATTCCTGTTTGTATTTCTCAACAAGTTTTTGTTTTACAATTTTTTCTAACTTAGAGCTTTGTAAACAAGAAATAGGTAAATTAAGATATTCTAACAGAAAGTATGTACTAGAGGTCCAACTTTTCTTGCTAATACTGTGCAAGTTATTACTTTCTTTAAATGCATTCTTTAACAGTGTGCTTACATGATCTGAATTTAAGCGTTTGAAATATTTTACCGAATTACAAAGAACATCAATATAAATTGGGTATCTTCCTAGTTCACCCATAACAGCTGAATTTGTTGCTTTTTTATGAACGCCTAGCACATATTTCAAAAATTTGACATGTAGTTTTTCATATGGTTTATCACTCAAAGACTTAGACATGTTATAAGTACCCTTTTTAAAACTACTTGTTGTTGTATCAATACTACCCCAAATTTCACTGCTATATAATAAAACTGGTTTTACAGTATGGTCAAATAAATGTAACATAGTGTCAACGTTTTGATGTAAATCTCCAAAGCTTTTTCGAAGTTTAAAATTGGCTTTAAGTGCTCTCTTAAATAGATCATATACACAGTGGGAGAAAGTACCTGTAGATGAAAATAATATACCAAGATATTTGTAAGAAGAGACATGTACTATCTCATTATTTTTAAAGAAGAATTTTGTACTAGACTGTCTACCAGATTTACTAAAGGTCATAATATTAGTTTTCTTTAGATTGACTGTTAAACCATATTTGTCACAATAGTTTTCTAGTTTATTTAAACACTTTTTTAAACCCCTTTCAGTGGTTGAAAGTAACACTAAATCATCTGCATACATTAGACAACTTAAAGGCATATCATTAAGCAAAACTTGGTCATCAGTAGAATCAAAACATTGAGGTAGATCATTTATATATAACTTAAATAGGTTTGGGCTTAGATTACCTCCTTGCCTTAAACCAATTTCTTGAATAACTTTGTCAGTTAGTTTATCTTCTACTTTAACATGAATACAGTTTGCTTCATACATTGTTTTTAAAGTATTATAGAAGGGTCCACATATACCTATCTGGGTCAATTTGTAAAACATGACAGAATGAATGATAGAATCAAACGCCTTAGCAAAATCAACAAAGCATGCATACAACTTAGAGTTTTTACTTTGATATTTTTCTATTAGTTCTCAAAACAAACATGTGATCAGCTGTTCTTGTTTTAGGTTGAAATCCTATTTGTGATTGATCAATAGTATTATTTATATCAAAAAAAGTTTGTAATCTATTGTTTAATACACTGTTAAAAACTTTCGATAGACATGGCATGATGGAAATCCCTCTATAGTTTGATGGTTTGGTTGGATTATCACCCTTATAAATTGGTTTAATATATCCTATTTTCCAATCAGTTGGATATGTACCACTAGAAAGAATTGTGTTAAATAACTTGACAATACATGGCACTAAATAAGTTTGGCCAGTTTTAAGCATCTCATTTTTAATACCGTCTAGCCCAGATGATTTTTTATTCTTTAATTTTGAAATAGCTTTCATAACTTCTTTATCTGTTATTTTGAAATCTAGTTGAGTAAATGTTTTATTTTTTTCTGCCTCTAAAAGAAGTTTGTCATAATGTTTATTTTGTGCCTTAAACTCATTTTTAACACTAAATAATTCGGAAAAATGGGATATCCAATTATCAGACGAGACTTTTATACTTGGATCAGACGTATCTGCATCTTCTTCTTTTAACTCTTTTACAAGTTTCCAGTATTCACTTGGATCATTATTGTATAAATTATCAATTTTATTGATAATGCATGTTTTAAATTGTCTTCTTTTATTTTTACAAAAACGAGAATAGTTTTTTCTGAACTTAAAAAAGGAACCTCTTATATTAGGATCATTTGGAAACTTCGAGTACAGATTATTTCTTCTGATCAATTCTTTTCTCATGACATAAACGTCATTGTCAAACCACTTTTTCTTTGGTTGTTTTTTCTTAAAACGCACCTTTGTTTTCTTTTTTAATGACTGATTACAAGCTGTTAAAATAATGTCATTAAATTTATTCAGAGCTTCATTAACATCATTTGAAAAATTATCGTTTTTAAAACAATTTATTTTTTGTAAAATATCACTAGACGAAAAAGCTTCCATAAATTTAAAAGATGAATCTTCATTCCAGACATAAGATTGCGGCATGTCAGAGAGTAAAGATGTTTTGTTTTCTTCTGCATTAACAAAATTTGCATATAATTTTACTGTTAAACTAGAAAGGTTGTTTTTATGAAAAAACATATGTCTCCCCATTGCAGTTTGTCAATGACTATTAAAATATTGAACAAGGGGAGATAACTTTGCAACGAAGTAGCCCAGAGTTATAATTCTTGCAAGGTGCACAACTTCACATTGCCATCTATCTATATTCCAAGTTTCAATAAATTCCTTTAAGTACTTTCTTAGTTCTGCTATGGAGAAATTTTACACTATTAAAATATTGAACAAGGGGAGATAAATCATAATTATTGCAAGGTGCACAACTTCACATTGCCATCTATCTAAATTCCAAGTTTCAATAAATTCCTTCAAGTAGTTTCTGAGTTCTGCTCTGGACAAAGTTTACACTATTAAAATATTGAACAAGGGGGAGATAACTCATAATTATTGCAAGGTGCACAACTTCACATTGCCATCTATCTATGTTCCAAGTTTCAATAAATTCCTTCAAGTAGTTTCTGAGTTCTGCTCTGGACAAAGTTTACACTATTAAAATATTGAACAAGGGGGAGATAACTCATAATTATTGCAAGGTGCACAACTTCACATTGCCATCTCTCTATATTCCAAGTTTCAATAAATTCCTTCAAGTAGTTTCTGAGTTCTGCTCTGGACAAAGTTTACACTATTAAAATATTGAACAAGGGGGAGATAACTCATAATTATTGCAAGGTGCACAACTTCACATTGCCATCTATCTATGTTCCAAGTTTTAATAAATTCCTTCAAGTAGTTTCTGAGTTCTGCTCTGGACAAAGTTTACACTATTAAAATATTGAACAAGGGCAGATAACTGTGCAACAAAGTGGCCCAGAGTTATAATTCTTGCAAGGTGCACAACTTCACATTGCTATCTATCTATGTTCCAAGTTTCAATCAATTACTTCAAGTAGTTTCCGAGTTCTGCTCTGGACAAACAAAAGTTAAGAAGAAGAAGAAGAATAATAATAAGAATAAGAACTAGAGATTGTAACTGTAGCAACAGTTACGAACGATTCCCTTGCCATTTTATTTAACAATGGGAGATAACAGAAACGAGTATTCGGTCATGCGCAAATACACTTGCGAAAGTAGTACCACTTGATTAGGAACACATGTACTAAGTTTCAAGTCTCTATCACTTGTCGTTTTTGAGTTATACAATTCCGAAAAATCGACCAATCAGAAGCGAGTATTCGGTCATGAGCTAATACACTTGAGAAAGTAGAACGACTTGATTAGGAACACATGTACTAAGTTTCAAGTCACTATCCCTTGTCGTTTTTGAGTTATACAAGTCCGAAAAATCGACCAATCAGAAGTGAGTAATCGGTCATGCGCAAATACACATGAGAAAGTAGTATCACTTGATTGGGAACATTTGTACTAAGTTTCAAGTCTCTATCACTTGTCGTTTTTGAGTTATACATGTCCGAAAAATCAACCAATCAGAAACGAGTATTCGGTCATGCGCTAATTCATTTGAGAAAGTAGTACTACTTGATTAGAAACACATATACTTAGTTTCAAGTCTCTATCACTTGTCGTTTTTGAGTTATACAAGTCCGAAAAATCGACCAATCAGAAGCGAGTATTCGGTCATGCTCAAATACACATGAGAAAGTAGGTCACTTAATTGGGAACACTTGTACTAAGTTTCAAGTCTCTATCACTTTTCGTTATCGAGTTATACAAGCTTTAATCACCAAATTATTAAAATAATGAAAAAGGGGAGATAACTTTGCAAAAAAGTGGCTCAGAGTTATCATTCTTCAATCTTGCACATCTTAACAATGCCATCTATCTATGTTCCAAGTTTCAATATTATCTGACCATTCGTTCACAAGATATCGCTCGGACAAAACTTGATTTAAATATTGAAAAAGGGGGAGATAACTTTGCAAAAAAGTGGCTCAGAGTTATCATTTTTGCCTCTTGCACAACTTCACATTGCCATCTATCTATGTTCCAAGTTTCAATAATATCTGACCATTAGTTCATGAGATATCGCTCGGACAAAAATTTGGATAGAAGAAAGAGAATAAACAATAATAATAATAAGAAAAAACAATAGAAAAACAATACGATTCCCAACTCTGTTGGGGAATCGTAATAACTACAAATACAGCATGTCCCCCCTTTCGGAGAAGGGGAGACATAATTAGCATGGTCACTTAACAGTGGGATATGGTTGTGAACTTTAAAATAAAGAACACTTTCGTACAAACATTCAGAAACAATACAATAATCTACTACACTATTACCATTATACTGAAAGCATGTATAGTTTCCAAAAGTATCCCCAAATGCTCTGCCATTCAGAACAATTAAGTTTGAAGCAGTACATATGTCAATTAATTCTTTGCCTCAAGTATTATAAATGGAGTCCTTACTGTATCTTGCTTTACTATTTTGACTACAAGTGGTATAGTGAGAAGTACAAATGTACTTATTATCATTAGAGTGACTGGCTTTTTTAAGCCAGTGGAGCTAAAAACTGTTGAAACTGGATATAACACCACCATTCAAACAAACCTTTGAATTTTTATAAACCCTTTCCCTCATACGACAATTCTGCAGCAGACGACTTTGAATGTATTTTGTCAAAACATAGAAAATCTCTATAATTGAATGGATAACCTATGACAAAAAGTGGAAAACATTGTGACAAAAAGGAGAAATTGCACGTTCTGTGCAATTTCTTCTTTTGTTACTATGTTTTCAAAACGCCGTCTGCTTTAATCCTTTCCCTCGTACGACAATTCTGCAGCAGACGACTTTGAACGTATTTTGTCAGATGGACAACCTATGACTAAAAGTGGAAAACATTGTGACAAAAAGGAGAAATTGCACGTTCTGTGCAATTTCTTCTTTTGTCACTATGTTTTCAAAACGCCGTCTGCTTTAATCCTTTCCCTCATACGACAATTCTGCAGCAGACGACTTTGAACATATTTTGTCAAAAAAAAGAAAATCTCTATAATAGAATGGAATAACCTATGACTAAAAGTGAAAAACATTGTGGCAAAAGGAGTAATTGCTTGTTATGAGCAATTTCTTCTTATGTCACTAAGTTTTCAAAAAGCCGTCTGCTGCAGAGACGTCAGAAAGCGTCTATATGAGGGAATGGGTTAAACTTTTTTATAAAGGACTCTTTTTGCCTGAAACCTCCTTTGATTCAGCGAGGGATTGCAGAAAATAATCATAACCTTCAATAAACATCACCCGGAATGCTTCACATTTTCAAAAGAAGCAGACAGTAACAGAGCCAAGTTGCCTCGAGGTGACAATGGAACATTGAACACCCCCTTAAATTTGGGGAAATAAAGTTTTTGCTGTCATTCCACACAATAATTGTTTGATTTAAATTCCTAAATCTTTTCCTTTCCAACTCGATAAGGAAGACCAGAGAACTTATAGCATAACCCTTACCCACATGCAGAGAACTTATAACATACACATACCCTTATCCACATGCAGACACATTCAAACACCCCTACAGCAGACAACATTTGAAATCATTGTGGCATTTTCAAATCTATTCAATATAGTTATACTTTTATTTATATAATATAAAATTTAGACTTGATCCTCAGCTGCTGCATGGTTTTAAATAACAGTTCTGTTTCATAATTAACCCTTTCAGTTTCATAATTAACCCTTTCCCACATACAACTAATTTGTGGGTCCAAATTAGAACTTTATCAAGTGATTGATATAAAAAACAAGTGTGTTGTTCTTTGTTTTTATTATCCCTTTAATATTAATAATGTCAATTTGTGAAAAGAAATTGTGTACATTACCGATAATGTTATCGATAAAGCTTAAACCAGTCATTGAGAGTTAAATATAGTCCAAATAATTTAGACTTTCGGTTTCTCATTTATTGGTCAACCGAAGTCTAAATCCATAGCATGTTTCAGACAGACTCGATTCACGTTATTATGCCGTTTATATCCTTGACAGCTATCGCAACGATAAAAAAAACCATATCTATAATTATTATTATATTAATTTGAACCTAAAATTTATGCAGCTTACCTCTTTACCATTTTAATCTATCAAAATTCAATTCACAACGGCGAAAATTTGAAATCTGTAACAAATTTGTTTCCGGTTAAATAAACTAGACGAAATCGGAATAAAAAAATAAACGAAATATCGCCCAAACTTGTTTGAATAAGATATATAACTATTTCGTTAAAAATCCATTTTGGTGTACTTTAACAACAATATCCACAATACCGTATTCGGTTATCGTCAGTTCAAATCGACCACATTGTGAGTTATTATACGTCAGGCCTCTAAGAGGTGGATTAAAAAGAGATTAAAACACATAAAAACGTGAGTAAGACCGTTTGTGTTTACTTTATATGATAGATAAATGGTCAAATGTTGTCCCATATGTGTATTTTGGTGTGACAAACATTACGTAAGCCAGATTCAACCTTGGGAGCATCGGAATTTTTTTCGCATGTTTTGGTGCAGGATAAGAAAGCGCGCCAAAAAAAAATCACGTGATCTGTTTGCCTGCGAAAATATCACGTGGTGTTATTTCTTCAAGTAGAAAGCGATTCCATTGGATGAATCTCTCCTTTTAACTATCTCGCGAGATTACAAATTAATGAAGCATTACAAATACACACTGATCACGTGTTCAACATTCTAGTAATAGTATTTGAGCGAGTTATTTATAGAAAGGTCTACACATACATGTTTATCTTTCATTCTTTCTCACCATACGAAAGGAAAACAATAGAGCAAAATAAAAAGAATCTTCCAACACCTTTTGCAATAAAATTAATTTGGGTGGGTGGGATTTTTTTTGGTCGGTCGGTAAAGGGCAAACAAACGTAATTTTAATTTAGGCCTAATTCACAAACCAGACTTATCTTCTTTGAACTAAAGGATTGAACTCACAAGTATATGCTTATATAATAACAAGAGGGCCATCGTATGACCCTGTAATCGCTCACCTGAAGATTTGTTTTAAGTTTTGACTACATGCATATAAGGCAAAACAGTCCAGCCCCCCTGGTGGCCATGTTTTTTATCAAACCCTAACCCTAATCAACATGGCTTGAAGGAATCTGATAGAGAGCCATCTAAGGTACATTTTTACAAAATTATTTGAAAATCGGCCAACCAGTTTAGGAGGAGAAGAATCTTTTTTTATTTTTTTTTCAGTTGCCATGGAAACCAGAATTGTGCATGGATCCAAACAATTTGAAGGAGAGGATATTGAGAGGATGCTTCCTCTGCAGTTTCATCCCAATTGGCCAAGTGGTTATATGGAGGAGATAAATCACTGATAAAGGTGAAGGACAACTTAAGTAACTCTCTTCAGGCAGTATTTTTATTACCAAATGAAACACATAAAACGATTCATTCCAGTACCCACAACAAATGATAAGAGTTTCGAATAAGCATTTAAGAGTATGAAAAAAGCACCTTTTATAGAGCTTGTGGTCTGAAAGACAAAAACATTATATCAATGATTGACCGATATATTTGCAAAACAGAAAAAGCCTTTGAACCCTTTCCCACGAGCAGACGACTATGAAAATGTCTACTAAAAAAAATATGGAAAATCTCTATCGTTGTATGTATGTTTTCAAAAAAGGAAAGGGTTATTATTCTTTTATTTACAAATAATACCCATATTTTTGCCTAATGTAAATTGTCGTTGAAGCGGTCGGCAGCAGATTTGTTGTATGTGGGAAGGGGTTACGAATGATGGCTCAAGATTCCAAGGCAACACAACGTGTAATTTCTTCATTTCTAATAGGTCATTTCCATAAACAGTTATAATTAAATGTCAATCACAGTCACCCTTGTCCGTTAGGCAGCTGAATTATAAGCCTTAATTTTAACCCATTTACCTGATACAGACGCTTTCAGTGACGCCTCCGCAATTTTAACAGACGTCTTATGAAAACATTTTTGAAAACATAGTGACAAAAGAAGAAAATATTTTTGAAAACATAGTGCCAAAAGAAGAAATTGCTCAAGACGAGCAAGTTCTCCTTTTGCCACAATGTTTTCCACTTTTAGTCATATGTTATCCATTCAATTAGAGAGATTTAAAGGGTTAAATATTTAAGAATTTGTCCATTGAAGACTTTTTCAAAATTCCTTTCATTTTTGAATAAGCATATATTATAATACAACATTATTTCCATGGAAATTGGTAAAAAAATTACAGACCAGAAAATGTCCAAGGTCTTATAACAAGTGATTATTACATAATTGTGAAAATAAATGTTGTTAATTAAGACTAATTGTGATAATAAGTTGTTGAAACCATTGCTTTAGTCTTTGTTAACTCTTTGCTACTTGCAGAATGTACCTTGATGAATATTATGCAGCAATTGTGACTTTTGTAAACATTGTGAAAAAAACAGAGAAATTGCTGATTATGATCAATTTCGATAATAGCCATTTATTTCAAATCCATCCAATAATAATTTATACTTTAATTTATAGAGATTTCCTTTATCTTTTCAAAATTTCATACATTTTTGAACACTTAGGCTTAGCAAATGACAACATTATTTCCATCAAAATCTGTCAAAAACAAACCAGAAAATGTACAAGGTCTATATAATTATAGCAAGTGATTATCACATAATTGTGAATATAAATGTTGATAATACGAATTGTGATAATAAGTTGTTGAAACAGTTCCTTTATAGTTATAGTTTTTGTTAACTCTTTCCTTCTAGCAGATCTACCTTGATGAATAGTATATAATTATGCAGCACTGGCGACTTTAATAAACATTGTGACAAAAATAGAGAAATTGCTGATTATGAGCCCCCAGTATATAAGGAGGAGTTCTGTGTACATCTTCATAATTTTTTTGTTCAAGTCTGCAGAACTTTTAAAAAATGGCACCTAAAAAGAAGCCTACCAAGGCAAAGGGGAAGCTTACCTGCACACTGTGCCATTTCACAGGTACTGCACGGGCACCGTGCGGCAACCTTGCAATTACTGTGCAAGGGCCGCAAAATATCCCATGAATCCACAATCTCCGTACGAGTTGAGCAAAAATCGTGCGTTTGCTGCACGGTCATCGCGTGGCCTCCGAAAGATGCATGTGCGGGGATCATGCAATGCTAGTACGATATGTCTACGGTCTACGGGCTTAAAATTTATAAAAAAAAACAATTATACAAAATCGCTGTGGCCACCTCTGCATTACAGGTGGCCGCACGGAAATAGAGATATGGGCAGTTTACGGGCTCAGTAGACACATCCCAGGCCAAATGTAAATGGGGCATTATGCAATGTGATTGGTCATGTCAACCACATCATCAAGACAAACATTCAGACAAAGTTTCAAGCAGCTTACGTCAAAATTGTGGTCTATAGAGTGTCAACAAGATTCGAGCTTGGCCTATATATCATCAAGACAAACATTCTAACAAAAGTAGTTTCAAGCTGCTGAATTAAAAAATACGGTCTCGAGAGTGTTAGTAAGATTCATGACCCATATTCAAACTTAGCCTAGATATTATCAAGACAAACATTCTGACAGAGTTTCAACTTGCTCAAGTTAAAAATGCGTCTTCCGTAGTGTTAACAAGATTGTCCTTCAATTCGGCCTTGTGACCTAGTTTTTGACTGGACATGAAACACGGCTTCCAGAGTGTTAACAAGATTTTCCTTCAATTTGACCTAGTGACCTAGTTTTTTCTTGGATCAAAATTTTGAAGGAATTTTGGTGAGGACATTGAGAGGACGTTTTCTGTGAAGCTTCATCCCAATTGACCCACTTGTTACAGAGGAGAAGATGATGACGGACGGACAAAAGGCAATCACAATAACTCACCTTGAGCAGAGGTGAGCTAAAAATGAGTAATCTCCAATCGTATCATGTCCCATTAGCTTGGAGATTGAATGTATATTGTTTTATGGTGCATCGACAGCTAAGGTCATTTAGCGCGCAATTAAATTTAATTATTCATGATCCCTGGGTAAACAAACCAGTACTAGGCTAGAAAATGTGCCTTGCCCAAGGGCACTCCACCATGACCGTAGTGCCGCGACTGGGGATCGAACCTGGGACACCCGGTTTCAGCTTGGAGATTGATATTGGGTTATGATTTCTACTTATCCCAAAATGTTTTCAAAATGCATCAATGTTGTCTTTATCAGGGATAACAATAAATCTGCAGCAGACAACTTTGAATATAATTCTAGGCAAAACTATTGAAAATCTGTTTTTCAATGAAGGAGAAATTTATGCAGTAGAGTTGGAACCATTATGGAAAAAGGAGAAATTGCTCATGGTGAGTTAAAAACAATGTGACAAAAGGTACGGTGTCTGATTGTGGGAAAGGTTAAAACAGAAGATGACATCAGGCCTCTAGCGTGAATATGAAGGAGGGTGATCAATACTGTTCAATCAGATGATGTCCCATTAGATTTGCTATTTACTGCCAATGGGACATATCACTTGATTAATGCCCCCAACTTATTCGGTCAATCAGACAACATTTTACAGCCAGTCAACACAAATCTTTTAATCTTTTCCCTCTTACAATAAATCTGCGGAAGACAACTTTGAAAAAGTCTAGGCAAAAATATGAAGTATACTGGATCTCCTTAACCTTTTCCCTCATACGATAATTCTGCAGCAGCTGAATTTGAACATATTTTGTTAAAAAGTAGAAAATCTCTATAATTGAATGGATAACCTATGATTAAAAGTGGAAAACATTGTGGCAAAAGGAGAAATTGCTTGTTTTTTGTGCAATTTCTTCTTTTGTCACTATGTTTTCAAAAAGCCGTCTGCTGTTATCTGCGGCACATGTAGGCTTCAGAAAGCCTCTGTATGTGGGATAGGGTGAATACCCAAATATTTGGTTAATCAGACAACATTTTACAGCCATCCTACATAAATTGTTTACCCTTTCCCACATACAGGCTCATTTAAAAATCTGCTGCAGACGACTATTGAAAAGTAATGGTGAAAAGGTGAAAATCTGCCAACAGGACTGGTATCGGAGGAGAACATTTTTCAAGCATTTTTTTGGGGTTGCCATGCATGAAACCAGAATTCTGCATGGATGAAAAAAAAATCTAGAAATTTTTAAGGCAGGTTTTCTGTGAAGTTTCATCCTAATTGGCCCTGTGGATAATTGTAACAGAGAAGAACTCATTTAAACTTAAGTTTAAGAATACTCACATGACGGACAGGACATAAGCTAAGCATACACATAAGTTGTCTATTGCAGAGGCGTCAAAACGTGTCTGTATGCGGGAAAGGTTAAACCTTTTGGCAGAATAAATATTTTTAGGGCAATCTGCTTTAAAGTTGTCTGAAGAAAGATATAAATTTTAAGACATTTTAAAGAATAGATCTGATAAAATTAAAATCATTGTAGAACAAGATGTGTTTGTGAAACACTGATGCCCACGAATGGCAACATCTAGGTCAAAGGTCAAGGTCGCAAGGTCAAAAATGTTGGTACTGACAGAAAGGTCATGTCACAAGGAATACACATGTGAAATATGGTAGCCGTACCTGTTATGGTTCAAAAGTAGTGGTCAAGGTATTTTTTTTTTCGAGAATGGCAACATCTAGGTCAAAGGTGAAGGTCGCAAGGTCAAAAATGTTGGTACTGACAGAAAGGTCATGTCACAAGGAATACACATGTGAAATATGGTAGCCTTACCTGTTATGGTTCAAAAGTAGTGGTTAAGGTTAAAGTTTTTTTCGAGAATGGCAACATCTATGTCAAAGGTCAAGGTCGCAAGGTCAAAAATGTTGGTACTGACAGAAAGATCATGTCACAAGGAATACACATGTGAAATATGGTAGCCGTACCTGTTATGGTTCAAAAGTAGTGGTCAAGGTTAAAGTTTTTTTCGAGAATGGCAACATCTAGGTCAAAGGTCAAGGTCAAAAATGTTGGTACTGACAGAAAGGTCATGTCACAAGGAATAAACATGTGAAATATGGTAGCCGTACCTGTTATGGTTCAAAAGTAGTGGTCAAGGTTAAAGTTTTTTTCGAGAATGGCAACATCTAGGTCAAAAGTCAATGTCGCAAGGTCAAAAATGTTGGTACTGACAGAAAGGTCATGTCACAAGGAATACACATGTAAAATATGGTAGCCGTACCTGTTATGGTTCAAAAGAAGTGGTCAAGGTTAAAGTTTTTTTCGAGAATGGCAACATCTAGGTCAAAGGTCAAGGTCGCAAGGTCAAAAATTTTGGTACTGACAGAATGGTCATGTCACAAGGAATAAACATGTGAAATATGGTAGCCGTACCTGTTATGGTTCAAAAGTAGTGGTCAAGGTAAAAAAAAATCGAGAATGGCAACATCTAGGTCAAATGTGAAGGTCGCAAGGTCAAAAATGTTGGTACTGACAGAAAGATCATGTCACAAGGAATACACATGTGAAATATGGTAGCCGTACCTGTTATGGTTCAAAAGTAGTGGTCAAGGTTAAAGTTTTTTCGAGAATGGCAACATCTATGTCAAAGGTCAAGGTCGCAAGGTCAAAAATTTTGGTACTGACAGAAAGATCATGTCACAAGGAATACACATGTGAAATATGGTAGCCGTACCTGTTATGGTTCAAAAGTAGTGGTCAAGGTTAAAGTTTTTTTCGAGAATGGCAACATCTAGGTCAAAGGTCAAGGTCGCAAGGTCAAAAATTTTGGTACTGACAGAAAGGTCATGTCACAAGGAATAAACATGTGAAATATGGTAGCCGTACCTGTTATGGTTCAAAAGTAGTGGTCAAGGTTAAAGTTTTTTTCGAGAATGGCAACATCTAGGTCAAAGGTCAAGGTCGCAAGGTCAAAAATTTTGGTACTGACAGAAAGGTCATGTCACAAGGAATACACATGTGAAATATGGTAGCCGTACCTGTTATGGTTCAAAAGTAGTGGTCAAGGTTAAAGTTTTTTTCGAGAATTGCAACATCTAGGTCAAAGGTCAAGGTCGCAAGGTCAAAAATGTTGGTACTGACAGAAAGGTCATGTCACAAGGAATACACAGTCATGTGAAACATGTAAAAAATTTCGTGCAGACAGGCCAAAAACTAGATGCCCACCGAATCGGTGATTCCGGGGGCATAAAAAGGAGAATATGCTGCAAAGAATTTATAAGTCGTCTGTATCAGTGAAAAAGTGATCATTTAAGACTGTCACATGTCCATATATATCTTAACATTGCTGAATGTTTGAAAGGGAGACAAATCATACAGGAATAACCTTCATAAATTATCTGCCTTTCATTCTTGAAAATATTGAATCAGATACTTTTCTCATAGATCCAGATAAGGAGGGGTATTCTGTTCTTTTTCCCATAACTTCTCTCTTATTATAAAAGAAAACCCTCTGTTGTGGGTACTCGAAATGAATCCTTTCACTTTGATGATTTATTTGAGTACCCACATAGGCTAGAGGGTCAAATAAGGATTTTAAAAAAAATGCAAAACGTCCCTTATCTAGAGCTCTTTTTCAATAATTGCTGTTTTGGGTTGTTTTCTTTTCTTCTAAGAGATTCTTCATAAAATGTCTTAACCCTTTCCCTCATATAGATGCTTTCTGATGCCTCTGCAGCAAACATTGCGACAAAAGTAGAAATTGATCAAAACGAGCAATTTCTTCTTTTGCCACAATGTTTTCCACTTTTAGTCATTGGTTATCAATTCAATTATAGACTTTCCATTTTTTGACAAAATATGTTCAAAGTCGTCTGCTGCAGATTTCTTGTATGTGGAAAAGGGTTAAATGGACAATGTGTTAAGAAATCCATTGAAGTTCTATCAAAAGGGAGAAAAGCGCCATACAACACCATTATCAAGGAACATTCAACATTTAAAAACAATGCAATTTTTTTGTTTGTGAGTTGATATCAAAAGACTCAAATCATCATCATTTCAGTGTTGTGTTGTTCAAAGAATATTGATTCACTTTGATAAAGATGAATTGCATCTTTCTGCAAATCATTTCCAGTCGAAAATTGAAATCTCTAATATTGTCCTTTTTTTTTTTTATCCAACACATTAACCCTTTCCCTCATATAGACGCTTTCTGACCCCTCTGCAGTAGACGGCTTTTTGAAAACATAGTGAAAAAAGAAGAAATTGCTCAAAACGAGCAATTTCTCCTTTTGCCACAATGTTTTCCACTTTTAGTCATAGGTTATCCGTTCAATTATAGAAATTTTCTATTTTTTATCAAAATTAGTTCAAAGTCGTCTGCTGCAGAATTGTCGTACGAGGAAAAGGGTTAATGCACTTTCATATTCTAAAAATGGGAAAACAAATCCTGTCTTTTCTAAAAAATGCTTTTTTATAATCTTTAATTAACCCTTTCCCACAAACAGACTCTTTCTGATTCCTCCGCAGTGTTTGGAAGACAGTCACGGGTACAGATGTAGAACGTCAGCCTCTTTTACCAAGGTCCCTGTTTCAAATCCCATGAAGACCGGGTTCTGCACACAAAAAGCACATGAGTAGTGGTTAAGTCCCCAGGAAGAAGACCTTGAGTGTGATTTATTTACGCTGAACACATACTTATTACGCAATTGATGTATAATACCATCTGCAAGTAAAAGGCTTAACCCATTCCCACATACGAAAATTCTGCAGCAGACGACTTTGAAAACATATTGGCAAAAATGAGAAATATCTCCATAAAAGAGTTTTAACATTAAATAGAGTTGAAAACATCATAAGCAATTTCTCCTTTTGCCACAAGGATTTCAAAAGTTGTCTACTGCAAATGTGTCAGAATGCGTCTGCGAGTGGGAAAGGGTTAAGATGATATAGCTTGACTGGGGATCGAACCCTTTGACATAGCTTGACTGGGGATCGAACCCTTTGACATAGCTTGACTGGGGATCGAATCCTTTGATATAGCTTGACTGGGGATCGAACCCTTTGACATAGCTTGACTGGGGATTGAACCCTTTGACATAGCTTGACTGGGGATCGAACCCTTTGACATAGCTTGACTGGGGATTGAACCCTTTGACATAGCTTGACTGGGGATCGAACCATTTGACATAGCTTGACTGGGGATCGAACCCTTTGACATAGCTTGACTGGGGATGGAATCCTTTGATATAGCTTGACTGGGGATCGAACCCTTTGATATAGCTTGACTGGGGATGGAATCCTTTGATATATAGCTTGACTGGGGATTGAACCCTTTGATATAGCTTGACTTACTGGGGATTGAACCCTTTGATATAGCTTGACTGGGGATCAAACCCTTTGATATAGCTTGACTGGGGATGGAATCCTTTGATATAGCTTGACTGGGGATCGAACCCTTTGATATAGCTTGACTGGGGATGGAATCCTTTGATATATAGCTTGACTGGGGATTGAACCCTTTGATATAGCTTGACTCACTGGGGATTTAACCCTTTGATATAGCTTGACTGGGGATCAAACCCTTTGATATAGCTTGACTGGGGATGGAATCCTTTGATATAGCTTGACTGGGGATGAACCCTTTGATATAGCTTGACTGGGGATCAAACCCTTTGATATAGCTTGACTGGGGATTGAACCCTTTAATATAGCTTGACTGGGGATCGAACTCTTTGATATAGCTTGACTGGAGATAGAACCCTTTGATATAGCTTGACTGGGGATCGAACCCTTTGATATAGCTTGACTGGGGATCAAATCCTTTGATATAGCTTGACTGGGGATCAAACCCTTTGATATAAAATGACTGGGGATCGAACCCTATAGTCTCTTTCTCCCAAGGCTGACAGAAAATCCACAGGAGGCAAAAAATGTCTGTCTGGGAAATTTAGCCTGCGCTGCATGCTTTAACTGATCTTTAATTCTTTACGCAGAGTCCACAATGTTGGTTTTCTCCGTGGGACAGTTTATATCAGGGTTCAATTGAGTTATAGGAGAGATGACGAGGGACCAATAGTTGCTTTGTCATTCTTTATCAAGGCCCAGCTCTGTCAATGAACTCATTCCTGGGCTATTCAATCACTGTTCCAGTATTGCACCCTGTGTTTAGCTATTGACAGGCAATATCAATCAAGTATTGTCAATTTCAACAAAGTCCTGACAATTTTCAGGAATTAAAAAGAAACTTAAGGTAGTTCAGTAACAAGAGGTCCAAGATGGCCCTTAATCGATCACCTCAGTGATAGCAAATGCTACACTGCTAATAAAGGTAAAGATTTGTTAATGAATGGGAATGAACTTCAATGGACATTTGGTTATAAAGCATTAAATATTTTAACAGTTTGAAAGAGGACAGTACCACAAAACATTCCTTAGAAGTTGCAATGACATCGGTTCTTTGTTTAGGAGGAGATGTCATTTGAAGTTAAAAGTTCATTTTACCCCTTTTCTGTTGTCACCTTGCAGCTATCCTTTTCAACCAAGCAATATGGCTTGAAAAAATTATGTAGTCTCACTAAAGGAACATACCTGCTAAACTATCTTGAAATTAGACGAGAACTTTAATAAGAAAGGAATTTTCAATTGAAAGGAGAAATTTCTTGTTTTGAACAGTTTCTCCTTTTGTCACAATGTTTTCAAAAGTTGATTGCTGCAGAGGCTTCACAAAGCGTCTATATGCGGTAAATAAGTGTTTCCCTGCCTCATGCTCAGAGAGGCGACTCAAAACGAGGTCATTTACAAGTAATATAGCTCTCTTATCAATAATTCCTTCATTTGACCCAATGCTGTACGTGTGTGTAGTCAAACAGATTATTGTCTCAGTGAGAAATTTCATTTAAGTATATATATTACAACATAGTGTAAGGAGGTACGAAAAAGATTTAGAAACAAGACAAGCATTACGCTTTATTAAATGTATTAACGTCATACACATTGACGATTAAATTATTATTATGAGGAAGGGTACCAGATGTATCATTGATCCAAATTAGAAAGCCCTGTAACGACTAAACCTTATTGAGAAAAAGAAACTTAACGTTGATGGTTGACGCCGCCGCTAAACGCCAGAAAAGCAACACATTAAAGTCTTGCTTAAGCAACTTCGTCGCAGGGAGACAAAAAACACTGCACTGAAATTGAGCTTCATTATTTAGTTTGTTTAACCCTTTCCCTCATATATACACTTTCTGACGCTTTTCTGCAACAGACAGCTTTTTGAAAAATTGGTGACAAAAGGAGAAATTACTCAAAACAAGCAATTTCTCCTTTTGGTCACCATGTTTTCAACTCTATTCAATTATTGTACTTTCATTCAAAATGCAGTTTCCAATTTTGTCTGAGTATATGTTTTTGAAGTTGTCTGCTGCAGATTTGCTGTATGTGGGAAAGGTTTAAAAAATGGACTGTTTTACGCCGTTTTCAAAAGTATTTCAGTTAATAATATCACGATTTGTCCCGAGTATTACAGGTATTATTGAACCTGACATGATGCATCAGTACATAAGAACGGAGGAGGGGAGCCATAATGAACTACAATTTTACGAGTCTTCCAAGCATCATTATGTCACATCATTCACAGAAAACGACGGATGCAACATGGGCGGGCGTATTTCTTTCCACAGATTGAGTGAAACCTTTTCCAACAAAGAACAGTAGCAGATTTTGAAAATATCGAATTTATATCACTAAAAGAGAAAGTACTAATAACAGACTACAACCAGTGTTAAAACCTTTATGGCAACATAAGAAATTGGCGTTTCTTTTATTAAAATGTCTTAACCCTTACCCTCATATAGACGCTTTCTGATGCCTCTGCAGCAGATGGCTTTTTGAAAACATAGTGACAAAAGAAGAAATTGCTCAAAACGAGCAATTTCTCCTTTTGCCACAATGTTTTCCACTATTAGTCATAGGTTATCCATTCAATTGTAGAGATTTTTTATCTTTTGACAAAATATGTTCAAAGTCATCTGCTGCAGAATTGTCGCATGAGGGAAAGGGTTAAAGCAGACGGCGTTTTGAAAACATAGTGACAAAAGAAGGAATTGCACAGAACGTGCAATTTCTCCTTTTGTCACAATGTTTTCCACTTTTAGTCATAGGTTATCCATCTGACAAAATATGTTCAAAGTCGTCTGCTGCAGAATTGTCGTATGAAGGAAAGGGTTAAATTAAGCAGACGGCGTTTTGAAAACATAGTGACAAAAGAAGAAATTGCACAGAACGTGCAATTTCTCCTTTTGTCACAATGTTTTCCACTTTTAGTCATAGGTTATCCATCTGACAAAATATGTTCAAAGTCGTCTGCTGCAGAACTGTCGTATGAGGGAACTTGGGTTAAACCGTGTCTGCTGCTTTAAGTTGAATCTGCATTAATTTTGGTAAAGGGTAAGCCAATAAATTCTTGCAGAACACATTTCACGCCAAATAAGGTGAAATATAGGGTGAACTATTAAACCTCCACTTCAACAAAAATAGGAGCTAATTAAAGGGACTGAATCCCATATGAGAAACAAGAGGCCCATGAGGGCCTATGCTCTACTGGCATTGATCTGGCTTGTTTCAAAAGGAAACAATATGTCATCAATATTCAAATACCATCTAAGTTTGGTGAAGATCAGATAGTAAATGGAAGCTCTATTGTGTTCACAAGCTGTATTATAGCGATTTTGACGATTTCAAGGGCCATAATCCAGCCATGCATGGGTAGATCTGGCCGTTTTTTAGAAATGAACCAAACTCTCATGGATATCTAACTACTGTATAAGTTTGATTGAGATACAATCAAAAATAAGGACTGTATCATTGTAAACGAGCCCTATTATAGCAATTTTGACAATTTCAAGGGCCATAATTCAGTCATGCATGGGAGGGATCTGGCTTGTTTTCGAAAGGAATCAAGCTCTCATGGATATCTAACTACTGTATAAGTTTGGTTGAGATACAATCAAAAGTGAAGACTGTATCGTGTTAACAAGAAATTGTTTACGGACGGACGGATGTACTACAATATATGCACACTTTTAATATTGCGGAGATTTTTCGTTAATTTGCATGTAAAATCTACTGGGTTAGTAACCCAGTAAATCTAAAAATATCGCTGTATATTTATCACGTGATCACTACAACCGAATTGACAATCTCCTTCGCAGAGTTGTCGTTCCTGTAACACTCACGCATACATGAATGTAATGAGTCGATAGTGTTGGAGAATGCCGAATTAAATCCACAAATTCAACTGAGCAAGAGGAAATTCCACGGTATTTTTAAACTGGAAAACACGGAGCGGACGGTTTTTTAACTGCTTATTTCCTATGAAATAATGAAAGACAAGACTTGTACGACCTTCTAAAACATTCCGTTACATATATATCGACGTATTTTGGATTAATTAGAATAAGTATAAAATATAACGATTTTGGACCATTATGGTGTTCAGTCCCTTTAAGACTGTATATGGTATTATGTTACAGCTTAACCTTTTCCCTCATACAACAATTCTGCAGCAGACGACTTTGACTCTATAATTGAACGGATAACCTATGACTAAAAGTGGAAAACATTGTGGCAAAAGGAGAAATTGCTCGTTTTGAAAAAGCAGAGGCACCAGAAAGCGTCTATATGAGGGAAAGGGTTGCAGCACCTAGCTAGCTGTTAGATGGTAGTGGTTAATCTTTACCCACATACAGACGCTTTCTAACGCCTCTGCAGCAGGCAGCTTGAGAACAATTTGAGAAAAAGTAGATATTGCTCAAAACGAGCAATTTCTCCTTTTGCCACAATTTTTCAACTCTTTTCAGTAATTAATTCCTTCATTTATTGAAATTTTCCATTTTTACTGCCTTGATGTTTTCAAAGTTGACTGCTATAGATCTGTTGTATGTGGGAAAGGGTTAAAAGTCAATGAGGATATAAAGTTCCGACATGGCGACAAGCTGTCTGTTTAAAACAAGATAGACGACAAATTCTCATGGCTTCTGAATATTCATTTGGGCATCGGTACACTCGAAGAGTTCAATGTTTTCACACTCAATTTGACCGAATGTATTATACAGCAGAAGACTTTTAACATATCTGCAGACGCATTTTGACGCAATAGCAGCAGACGACTTTTAAAAAACATTGTGGCCAAAGGTGAAATTGCTCATGAGCAATTTCTGCTTTGGCCACAATGTTTTCCACTTTAAGTCATTTAAATCCATTCAATTAAAGAGATTTTCCATTTTTTGACAAAATATTGTTCAAAGTTTTCTGCTGCAGATTTGTATACCATTGTGGTGAAAATAAGAAATGACTCATAATGAGCAATTTTTCCTTTAGCCGCAATGTCTACAACTATTTCAATAATCTTACTTTCATTTAAAGACATTTTCCTATTTTTTAGCCAAGATGTTTTCAAAGTTGTCTGCTGCAGATTTGTTGCTTGTGGGAAAAGTTTAAATTTCTATCCATCTTAACCCTTTCCACATACATACGCTTTCTGACGCCTCTTCAGCAGACGACTTTTGAAAAAATTATGACAAAAGTAGAAATTGCTCAAAACGAGCAATTTCTCATTTTATGTTTTCAACTCTTTTCAGTATTTAAACCTACATTAATGGAGCTTTTCCGTGTGTTTGTTCAAAGTCGTCTGCTGCAAATTTGTTGTATGTGGGAAAGGGATAAGAAACACATGTGTACCTGCCAATAATTTGTCAGTAAATAAAAGCATATGACAACAGAGAATTATAAGCCCTATACATATGACATGATATGAGCCGTCCTGCGAGAAAACCAACATTGTGAACTCTGCGTAAAGTATCGACCCGGATCAGCGTAAGCATGCCACGCAGGCTATTCCAGACAGACATTTTTTGCCTACTGTGGATTTTCTGTTTCGGGAATCATTACTCTATACTACTATCCCCCTACCATGGCAGATTAGCCTGCACGTAATTTGCGGATACATTACACAGAGGCGATAAAGTTTTTTTCATTTCGTTGCCATGGAAACCAGAATTCTGCATGGATCCCCAAAATTTTAAGGAATTCTGGTTAGGACATTGAGACGATGCTTTCTGTGAAGTTTCATCTCAATTGACCCACCGGTTACAGAGGAGAAAATGTTGACGGACGACGGACGCCGGACATAGGGCGATCACAATAACTCAACTTGAGCACTTCGTGCATGGGTGAGCTAAAAAGCAAAGTGAATATATAGTTCAGTGATGTTTTAGATGAAATGTAAATTGGCAAAAGAAAAGTTTAATCCGTACACAAAAGCTAATGAATTATTTATGGGCAGTCAGTAGTTATGGCCATTTTCTCACATGCAGATGCATTTTGACAGCTTATCCCGGCTGTAGCTTTTCCGGGGACTCTTACGAAAATCCAAGGAAAACCCATGGAAAATTCCCGGAGTATTCGGACAACTTTCCAGGGATACTTTGGGATAATCTGCATGATACTTTCCATGGAAACTCCAGTACGTTTATGTACACAGACAACCTGGAAATTCCATGGACACCCCGTTCTGTGGACACCCTGGAATGGTTCCGTGGACAACCTGGAGTATTCGGACCATTTCCAGCATTTCCCCATCTTAACATTAAATTAACTTGTTTTTTCCATGGTTTTTCCATGGTTTCCCTGTATTTTCCATATATTTTGTATTTTCTGTTAAGAGTCCCCAAAAAAAGCTACAGCCGAGTTAGTAACTGCAGAAAATATTTTCCCAAAAAGAGCAATCATCCACTGTCACAAAGATTTTCATCTCTATTCAATAAACCATATAATTTTTATATGCTTTAATTTTAATAAATTCATTGATTAGAAAGTTTGCTTATTTTTCACTTGATGTTTTCAACTTGTCGATCTGCAGCAGATTTGTTGTATGCGGGCAAGGGTAGAAATGTCTGGAGAAATGCAAGGAATATTAACATTTAACCCTTTCCCTCATATAGACGCTTTCTGACGCCTCTGCAGCAGACGGCTTTTTGAAAACATAGTGACAAAAGAAGAAATTGCACAAAACGTGCAATTTCTCCTTTTGCCACAATGTTTTCCACCTTTAGTCATAGGTTATCCATTAAATTATGGAGATTTTCTCTGTGTTGACAAAATACATTCAAAGCCGTCTGCTGCAGAATTGTCGTATGAGGGAAAGAGTTAACATTTAAATTTCAATAAATCATGAAAGCTATTCCTCCAATCAATAACCATAACCTTTCCCACTCGCAGACACTGCCTCAAAGAAGCATAGTTGACACTTTCCCTCATACGACAATTCGGCAGCAGACGACTTTGAACGTATTTTGTCAAAACATAGAAAATCTCCATAATTGAATGGATAACCTATGACAAAAAGTGGAAAACATTGTGGCAAAAGGAGAAATTGCACGTTTTGTGCAATTTCTTCTTTTGTCACTATGTTTTCAAAAATCCGTCTGCTGCAGAGGCGTCAGAAAGCGTCTATATGAGGGAAAGGGTTAAATACATATATCACGGCGACAGTTCACATATTCATGATCCCTGGGTAAACAAACCAGTACTAGCTAGGCTAGGAAATGTGCCTTGCCCAAGGGCACTCCACCATGACTGTCATGCCACGACTGGGAATCGAACCCGGGACGCTCGGTTTCAGATCCTGATGCTAACCACTCGACCACTGCGCACGGTTATAGAAGAAAATGTTTATTTAATCTACTTTTGCCACAATGTTTTCACAATGTTTTCAACAGAGTAAAGATAAAAAAAAATCTGGTGTGACTATACTGTAACTTGATGAGAGTTCTTTACCATTTCCCAAATGCAACAAATCTTCATCAGGCAACTTTGATAAGTTCTAGGTCAAAATATGGAAAATCTTGAATTAATTAAGAGTTGAAAATTTTTTATTGTGGCAGATTGAGAAAATGCTCTTTTTGAGCAATTTCTTCTTTTGTCACAATGTTTCAACAGTCATCTGCTGCAGAGGGCGTCAGAAAGCGTCTGTATGTGGAAAAGGGTTAGGTAAACACCTGAAAGTTTAATGGAAGGTAGAGTCTGACAAATGTTGGTTCAGATCTGCTAATTTGTTTTTATTTGGACAGAGTCAGTCAACCCTACGTCAACAGCAACACATCCTGGAAACAGTGTTTATTGCTGTATGAAGGACGTCATTTAACCCTTTCCCTCATATAGATGCTTTCTGACGCCTCTGCAGCAAACAAAGTGACAAAAGAAGAAATTGCTCAATACGAGCAATTTCTCCTTTTGCCACAATGTTTTCCACTTTTAGTCATAGGTTATCCGTTCAATTATAGAGATTTTCTATTTTTTGACAAAATATGTTCAAAGTCGTCTGCTGCAGAATTATTGTATGAGGGAAAGGGTTAACCTGTTCCCACTTACAGACATATTCTAACGAAACTGCAGCAGACGACTTTTGAAAACACTGTTGCAAAGAGAGATTTTTTTTTTAATGATCATAATCAGCAAGTATCCTTTTGCCACAATTTCATTTATAGCGATATTCCATAGTTTTACCTATATGTTTTCAAAGGTGTCCGCTGCAGATTAGTTGTATGTGGGAAAGGATTTAAACCTATGAAGCTTTTACTTCACATTGACAAATAAATATCAGTTCTTATTTGATTAACAAGCTATGTCCATGAACTAATTACTTGTGGTTGATAGTCTTATAAAACTTAACAGTTTGGAATTGTACATGTATACATGCATGGAAAAACATTATTTTTTAATTTAGTTCATTTTTTACTTTTGGTGTTTGAATTATATGTAATTACATGAATAACTGATGTGATATTTTGGATGTGCTTGATTATCTTTAAATTTACAAAATTGGGAATAAATCATTTTAAATGGTACTTTTTATAAATGCAAATTAAGTTATAAGAGTACATAAAAAAAATTCATAACAACTGGTTGTCAATTAAAATCTAAATTTATATAATTAATCAAAAGTGTTACCAAAATAATGAATTACAAATTATGCAAAATTGTATTTGTGTTGTTGTGCATGAAATTCATTACTGGACAAAATATAACGGATGTCAACAACTTATCCGCCAAATTATTGGATGGGTACAATGTTAACACACGTCCAATATCCAACCAAAATGACATATTAAACATTACCATGACCGTAGTTTTCTTGAGAATTCGCAACTTCGAGGAAGTGGAGGGCAAACTAACAACAGTCTTAGGCCTATTTTTAAACTGGCAAGATGATAGTCTGAAATGGGAACCAGCAGAGCATAATAACATCAGATCGATCCGGTTTCCAGAAAGTTCAGTTTGGACACCGGAGATTTCAGTTATAAATTCCATTGGAAAAATTAATGCAATTGGAGATCCCATTCGGGTAAGAAGTTCAAATTCACTACAATTTACTGTAAAGTTGATAAAAATAATAGATTGATTGATTAATTGATTGTGAACGCCGGTTTGAAAAAAAATCATTAACATCAATGCGACCCGCCGGTTCACCTACGTGTATATTTCCTGACACGCCCAAACCAATTTTTCCGCACAACAATCTTTCCATTCACCCGCTTTTCCACATCGACTGTTAGCCCATTGGTAGAAGAAGACGAAAGATTAGCTCAACTCTTGTCGCAAAGTCGGAATGAATGGTGGCCAAGCTGTGATTACAATTATTATGACAAGTCATGGACTGTATGCAAAAGGGTTGTAACTACACCTTGTTACAAGCTGTAGTTACAACCATTTTGCATGAATCAATCATTATTTATTTAATTATTGGGGTTTTACGCCGCTTTCAACAATATTTCAGTTATATCACGGCGACAGTTCACTTATTCATGATCCCTGGGTAAACAAACCAGTACTAGGCTAGAAAATGTGCCATTCCCACTCCACCATGACCGTAGTGCCGCGACTGGGGATCGAACCCGGGACACCCGGTTTCGAACTCTCCGACGCTAACCACTCAACCACAGCGGATTCCATGAATCAATCGAAGTGTAGATAACAACCTGCTGCAGATTTGCTGTATGTGAAAAAGGGTTAATTGCATGAGAGGGGCGTTATAAGACTGAGGAGGGCAGGGGGCATTGTCATTTTGAAATATCTACTGATTATAAGGAAAGTATTTTGCTATGAGTAGAAAATTGTTTCATCTAAAAATAAAGTGTATAATACTATTTGATACAACTCAATTTTTTCCATCAATTTAAAGAATTTGTTCAAAGTCAAAAGTTTTAACTCTTAATTTCTAAACTGCAAACACATTTTGAGGAATCTGCAGCAATTGTCTTTTGTTAACAATATGGCATAAGGAAAAATTGCTCACAACTGCTCCATTGCTTCACTCTATTAAATTATTATATTAATATTTTCCATATTTTTGCTTTGTCATCTTCTGCAGATTTGTTGTATGCAGAAAGGATTTCACAAAAAGAAACAAGCCCCTTTTTGGATCTAGAATATCATCCATTTTATTCTTTTTTTTTTTATAGGGCAAAATCGAATACACCAACAATGGAGTTGCATTATGGCAGAATATTGCCGAGTTCGACACAATATGTAACCTGAACACCACCTACTACCCATTTGATATCCAACAATGCGATATAGATATTGGGTTTACAATGTACGATCCAAGTGAGCTGCAACCCATCGCCAGCATTATAGTCAGTAATGATGACAAACATGGAACATGGTCACTACTAGAGGTATCAATTGATTGCCTTGATAACTTATGTCGATCCCAAATAAAGGTCGAAAGGCGGCCTCAGTTCATGATAATCAACCTCTTCATTCCGATGGTCACTCTTGCTGTATTGAATCCAATGGTGTTTCTACTACCTCAAGAGTCGGGAGAGCGGATAGGCCTTGCTATCACTGACCTACTTGCGCTGACAGTTTTCATGACAATATTGGGTGACTATTTACCCCAGAGTTCGGACCCAATCCCAATGCTGTCCTACATGCTACTTGTTCTGTTCGGTCAAAGTGCTTTGATTTTAACTCTGGTCATATTCAGCTTACGAATTTACCATCGAAGTGAGGGAGCACCAATTCCAATCCTGTTCCAGAATCTCGCTACGATCTTTAAATGCAAGTACATGAACTGTAGACGGCACAGAGGAGTGGAACCGGTTGTTGATGAAAATGCGAGCAAAGAAATGGACAACAAATTGATACATGTAACAGAAATTGGAAAGTTTGAATCCAATTTTGCCAATAATAAAGTAGCCGTTGGTCTTGAAGAGCAAGAGGAAGGTAGTCAAGATAAGGACGAAGGCCATTTAGAAATAGCACGAGATACAACTTGGAAGGATGTGAGTTCTCCATTTGACATGGTATGTGTCTATACCATGTATTTTGTGGATACTGTGGTTATTCTGACATTCCTTTTGTACATGAGAATCAACGCTAGGAACACAACTGATTCAGGGTGAAATATTCTAAAACACGTTTTATTTGCTAGAGCTCTAGTTAAGGGGCATTTTTCATGTTCTTAATTCCTTATTTGACTCTGATACCCTATGTTGTGGGTACTCAAAAGAATCGTCTCAATGAGACGATTATTTTGAGTACCCACAACAAAGGGTTTGGTTGAGTATTAATATTAGTTGGAAGACTTATCTAGTCCTCTGATTCACGTTTGATTAATCTTTGTTAATAACTTCCTCACAAATTCATCATCACTGTGAATAATGTATGTTAATTAATTTGTAATGGGTAGACTGCATTCTACCTTGGTGTTGACAATTTGGTACAAACCTGTTACATGTTGTAGAAGAGTGCATGTTTCACACATGGCATCTCGTTAATTAGGCTTTTTTAAACAATTTAGTACCAATGTCGCGAGTTCATGAATACGCAAATTTAATAAAAACAGCTTATTTTGAACAAAATCGCAAAATTTTGACCTTGCAAATTCAAAGTGTTTTACAGTAGATATTTCTTGTGAGCTTACTTACACCTTTCCCACATAGATCTGCAGCACACCAATTTGAAAACATTTGGCATATATATGGAAAATCTCTACTAATGATTAAATACAGTTGAAAACATTGTTTGAAAAGTAGAAATTGCTCAATGATATGAGCATTTTTTTTCTTTTGCCACAATGTGTTTAATTATGCTGTCTACTACAGATGCCTTAAAATGCATCATGTGGGAAAGTCATGAGATATTTGTGCTTTATGCATACAAAGAATAAAGACATCATTTCTAACTTTTATCCCCAAATTTATCTCTAACCCTTTTAGTGTTTTCTTCATTTTTGTTCAGCCCACTTGCGGTGAGCTCGATATAGCTGTCATAATGGGCGTTTGGAGTATGTATGTGTGTGTGTGTGTGTCAATGCCTGTTCCTCAAATATCAAGGTCACACTTAGAGGTCAAAGATCAAAATCAGTACTGTTTGATAGGACTGTACCTTGTCCGGCCCGCATCTCAACCATGCGTCATAGGATTCCCAAGTTACTGGGCACATGTTCACCATGATGTGATGAAGTGTCGCTCACAAGACCCAGGCCTGTATCTTAAGGTCATGGTCACACTAAGAGGTCAAAGGTCAAAATGAGAAACCATCCATCATAGGATTCCCAAGTTACTGGGCACACATGTTCATCATGAAGATGGCAGAAACGAAAACAAAATAATGCAAAAAAGGCTACTGTTCTCTTTTAACCCTTTCCAACTTAAGTCTTGAAGACGCGGTTTGACAAGTAATTAACTAGGCCCTTAATTAATTGCTACAACTCTTTGTCCGTCTGTGCTGCAATTGCATGGATGATGGAAGAGCACTATGTCTGTGACAAAACCTTTGGATCGGGCTCGACATGTTTTATATTTTCACAAAGATAAAATGCTTACCAGATTATTTAACCCTATCCAACCTGAAGACGCATTTTGATACATATGCAGCAGACTACTTTTAACAAGAGGGCCATGATGGCCCTGGATTGCTCACCTTAATTATACAATGTACTGCAATGCAAAACACATCAAGACAATTATTCTGAATGCAACCTCCACAGTGTTAACAATATTTTCCTTCATTTGGCCTAGTGATCCAAATTTTTTTACCTGATATGACCCATATTCCAACATGGACTAGATATCATCGAGACAACATTCTGACAAAGTTTCAACTTGCTCAAAGTAAAAATGCGGTCTCTGGAGTTTGAACAATATTTTCCTTTATTGACCTAGTTTCTGATCCAATATGACCCATATTCGAATTTGACCTAAATATAATTCAGACAAACATTCTAACCAAATTTCAAGCTGCTGAAGCAAACAATGCGGCATCCAAAGTGTTCACAAGATTTTCCTTCAATTTGATCAAGTGACCTAGTTTCTGACCCAGCATGACCCATATTCGAACTTGGCCTATATTTTGTCATATCATCAAGAAAAACATTCTGATAAAGTTTCATCATGCTGAAATTAAAAATGCAGTATCAAGAGTGTTAACAAGATTACCCTTCAATTTGGCCTAGTGACCTAGTTTTTAACCCGGCATGACCCATATCCGAACTTGGCCTAGATATCATTTAAACAAACATTTTGACCAAATTTCAAGCTGCTGAAGCAAACAATGCGGCATCCAAAGTGTTAACAAGATTTTCCTTCAATTTGACCTAGTGACCTAGTTTTTGACCCGGCATGACCCATATTCGAACTTGGCCTAGATATCATTCAGCTCAACATTCTGACCAAATTTCAAGCTGCTGAAGCAAAACATGCGGCCTCTGGAGTGTTAACAAGATATTCCTTCAATTTGACCTAGTGACCTACTTTATGACCCGACGTGACCCATGTTCGAACTTGACCTACATATCATCAAGACAAACGTTCTGATAAAGTTTCAACATGCTCAAGTTGAAAATGTGGCCTCCAGAGTGTTAACAAGATTTCCATTCAATTCGACCTAGTTTTTGACCTCATATGGCCCAGTTTCGAACTTGTCCAAGATTTTATGGAGATGAACGTTCTGATAAACTTTCATGAAGATTGGATGCAAAATGTAGCCCGTAGAGTGTTAACAAGCTCAAATGTTGAAGACGCACGACGGACGAGGTGCATAGGTGAGCTAAAAACACTGGCATCATAATCATTCCTCAAATTTTTCAACTTTTTTCACATTTATACATTCAGTTATAGAGATAGTCAAAATGAAGATTTGTATAAGGAAATGGGTAATTTAGTCCTTCCAACATTCTCTTTCAGGAAACTGTACCAATTTCCTGAAAATAATTCCCTAAATTCCAAAGCCATTTCCTGATTCATTTAAATGTGTTCTCTTAATTAGAAACTTCTATTCTCAAAGCATATTTTATACATTGTCCTAAGAGTAAATTAAGACATTAACTATCATTTGTCAAATCTAGCCATTACTTTTGGCAAGAAGATTTTTTAACATTTCAGTAAACATTAATTGTATAAACGTATATAAAGGGAAATACAAGCACCACCCCGTAGCGGCCATGATTTTCAACAGATCAGAATAATTTTAACAATCTAAGAAGAGGGTCACCCATGGAACATTTGTGACAAATTATTTTCAAAGCGGGCTGGTATTTTTTAACAAGAAGATTTATAATTATGTATAACTGTTTAGGCCCTAAGGTAGATCTACTAGGGTAAGTAATTCGAAACGGCTAAACGAGTACCCAAAGTGAAACCGGTTGGGTAAACCGACCCTTGAAGGTCAAAGATAGAGGTTATAAAAACGAGCTGTAATATTAAAGCAAAGAAGTTATTTTATACAAACAAGTTGGCAAGAAAAGGTTTAATAGATGGACAAATTAGCGAAGGGCGAAGTGCCTTCTAAATACAGGGACCAATAACTCAATTCAGAGAATAGAAATTTTTTTAGTGTGCACATGCTGCCAGCCATACATATAGCCTATCCTGGGAGCTACGTGGATTCATTCTGGATAGAATTAATCGGTATGAGATTATATATCCGGTCTTAAATGACTGGTAACATATTTTTGACATAAATGCGTCTACCAATGGGAAAGGGTTTCATAAAGACACTGAAAGGATTAAATGACATAATGTAAAATCTATGTTTAGAATAAATCCCTCTTCGAAAAAACAAAAGATATCCATTAAGCTTCTTGTAAATGGCTAAAGCACAACCAATAACATCTTTCTATTTTAGGTCAGGTAAAAAAAAGATTTTGTGGTTCAGATGGGGTAATCAACTTTAATCTAACCCTTTCCCACATACAACACATCTGAAGCAGAAGACTTTGAAAACATCCATGCACAACGTTGGTAAATCTCTAAAAGTGATAAACAATAATCAAATCAAACATGGTGACCAAAGGAGAAATGTTGCCACAATGATTGAAAACGTGACTTGCTGCTTTAAAATATGTCTGCATGTAGGAAACGTTTAACGCTTTCCCTCATGAATAGGACAATTCTGAAGCAGACAACTTTAAACATATTTTGTCAAGAAATAGAAAATCTCTGTAATTGAATGGATAACCTATGACTAGAAGTAAAAAACATTGTGGCAAAAGGATAAATTGCTTGTTTTGAGCAATTTCTTCTTTTGTCACTATGTTTTCAAAAAGCCGTCTGCCGCAGAGGCGTCATAAAATCGAAATTAATAATGTTAGGGATATTACCGGATAAAACTGATTTCAGTTTTGTCTCTATACAGGATTGATTGGGATTAAATCGTTCAACAATTTTTCAGTCATATCACAGCGGCCAGTTCGCCTACTCCTATGTTTCTTGGCTCTCTCACACCAAAACTCCACAAAACAGACCTTCTCAGTAACTTTTGACCCTACAACTGATGCAGGCTTAATTAAGAAAGCTTCAGAGTTGCTGTATATAGAAAAGCCTTAAGCCTTATCTTATGCCTCTGCTGCAGACAACTTCTGAAAACATTGTTGCAAAAGGAGAAATTGCTCATCATGAGCAATTTCTCCTTTTGCCACAATATGTTTTCAACTTTGACCACAGGGCAATCAATACTCGTTCTTTTATTTTTAAAGTTTACATATTTTTGACTGAAGGTTTTCAATGTCAATGAAATGCATGGGTAGGTAAACATACATTTTGAGTGGCCACCGTGATATAAGATAAGATAAGAGACGCCTAAAATTTTCCCCCTGAAAAAGCTCAATATAAAATCCCACTTGAAAACCTTCAAACAATAAGAGCAATATACCTCATGTGACTTTGTAATGTTAAATTCTCATATACTCATCATGGGTACTTTCTTACTGTCTCATGCTAACAGTACGTTTTTGACTGGTTAACAGTATACTGTTACATGGCACGCGCGTTAAAATGTTGGTTATGCACGTGCATGACGTCATTTCAAACAATAACGTCACCTTTTAGACGCGCGTGTCGTGTTACAGTATACTGTTAACCGGTATATTCATATGTGTGTGTTACATTGTAGTAGATCTACCCATGTTCACCTAGCTCCCTACAAAGGTACAGAATAAATTAAATAAACGTGTAATTTTGTTCGCCTTGGGTAACAGTATTTTCCTCATGTTGACAATAATGTACTGTCACACTGGAAGAACAGATTTTTTTTTTGTCCTTCCTAATAACTTGTAACGATTACGATTACGGAGCTAATAATTAATAATTAACCACCTAATTAAGAACCTATGAAAGGCAACATGCTATTTTGACACTCAATTTACAGCCTGTTGTTTTTGCACTCGCTATCCAAAACCTGTCCAAGAACAATTCTGTTTGGTATAGGAATTACATAAGTACAACTATTGAACATCTTCTTCCAAATCTTCGACTTGCTAAAGAGTGTTCAATCATTAACCCTTTCTCTCATATAGACGCTTTCTGACGCCTCTGCAGCAGACAGCTTTTTGAAAACATATATAGTGACAAAAGGAGAAATTGCACAAAACTTGCAATTTCTCCTTTTGCCACAATGTTTTCCAATTTTTGTCATAGGTTATCCATTCAATGATTATAGAGATTTTCTATGTTTTGACAAAATAGGTTTCAAAGTCGTCCGCTGCAGAATTGTTGTATGAGGGAAAGGGTTAAATGGCTGCTGGAAACGATTTTGTGAAGCCTCAGTATTGAACCAAGCAAGTCCGACTCCGCAGACCAGGCTGCTGAAATCATATTGATATTCCTAAATTGGCTTATAATGGACTCTTCCAAATGCAAAGCTGGACAAGTCAATATTGAAAATTCAGCATCGAAAGCATTAGTTTGCTCACTTTGAAGACTATTGATCAATCTTTTACTGTCATTGACAGGTCCATTTTCGGCCATTTCCCCGCTTGTCAGTCAATTATACTGTGTTTGCGATAACGATGACAGCATTGTCTGCCTGGTCAAGCCTGTTTACCCAATTACTCACGGAACCATTATAAAAGATATGATCGGAAACTGAAAACTTTCTGAAGCACTGGTTGAATTGGAAAAAAATAAACAACCTGTTTAATTCTGTCCTTCATGTCATAAATCTGCTGTAGACAACTTTGAAAACACGCAGGCAACAATATGGACAATCTTAATAAGTGAAAATATATATAAATGTATGTAAAACAGCTCCAGTTTAAAACATTGTGACAAAAGGAGAAATTGATTAATATGAGCACTTTTTCCTTTTGCCCCAATTACTTCCATATTAGTTTTCTGCAGCTGTGTAAAAGCAAGTCTGTCTGTGGAAAAGGATAAAAGGACATATTATCTGAAGCTGAAAACTTTCGGCACTAAGTATAAAACAAGATAGCTATGATGGCCCTGGATCGCTCACCTGAATTATCTGATTTGTCATGCCTACCACAATAACCTATTTTTTTTAACCAACCAACATGCCTTGAAGTAATCTTGTGGGAACATTTCAACAAAATTATTCGTAAATTGGCCAGATACTTTCAGAGTAGAAGATTTTTTAATGTTTTCAATATAACCATATAAGGAAAAAATTGCCCCATCCCTGGGGACCACGTTTTTCCACCAGTCAACATGGCTTGAACAAATCAGTTAAAAGGTCACCCAAGAATCATTTCTACAAAATGATTTGGCAAGCAGCCAGATTCCATAGGAGACAAAGATTTTTTAAAGTTTTCACTATAGCTATATATGTGAAACAGCCCGCGCTCTTGCAGCCATATTTCTGATCAACCAAGGCTGCGAGTGAGTATTCATATTCTGTAAGAAAATAGCAATCTGTCAGAAGACGTCTGCATGCAGGAAAGTATCAAACCAGAAGATTGGAAAACAAATTTCACAGAAAACAACAAACTGCGTCTGTTGTAACTATTTCCAGGGAAGAATAAAACATGTCTATACCTTACTGAAATCTAATTTATCATAATTGAGTGATTTATGAACAAAATGGGATAGAGCAAAATGGTTTTTGTCTCACTTAAATAAATTGAAATAGAATTGATGAAAATAAAGAATATCTACTTATGGTGACATATATTTCTATCATTTAATTCTCTATTTTACACTATTAAAGAATTACTTCTTATGGTGAAATATTTCTATCAGTTGTCCATTTTACATTATTACAGAATATTTACTTGTGGTGAAATATTTCTATCAGTTGTCCATTTTACATTATTACAGAATATTTACTTGTGGTGAAATATTTCTATCAGTTGTCCATTTTACATTATTACAGAATATTTACTTATGGTGAAATATTTCTTTCTTTTCCCTATTTTACTCTATAAACCCTTTCCCACACATACAACAAATCTACAGCAGAAGACTTTGAAAATATCTAGGCAAAAGTGGGATTTATATCTCTTTATAAGAAATGTTGAGTATGGAAAAGAGTTGAAAACATTGTGGCAAAAGGGGAAAATTGCTTGTTTTGAGCAATTTCTCCTTTTGTCACAATATTTTCAAAAGTCGTCTGCTGCAGTCAGGTGTCAGAAAGTATCTATATGTGGGAAAGGGTTACAAAAGAAAATTTACTTATGCTGAAATATTTCTATCATTTCTCTATCCTACACTATTAAAGAATATTTACTAATATGCCCTTTCTGATGCCACAGCTACCTGAGTTTTATATAGAATTTAGCCTGTTCAAACATTTTAATGCTGAATACACCAGCAATCAATGAGAAAAGCTATTTGGAACACTTCAATAAATCTTTTTGAAAACATAGTGACAAAAGACTAAATTGCCCAAAACGAGCAATTTCTCCTTTTGCCACAATGTTTTAGTCATTTTAGTCATTCCACTTTTAGTCATAGGTTTTCCATTTAATTATAGAGATTTTCTATTTGTTGACAAAATATGTTCAAAGTCGTCAGCTGTAGAATTGTCGTATGAGGGGAAAGGGTTAAATGTTTATTTTTTCCCCTGTCTTATCTGGATGTAAGGGGAGATAACTCAGCTTACAGTCACGTAAAAAACATCATAATTATACAATTATCCGCCATTTACAAATTATTGGGACGGACCCCCGCAGTGAGCAGAACTGAATTATTAAATGTGGTGGTTTTCCCTTAAAACAGTAAGACTCAAAATTAGCTAAATTCAAGTGACAGCATTTGGAATAAGCAAATTCAAGGTAAGACACAATGGGAATAGACTAAATAGGAAGCTTCCCCACCCCTTTTTAATTCAATATACATTTAAAATGGAAGCTCCATGTAGATTACAATTAGAGGGGTCACAGAAAGTCCCTATATATAAGATCATCTTTCTGCAAAATATTACATAAAACCCCTTTTAATGTACCAATAAAACGTGTGCAGGCCATTAAGGAATACTCTTTGGTCCAGTATTAAACCTGTTTCCCACTTACCATGACAATTCTGCATCAGATGACTTTGAAAACATTGAGGTAACAATGGAAATCTCTATATAATAAATTAAATGTATTATTATTGACTATGGATGGCAACGAATATTTGATCGTTTGGTCGAATATTCGAATACTATATCATGATTCGAATATTCAATGAAAATCAGGAATATTCTCAAATATACAAATTGACGATACTTGAAATATTTACCCACGCTTTTTTGTTAAAATAACAAATAAAGGACTACCAATGGTCCATATTACATGTTTTGTATAAGGTTTCATTGCAATACTGTAGATAACATGTCAAACTGATAATCTTTGCTTTAGGCAATTTAAGTGATCGATATTGATGGTTTCGTTCCAAAACGTCGTAACTTCAACTTGTATAACAAGTAGTTACGTTTTTATTTAATTATACATCAATCAGACAAATCCGTCGGTTTTGCCGTACAATTATCTGATTTTATATTTATGTTGATTAGCAATCCGGTACTGGGACTTCTTCGTGCCCATTTTCAACAATATTTCAGTTATAATACAGCAAGAGAAAGGTTAAATTGCTCCTAATTGGCAGTGCCACTTTTCTACTCAAATAACGACACCCACCCTTCACGAGGGTCCTTGTCCGATTTGTCATGTTTTGAATTAGTATTTAAATTGTATACATGGAAATCAAAACTAAATGTTTCGTAAAAAAATACATTAAGCAAGTTATTAATTAATTAAAATCTGAGCACTTTACTGACAAATGTTTCACTAACATTGTTTTCTTTCAAATTCACGGGTTGAATGGACATGTAGATGCGGGTCCTGGAACTGGATAAAAATAAGACAACAGTAAGATAACTTAAATTTACAGCAAATAACGCATTTATTAAATCTTTGTTGGCGAAGCATGCACGAATGGGACTAATATTCGAATAATTTGTAATTACTAATTTTGGTATTCGTTGCCATCCCTATTATTAACCCTTTAACACATACAACAATTATGCGACTTTGAAAGAGACTTTGCACAAACATGGCAAAAACCTACAATTGAAAGTGTAATTATTGAATAGCATTGACAATATTGTGGTACCTGAGAAATTGCTCACTATGTTTTCAAAAGGTTACTGGTTCACTCACTGGGGCCCCAGAAAATATCTGTATGTGGGAAAGAGTTAAATTATTTTTCACCAAGGTTTTCTAAATTTGTATGCAGCAGATACATCAAAATTTATCTGCAAGAGGGAAAGGGTAAGGCTGTCACTCATACTAGAAGATGTACTAAGATTGAAAGAAGGAACACTTTTTATTAACATAAGGGTACAAATTAGACAGTAATAAGAGATTTATGTCTGACACTTGTAGATCAGTCATAATTCTTCCCCTGTCCACAACCCTATAATAGTCCCTCACTCGAGAGCAGCCTCTCATTAACTCCTGAATCAAATCATGACAGGTTTCACAAGACCTAAATAACGAGGAGTAAAGATATGTTTTCCTCATAATATATTTCTTATTTCTGAATTAAACCCCATGTTGTTGGGGTACTCAAATGGACAATTCTTTTGAGTACCCCCTCAACATATAGGGTTTAAGAATGTTATAAAGAAACAAGAGAAATGAAAAATGCCCCTATAATTTAGAGCTCCTGGCTGAACAATCTCATCCATCCAACTGATTGTCCATTTCAAGGAGATAACAAATTTACCATCCAATATGCCCCATCATATTGTACTGACAGGCAATCAGGCGGCCAACCATAATCTAGCCATAAAAAGAACCGCCATTAAATCAATCCCTCCCAGCAAAAGCAATTAGATTTTATGGATAGATTAGTAGGCTTCATTTGCAGAACAATTGACTCTTCCCGTGGAAGAAAGGACCCATTCATGCAAACAAATTATTAACACTTTACTGTCAGTCATCTGCATTCCCATTAACCATATACCAGATAATTGTATATCAGTTTTCTGATTTAAAAGTATTTCAAAAACTGTGGTAAAAGAGGAATTTGTGTATTTATAATGAGCAATTTCTCCATTTCCTACAATGTTTTCAAATTGTGCATGCTGCAAAAGCTTCCAAATGTTCTGAAATGTGGTCAAGATTTATGTTCCTTGATTAATCCATTGTTAAAATTGATTGATTGATCGTTTTATTATTTACGCCACTTTCAACAATTTTTCCGTTATATCAGTGTTTCCTGGATGCGCCATACTGGTCTATTTACTGGTCGTAATGCTTACCCCACAACCCTGAGTGTCAAGGAGGGCAGCCATTACTACCATTTTTAAAGTCTTTTGTATGACCCTGGCCGAGAATCAAACCTGCAACCTCCTACAACCGAGGCGGATGAACTACCACTACAACACTGCGGCGGTCTATGAATAAAATAAGTACCCTAAATAAACTTATCAAAGACACCGCCTTGTATTGTTGTTTAAATGATAAATTACTTGTACTTTGCGATGCCTTAACCAATGATTTATCTTTTTCCGTATACAAGAAATGTGCAGCAGACAACTTGGAAAATTAATAATATTGAAAACATTGTGGAAAAAGGATTGATTGATTGATTGGGGTTTAACACCGTTTTCAACAATTTTTTCAGTCATATCACGGCGGCCAGTTCACCTTTTCATACGTTTCCTGGCTTTCTCACACCAGTAATCCACACAAAAAACCTTTCAAGCAAATGGCTGCTTTTCCACATAGACTGTTAGCCTATTGGTGGAAGACGAATGAAGCTTGTCACAATGACGCTTGTCAAACAACGGAAAGAAAGTTGGCAGAGCTTGGGTTCGAACTCACAATCCCTGGATTGACAGCCCACGTCGCGACTGAGCTACCGAGGCTCGGCATTAGGACAAATTGCTCTTCATAAGCAATTTTTCCTTTTGCATAAATGTTTTCAAAAGGTGTCTGCTGCAGAGGCGTCGAAACAGGTCAGTATGTGGGAAAAGGTTTAACTCAGATATTCTGCTAACAAGATGTGTCCTTTAATCACTAAGCCTGTCGGAAATAGATTATATATAGTTCTTGTATGTATGCATGTTAACGTTTTTCCATATTACCCACAAACGTTATTGTTTTATGACGTTATGTAACATGATGTCATCAGTATGTATAAATAACCATTAACGAGGATCATAAACAGATGATCAAGTGAACAACACTGGAGTTTTTAGTTCTTTCTTTTGAGAGTCATTACTTTAACCCTTTCCCTCATATAGACGCTTTCTGACGCCTCTGGAGCAGACGGCTTTTTGAAAACATAGTGACAAACAAGAGGGCCAAAATGGCCCTAAATCGATCACCTAATTGATAGTAAATTAGTAGCAAATATTTAACTGCATATATCTGGGAAAATTTGATCAAGGAGTGCAAATTCAACTGCAAGGAGTGGACACTTCTCAAGAAACAGCTTATTAGTAAAGGCCTTTTATATCTTGAAATCTAACAAGAACTTTAATAAGAATGGAATTATAAAGTTTTTGTCATTTTGCACCTTTCCTGATGCCGCCTTACTGCCCTGCTTTTCAACGAAATCAATATGGCTTCAACAGTTTATTTAGAGTGTCACTTAAGGAACATTTCTACCAAATTATCTTGCAATCGCACAAGCAGATTATGGAGGAAAAGGATTTTAAAATTTGGGTATTTTTCTCACTTTCTGATGCCGCAGCAACCAAAATTCTCAAAGGAAATTAAATCTTTGAACAATTTTGAAAGAGGACCACCAAAGGAACATTCCTGTGATGTTTTGTGGAAATTGGTCTATTGGAATGGTAGGAGTTGGTTGTCATTTGTAGCTAAAAGTTCAATTTACCCCTTTTGTGATGACGCCTGGTTGATATGATTGTGTAACCAATCAAAACGGCTTAAACAAATTAAATAGAGGATCATTACAGTAAGATTCATCTTATATTTTCTTAAAATCAGACAAACACTTTCATAAAAATGGAATTTTCAAATTTTGTAATTTTGCCCCTTTTCTGATGCCGCCTGACTGCCATGTTTTTTTACCAATCAGTATGGCTTGAACAATTTTATAGAGGGTCACCCAAGGAACATTTCTACTAAATTATATTTGAATCCGACAGGCAGATTCGGAGGAGAAGATTTTTAAAGTTTGGACATTTTGTCCTCTTTCTGATGCCGCAGCAACCTAAGTTCTCAATGGAATTTAAATCTTTGAACAAATTTGAAAGAGGACCACCGAAGGATCATTCCTGTGATGTTTTGTGGAAATTGGTCTATTGGAATGGTAGGTGTTGGTTGTCATTTGTAGCTAAAAGTTCAATTTACCCCTTTTGTGATGACGCCTGGTTGCTATGATTGTGTAACCAATCAAAACGGCTTAAACAAATTAAAAAGAGAATCATTAAAGTAAGATTCGTATTATATTTTCTTAAAATCAGACAGGCACTTTCATAAAAATGGAATTTTCAAATTTTGTCATTTTGCCCCTTTTCTGATGCCGCCTGACTGCCATGTTTTTGGACCAATCAGTATGGCTTGAACAATTTTTATAGAGGGTCACCCAAGGAACATTTCTACCAAATTATATTTGAATCCGACAGGCAGTTTGTTTTGTTTTGTTTGTTTGGAGTTTAACGCCGCTTTCAACAGCTTCCGACAGGCAGATTCGGAGGAGAAGATTTTTAAAGTTTGGACATTTTGTCCTCTTTCTGATGCCGCAGCAACCTAAGTTCTCAATGGAATTTAAATCTTTGAACAAATTTGAAAGAGGACCACCGAAGGATCATTCCTGTGATGTTTTGTGGAAATTGGTCTATTGGAATGGTAGGTGTTGGTTGTCATTTGTAGCTAAAAGTTCAATTTACCCCTTTTGTGATGACGCCTGGTTGCTATGATTGTGTAACCAATCAAAACGGCTTAAACAAATTAAAAAGAGAATCATTAAAGTAAGATTCGTATTATATTTTCTTAAAATCAGACAGGCACTTTCATAAAAATGGAATTTTCAAATTTTGTCATTTTGCCCCTTTTCTGATGCCGCCCGACTGCCATGTTTTTCGACCAATCAGTATGGCTTGAACAATTTTTATAGAGGGTCACCCAAGGAACATTTCTACCAAATTATATTTGAATCTGATTTGCAGATTCGGAGGAGAAGATTTTTAAAGTTTGGACATTTTGCCCCCTTTCTGATGCCGCAGCAACCAAAGTTCTCAATGGAATTTAAATCTTTGAACAACTTTGAAAGAGGCCAACCAGAGGAACAGTCCTGTGATGTTTCACAGAAATTGTCCTTGGAGTTTGGGAGGAGATGATGTTTAAAGCTAAAAGTTAACGCCGGACGACGGACAAAAAGTGATCAGAATAGCTCACCTTGAGCCTTCGGCTCTAGGTGATCTAAAAAAGAAATTGCTCAAAACGAGCAATTTCTCCTTTTGCCACAATGTTTTCCACTTTTAGTCAAAGGTTATCCTTTCAATTAGAGATTTTCTTTTTTGACAAAATATGTTCAAAGTAGTCTGCTGCAGAACTGTCATATGAGGGAAAGGGTTAACGATATTGATGAAAATGCCAACTATAACCCTCTCAGCAGAAGATTTTGCAAAGGGAGGAAAATTCCTCATAATTAATTTAAATGTTCCTCACGCTACATGTCATCCGATATTTCAAATGTAGACAACTATATCAAAACATAACAATATCATATCAAGAAAATCATTTGAATGTCCAGGGACCGATATTCCATTGATGTACGTTATTACTTATATTGGTGGTATTCCTTTTCTTTCTTTGTTTTACAGCTCAGGAGGCAGTGGGTTCGATCCTCAGCTGAGTCACACCAAAGACTTTTCAATCAGGATTTTCAGGTTAGCATTATGATAGCTGATGTCAGGATAAAATGGACCAATAGTACTGGTAAATTATCCAGAAAACACTGTGATATAACTGAAATATTGTTGAAAGAGGCGTAAAATACTATACAAGAAAATTTAAATGTTTACTGCTAGTAACTCTTCTGTATCTTTGCAAGGGAAACAACCAGGAATCCAGTATTATTATAAGATAAACCAAGAGTTATGTACCTTCTACACTGTAGTCACAAATAAATCACACAAGAAATGATTGATTTTAATGGGATATTCTTAATCCCTATTCCATTGTCATGGAAACAGAAGACAGAAGACTGGAAAGGAAAGCTTTGCTAACGTGTGAGTGCCTGCCACAGTCTTGGATAGGATAAGAAACACTTGATATACATTGATAAAGTTTTCTGACACTCAAAAATATTACCTTTCACCTTTCCTACTTATGCTAAATATGCAGCAGACAACTTTCAAAACGTTTGATAAGAATTTTATAAAGCATTCAATGTCGGTAAGTGGCTGTCAATCCACAGGACCTAATTTCCGCTGAAAAACACTCTGGCAAAAGGAAAAATTGGTCATAATGACTATTCAATAATTATATAAACATGTATTTTTATTCATTAAGATTTTTTGACAGCATGTTTTCAAGGTTGACATACAACAAGTCTGCAGCAGACAACTTTGGAAGCACCTAGATGAAAATTTCTATAAATGAAAGTTCAGTTAATTGAGGTGAAAGATTGTTGCAAATGGAGAAATATCTCTTTATTTGCCAGTTTTTTCAAAAGTTGTTTGCTGCATACGCATCGAAATACATCTAGAAGTGTGAAAGAAGTCTTTTAAATGAGACAAACATTCAAACTCACCTCCTGACGAGTAGACTAGACTTCTGGCATTCGCTGACCGTAAGCGGCTGTCGATCCACGGGACACATTTTCTGCAGCTTGAGGTAGTTCTTTAAACATTTCGAGCAGTAGGTATGACCACATTTCGTGTCAATGGGATTAACTAGCGGCTGCAAACATATATGACACACCAGATCTTCGTCCACCGTCTGATAGTAGTCGTACAGATGCGTGCCGTTGGGTTCGTGAAGTTGGCCGCATTTCGCACATATCACATTGTCTCTGTATTTGTAATGCGTGGAGGTTGAGAATGTTTCCGAATTTGGGGGCGTGTATGGTGGGGGAGGTAACTCCGGTGGAAAGTTCTCGTAGGACATCATTAACCGTAGATCACCATCGAATCAAGATGTATAAACGACACTTAGATCTTGAAAGGATCTGTTTTCAGCTGACAACCAGCTTTTCCTGAAAAAGTAAATAGGGTTTTTTAACCTTTTCCCACCTGCAGACGCATTTTGATGCAATAGCAGCAGACAATGTTTGAAAACATTAATGAGGAATTTCACCTTTTGCCACAATGTTTTCAACTTTATTTAACAATTAAGCTATCTTTTATGGAGATTTTTCAGGTTTTTGTCACTATGTTTTCAAAGTCGTCTGCTGCAGATTTGCTGTACGTGGGAAAGAGTTAACTGTTTTTTTACACTTTTCCTGAAACAGACAACATTTCCCACATACAGACATTTTATAATGCCTCTGCAGCAAACAACTTTTGAAAAATTTATAGTTTACCACAATGTTTTCCACTTTATTCAATAATTGATGTTTCATTTAAAGAGTTTCCGCTTTTGCAAAGCCATCTGCATCAGATTTTTCGTGTACACGTATATGGGAAAGGGTAAACTCATTTTTTGATTTTCATTCCTTACATGTTTTTTACAGCAGACGGGTAAATGGTTGTTTGAAAATTTGTAATTTTACTCATATCCAGACTGCAGCAAATGATTTTTGAAAACTCAATATGAGCTCATACATGGGCCATAGCTCTAGAGTGACAGGAGAAATGAATTTATTAACACTTTACACAAACCGTCGTCCATAGCCTTTTGAGTGCTATGTTATGCATTCAATATTGTTGTGTGAATGATTTGTCTCTCATCGAGTATGGCCAGCAAAGTGACGCAAACAACAGTTGAAATACAACTGTGTATTCAATTTATACATATTTCTGAGTATATTCTGTTAGTTAAATTACAAACTGTTTAACTGTAAAACAAACGATTACCCGGTTCAAATAAAGTCGTTGACATTTCTTTTTTACATTTTCCGACCTGTATTCGCATATTGACGCATCTGCAGCAGACACATTTTTGAAAACATTGTGGCAATAGGAGAAATTTCTCGTTTCGAGGAATTTCTCCTTTTGTCACAATGTTTTCAAAAATGTTTCAATTGTTTTCAGTAATTTTACTTATACAATTATAGAGATTTTCCATATTTTTAGAGTAGAAATGTTTTACTGCTGCAGATTTGTTGTATGTGGGAAAGGGTAAACTCATTACCAGGTGTGATGTTCAGCTGCATTTTTACATTTTCATCTCACCTGTGTTTATTAGAAGCCGCCAGGAGGCGGCTTCCTGTAGGGATGCTTTTAATTTTCGGTCAAGGAGAATGTTTAGACCTGCCAGCGTGACCACATATCTTGATTTCTCTTTGTCCTTTCTAAGTACATTAATTTAAGGTAATGACTTTTAAAACATCCCCTTTACACTCTATATACATGTGTGAGTTTTACAAATTAAAAACAAAAGACAATTAAAGGCCAGTATATTATTTGAATGTATGTACATTTTTATTTAAGCGAAATTCATACTGTATCTACTCTAGACAGTAAAATAGAGAACCCTTCTATTGAATTTGTAAATGTAGTCTGGTTCCTTAACATTACATGCTATGATATATTACGCAGTAATTAGACGAAGAAGCCTCGTCCCGTATTCACTAAACTTTTCAATTTAGATACTTGTCTAAATCTAAATCTTAATATTTAGTCCACGTTTTAGATTTAATCCGTATTCACCAACGCGTTTTAAACCGATCTCAATTTGGTCTAGTGTGTAAATGTCGTAAGCGGCCACGCAGCGACTCTGGTTCCCGAATCAAGTTAAGAGCTAAAATAAAAGACAGTACCATTCATCTTTAGTCTATTTATAGATTTTCATTTTTATCATAATTTCACATACATTTTTCATTTGCTTTGCTTTTAATAATCTGACTTTCATGTTCAGTACATACTGGATTCAAAGCTAACTTTGAGTACAATTATCATCGCAAAATGCAGACATGAAAAGATTTAAACCACAGAAATATCTGTTTCAAGATCAATTTCGTTCTTTTTCGCTGTTGCAGTTCCATATTTCATGAATATCGCGGTAAACACGATATCGGTGTATTTTGCCTAGCCAACAACATGTTTTATCACGGATGCGATGTGAACATTCAGAATACTTAAATGAAATGAAATCTTCTGGTTCTTACAAACAAAGTGTGATCGGATTAACTGAACTGTATTTAACTTATCACTGTAAATGTAGACAGCATTTCAACTCTTATATCAACTGGTAAATTTACAGTTTGAGAAATAAATTCAAGTAAATTTTCAAGCACTAGCTGGTTTAACGTTTTCAAAAAAATTGAAACTAGTTCCTATGTTAAGCCTTTCCCTTATACTTAGCACATTAAGTAAAAATTGGAACATCTTGCTAAATGAAGGTATATTTATGGACATAAAGTAGAAAACATTGTAGCAAAAGGATAAATTCCTCGTGATCAATTTCTCTTTTTGTCACAATGTTTTCAAAAGTCGCTGCAGCTATTGTCAGTCTTTCGGATTACGTGTACATAGAAATATGTTTACTTGATTTTCTGAATGCTAATCACGACACGAGTTCACATCAGTTTCGTCTACTCGAGATTGTGCGTTTGTAATCCGACAGCTTTGATCATAGTTTCAATTGCTCAATTTGCCACAATAATTTCAACTCTTTTCAATTATCTTACTATCATTTATAGAGATTTTCTATGTTTTGTACTTGATGATTTTGAAGTCTGTCAGAGTAAACATCATTGAAATCATTGTGGCAAAAGGAGAAATTGCTCATAATGAGCAATATCTGCATTTGCCACAATAATTCAACACTTTTCAATTATCATACGATCATTTATAGAGATTTTTTTTTACTTGATAATTTCAAAGTCGTCTACAGCAGATTTGTTTTATGTGGGAAACCCTTATCCGTTATCATGACTCCGATACAAACGAAAAACAGATTTTCTGTGTGTCAGCATTATTTGATAAAACATTATCATAACAGGGCGTGTGTTCAATACAAATAGTTGATTGTTTTTGGTACTAATTTAAATTTATCATAACCTCTTGTCCATTCATCTTTAGTATTATATGTCACTTTTTATGATCAGCTTAACTCTAAATTATCTCATTCACTTAAAACACAGACCCTGGATTTAAATGATCTTTTTTCTTATTTCTTCATGTGAAACGAAATATTGCAGCTTCTCTTTGATGCTTTGCATCAAACATCCGTCTTGTTTATCATTGTGGAATGTTTACATTTGCCGGTTGTCAGTGTTTTGATTTGCATGATTCTTTTACGTCATCACGTCATTTAAGGCAATAAAAATTACAATAAAAATTACATCTGGAAGCTTATAATTATGTCAGTATCACTTGGATACAGAGCTGATTACAATGTTGAAAAAGAAGAAATTTCTCAAAGCAATTCCTGCTTTGTCCACAATATTTTCAAATGTTTTCCGTTGCAAATGCTATCAAGAGTAAGTAAGTACCTAATTATTGATTGATTGTTTGGTGTTTTACGCAGCTTTCAACATTTTTTCAATTATATCATGGCGTTTCCTTGGTAAGTTACCAGTACTAGTATTTCTCCATTTATCCTGACACCAACTGGTCAGTCCTAAAGCTTACCCCGCAACCCTGAGCACCGAGGAGGGCAGACAAAAGTATAATCGAGGGCTTGGCGTGAAACCGTTGTAACTAAAGTTAAGAGTATTTTTTTTACCAAGGTTAATCACCTCGCCATAAAGTCTTGATAAGCGTTAAATAATTGTTCTTGGTAAACAATGGAAATTTGCTAGTTCTGAGCAATGGCACCTTAATTTGCATTGTTTACAAAGGGGTCAAAATTGCCCCAAAACCAGGGTTTTCAAAAAAGGTCTTTAGTTACAATCGTTTCACGCCAAGCCCTCATAATACTTCCTCATAAATGCTCCTGGTGTTGATTTAACCCGTGCAATGGTGAATTTTGAAAAATGGACTTAGCCAAACCTGCATTAGGAAGAGTCCATAGCCAATTCTAGGACTATCTAGATAAAAAATTGTTGAGTTTGAGCAGTCAACAGTAAGCCAATCAGCCTGGTCAGATGGCGCAGATGATGATAGCACAGGTTCTAGTAGAGGTCCAGATAAGGAGGGGTTTACAGCTCTTTTCCCCTCAATAGCTATCTTATTATCCAACCAAACCCTATGTTGTAGGTACTCAAAAGAATCAAGCAAATTATAAACACTCCTTATCTAGAGCTCTGTAATCTAGTTTTCAGCAATCATAGGGTTATTCCTAACACTTTCCCACATACAAAAATATCTGCAGCAGACGACTTTGAAAACCTACTGGCAAAAACATGAAAAATCTCCAAAAATACGAGTTAAATTATTAAATAAAGTTGAAATTAAAATAATGTGGCAAATGTAGAAATTGCTCATCATGAGCAATTTCTCCTTTTGCAACAATGTTTTAAACTCTTTCCCTCATACAGACGCTTTCCGACGCCTCTGCAACAGAAGGCTTTTTGAAAACATAGTGACAAAAGAAGAAATTGCTCAAAACAATTTCTCCTTTTGACACAATGTTTTCCACTCAATTATAGAGATTTTCTATCTTCAGACAAAATATTTTCAAAGTCGTCTGCTGCAGAATTGTCGTATGAGGGAAAGGGTTAAAAGTTGTCTGCTGAAGAGGCATAAGAAAGCATCTGTAAGTGGGAAAGGGTTTAATCTGTATGATAAGCATGTTTTACATAAAAAAAATACTTCGTTAAATTTGTAAAGCGTCCTTTAACCCTTTCCCTCATATGGACACTTTCTGATGCCTCTGCAGCAGACGGCTTTTTGAAAACATAGTGACAAAAGAAGAAATTGCACAAAACGTGCATTTTCTCCTTTTGCCACAATGTTTTCCACTTTTTGTCATAAGTTATCCATTCAATTATGGAGATTTTCTATGTTTTGACAAAAAAAAGTCGTCTGCTGCTGAATTGTCGTATCAGGGGAAGGGTAAACTATAGTCTACCTTATTTTGGCTGCACTTGCCAAGTAGATATAATATGCCATGGGTCCTGAATTTGAATGATGGCTTGGCCATTCACGCTTTCAGATGTCTGACAAAATGAGAATGTAGCCAATTTCCTGTCAAAGGAGAATGAAGTGTGAAGCACTGATGTGAGAAACCAAGGAAAAAACTATGTAAGGCCTAAAGAAAAAATAGATTTGTTTCTGGTTACGGCCTGAAATAAATATGGGTTGGTTGGTAGATAGGATTTTTTTTTTATTATTTTGCTATGGTAAATAAATAGTATTAAGGCTTCAAATCATATTAATTCTTCTCTATTTACGTCCCAACGGATATGTGAATCCAAATTCATGTCAAAAAAATCAGTCAGTCCGGTAACCAGAAACAATCCTATTTTTGTGGCGATTGGTTTGACAATTGCCACAATGCTAACAGAATCCAACAACGAAAAAATTTACATAGTCAGTTTTGTACAGCCCGTTGACTTTTTATTCCTTACTGCAAATCAATTAACCTACATCCGTTAAACCCCCAAATATATAGTTCCATCAGAGACACGATTAATAATAATCATGTCAGTGCTTCTTTGGTATCGGATTGATACTAAGATTTGAGATTTATTGAGATAATATCTACATAGAGTTGAATTATGTAAATATTATCTTTCTTCATGTTCGGGCAGATAATAAATATCATTGCGCGTTCTATAACTCGCATAATAAATGTCAATTTTCAATTAGGACCGGCACCCAGCTAATCATTGCCGTTTCGTTTTGTCAAAATCGCCAGTTCAAATCTGTGTCACAATCAAAAAATTATTAAAGGTGAATAAATAGTGTTCTCAGGAGTATTCTGCGATCGCTGCTAGCACTCGCCAAAAGTCGACGATTAACGATAACTTATGCTTTGTTTAGGTGTCTTCGACATGGTCCACGTCTAAATTTTTAATCAAATTATTTGAGCGCTTTAAATTACGACGACTGAGCGCTAGTTTATAAAGCGATTAGAATACTATGATTATAGCAGAACGATACGGAACGAATAAAATTTGCATGAATGAAGAAGAGAAATTTTTTCTTCATTTGGCCTAGTGATCTATATATTTTACCTGATATGACCCATATTCCAACATGGACTAGATATCATCAAGACAACATTCTGACAAAGTTTCAACTTGCTCAAAGTAAAAATGCGGCCTCCGGAGTTTGAACAATATTTTCCTTTATTGACCTAGTTTCTGATCCAATATGACCCATATTCGAACTTGACCTAGATATAATTCCGACCAAATTTCAAGCTGCTGAAGCAAAAAATGTGGCATCCAAAGTGTTTACAAGAATTTCCTTCAATTTGATCTAGTGACCTAGTTTTTAACCCAGCATGACCCATATTCGAACTTGGCCTACATATCACCAAGAAAAACATTCTGATCAAGTTTCATCATGCTGAAATTAAAAATGCAGTATCCAGAGTGTTAACAAGATTACCCTTCAATTTGGCCTAGTGACCTAGTTTTTAACCCGGCATGACCCATATCCGAACTTGGCCTAGATATCATTCAGCTCAACATTCTGACCAAATTTAAAGCCGCTGAAGCAAAACATGCGGCTTCTACAGAGTTAACAAGATTTTCCCTCAATTTGGCCTAGTGACCTTGTTTCTGATCGAATATGACCCATATTTAAACTTGACCTAGATATCTTTCAGTCAAACATTCTGACAAAATGTCAAGCTGCTGAAGCAAAAAATGTGGCATCCAAAGTGTTAACAACATTTTCCTTCAATTTGGCCTAGTGACCTAGTTTTAGACCCGGCATGACCCATATTCGAACTTGGCCTAGATATCTTTAAGACAAACATTCTGACCAAATTTCAAGCTGCTTAAGCAAAACATGCGGCTTCTACAGAGTTAACAAGATTTTCCCTCAATTTGGCCTAGTGACCTAGTTTCTGACCCAATATGACCCATATTTAAACTTGACCTACATATCATCAAGACAAACATTCTGATAAAGTTTCAACATGATCAAGTTGAAAATGTGGCCTCCAGAGTGTTAACAAGATTTCCCTTTAATTCAACCTAGTGACCAAATTTTTGACCTCATATGGCCCAGTTTCGAACTTGTCCAAGATTTTATGGAGATGAACGTTCTGATAAACTTTCATGAAGATTGGATGCAAAATGTAGCCCGTAGAGTGTTAACAAGCTCAAATGTTGACGACGCACAACGGATGGACGCCGGACAAAATGTGATCACAATAGCTCACCTTGCACTTCGTGCATAGGTGAGCTAAAAACTAACATTATTCTACTGTCAAAAGATGCAGCTTTTCTCAAATTTACCTGCACCAGAGTGCACTATTATTGAAAATCGCAAGGCCTACACCGAGATACTGCTTGTTACTTTGCAGGATTTTCTATACGATCGCCACTACAGTGCCATCGACGCTTTGATTTTTTAGGTCTAAGGTGAACTCAGACCAGGCCATCTTGATAAAACTGAAAATACTCCTGATTTGTTGTATGTGGGAAAGAGTTAGTTTTCTCTTACATTTTTTCGTAATTTCATATTGAAGACTTTACAGCCAAAAACACTAGTAAAGTGTGAATTTCTCATAATAATCCATTCAATTAACACTAATCTTTAAATATTGTTGTGACAAGACTGACTTCGTGATATTGGGAGAAAAGGAGAAATTGGTAACAGTTGAGCAATATCTCCTTTTTCAACAATATTTTCAATTTTGTATAAGAATTGACTTACATTAATTTTCTTGATGCTACTTTTTTGTATGCAGATGATTTCAAAGTAGACAACCCCGGAAATATTATTATAATTTAAATCAGGTCATTTATAATTTAAACAATGACATTTTCTTTTAATTGTTCAAAGCTGTCTGATCATTACTGAATTAATCCTTTCCACATATAGACAGACGCTGTTTGATGCCTCTGCAGCAGACGACTTTTAAAAACATTGTGGCAAAGGGAGAAATTGCTCATGATGAGCAATTTCACCTTTTGCCACCATGTTTCAACTTTATTTTATGATCAAAGCCTTTTTGATTTCAAAGTCGTCTGCTGCATATTTGCTGTATGTGGGAAATGGTTTAACTTTTCTACTGCTTGACATATGTCAGGTGCAGGTCACAAAACTCTTTAACAATTAATGACCCTAAAAATTGACAAGATCAGAAAAAGAAATGATCTTAACCTGCAGCAGACGACTCTGAAAACATCTGGGCAAATATATGGTAAACCTTGATAAATGAAACTAAAATAATAAAATAAAATTGAAAACACAATGTAGCAAAAGTTTTGAGCAAACTCTCCTTTTGTAACAATGTTTTCAAAAGTCGTCTGCTGCAGGGTTGTCGGCATGCGTCTGCATGTTGGAAAGGGTTGAAGCCACCTGTGTCTGATAAAATATTCAGGCACATGTCTCAGCATGTTCATACATCAATTACCCTTTCCCACATACAACCAAATCTGCAGCAGATGACAACCTTTAAAAGATCTATGCAAAAATATGGAAAATCTCTATTTATGATTGAAAGTATGATTAATTGAGTACAATTTAAAAGCCCAATTTCATCTATCACCATATTCTTGTTTTTCATAAGTGGTCTGCTGCAGACATGTCCAAATATGTGTGCAGATAGAAAGGGTTAAGGAATGCATGTTGATGAATTTTTAAGTTGATAATTGATTTACTTTTTTTCTAAACAATTAGTGTTACAGAACATTTTCATAACCCTTTACCACATGTTTTATTTGTTTTATTGGGGGTTTTAAGACGTTTTCAACATTATTTCAGTTATATCGCGGCGACAGTTCACTTAATCATGATCCCTGGGTAAACAAACCATTACAAGGCTAGGAAATGTGCCTTGACCAAGGACACTCCACCGTGACCTTCGTGCCACAACTGGAGATCGAACCCGGGACGCCCAGTTTCAAATCCCCAACGCTAGACCACTCGACCACGGCGGATTCCCACATGTACATGCAAAATTTAATGTAGTTTAACATTATATTGCATAAAAATATAAAATTACCCTATTGCCACAATGTTTTCAACTCAATTAAAAATACATTTTTTTCATTTATAGAGATTTTCCTTTTATTGCCTAGCTTAGTAGCTAAATATTAACATACTTGTAAAGTTAATTATCTGCTGAAGATTTTCTGTATGTGAAAAAGGGTCAACTTATTTCTAATCAATTCAATTGCCATCATAAAGGATAAACAACTGATGTGAAAAAGGGTCAACTTATTTCTAATCAATTCAATTGCCATCATAAAGGATAAACAACTGATGTGATCAATATTCCTGTATCATATTTCACTGCTATCAAATTTTCCTATTATTGCAAAAAATAATTGTCCACTGACTCATTTGGACAGCTTTTGGCAAAAAAGGAGATATAAGGTGCCTCATGTGAATGTGAATGAAATTGTTTAATTAACCCTTTCCCTCATATAGACGCTTTCTGACGCCTCTGCAGCGGACTGCTTTTTAAAACGAGCAATTTCTCCTTTTGCCACAATGTTTTCCACTTTTATTCAATTACAGAGATTTTCCATTAATTTTGTAGATAAAAAATGTTCAAGTCGTCTGCAACTTTTAAATACCAACCAACCTTCTGGGGCTCAAGATTGTCTCCAATCCTTCGAACACATTATGGTTCAAGCAAGGCTCAGACTTTGGCTGTCCTACGGATTGAATATTGACTGTCACAGTCACGTGACAGGTCAGTTAACCCTTTCCCAAAAAACAACAATTCTGCGTAAAGACAACTTTGAAATCATCAAGGCAACACAATGAAACATTTCAATAAATGAAAGGGTAATTATTAACACTTTCCCTCATACGACAATTCTGCAGCAGACGACTTTGAACATATTTTGTCAGATGGATAACCTATGACTAAAAGTGGAAAACATAGTGGCAAAAGGAGAAATTGCACGTTCTGTGCAATTTCTTCTTTTGTCACTATGTTTTCAAAACGCCGTCTGCTTTAACCCTTTCCCTCAGACGACAATTCTGCAGCAGACGACTTCGGACATATTTTGTCAAAAAATGGAATATCTCTATAAATGAATGGATAACCTATGACTAAAAGTGGAAAACATTGTGGCAAAAGGGGAAATTGCTCGTTTTGAGCAATTTCTTCTTTTGTCGCTATGTTTTCAAAAACCTGTCTGCTGCAGAGGCGTCAGAAAGCATCTATATGAGGGAAAGGGTTAAATACAGTTCAAAAAGTTGTGGCAAAAGGAACAAGAGTGCCGTCCTATCACATAATAAGCCCTGACCCATCAGGGAGACATAATTCAGGAATGACCAAACTGCGTCTTGATTCAAAAAGTAATTCCAACTGAGAAAAAGAATTAAATTTTCTGAACTTACAAGTCGTGTAAAACCAAATTCACTGAAAAGTTATAAATATCAACACAAACTTTGTTATGGTAAGCAATAATTATTACTCCTTTTGCACAATGTTTTCAAAAGCCCACTGCCGTATATTGATGCATCAAAATGTGACCGCAAGTGTAAAAGTGTTAACAAGTTTTAACCCTTTCCCTCATTATAGACATTTTCTGATGCCTCTGCAGCAGATGACTTTAGAAAACATTGTGGCAAAAGGATAAATTGCCCGTAACGAGCCATTTCTCTTTTTGCGACAATATTCCTTGGACTTCATTCAATAACCTTTCTTTCCTTCATTTCTCAATTTTTTGCTTGAATGTTTTCAATCATCTGTTGCCAATTTACTGTATGTGGGAAAGGGTAAAGTAGTAAAATGTCTTGACTGTAACTTTAACTTTATTAATATTCCAACAAAAGACACAATTTTTTAAACTAACCAGCAGTAAATATCCAGCCACTGATTAAAAAGTCCCAACACAAAGTGACAAAGTATATCAACATCACAGTAGATATCACATTCTTATCATATCTTAATAACCCTGATGACTAAATAGTACCGAAATCATTGAACATATCATTGATTAAAGCCCCAATAATAATAGTACCGGTAATAAAATTGTGACGAACTGTAAAACCCATTGAACAATGCATTATAAAACCACAAACATTTAAGGGTTAACCCTTTTCCCCGACATAGAAAACTTTTCAGACAAATTTGGAAACACTTCCAATTTTCCTGATGTTGCATTTGCAGTTCTACATGTATCATGATATAATAATATTATAAGGAAAAGTTTAAAGAGTCTCTGTCGTCAAAATTGCAGCAGACAACATAGTAGTCATCTGGCCAAAAATGTAAGAAATTCCTTTAACCCTTTCCCTCATACGACAATTCTGCAGCAGACCGACTTTAAACGTGTTTTGTCAAAACATAGAAAATCTCCATAATTGAATGAACCTATGACAAAAAGTGGAAAACATTGTGGCAAAGGAGAAATTGCACAAAACGAAATTGCACGTTTTGTGCAATTTCTTCTTTTGTCTCTATGTTTTCAAAAAGCTGTCTGCTGCAGAGGGGTCTATATAAGGGAAAGGGTTAACCCTTTCCCTGATATAGACACTTTCGGTCGCCTAACTCTATTAAATTATTGTACCTTCATTTGAAGGGAGTTTCCCTCCAAAAAAGTGGGTATGTTTTCAAAGTCGTCTGCTTAGTTTAAACTTATTTATTTTACATCGATTGCGAAACAAGCCTTGGGCTTAGATTAATCACGCTCGATGTCTGCTTCCTGGAGACTTCACCAGTACTCGCGCCGTTTGTGTGGAAAAATCCCAAAGTCAGGACCCGCTCATCACGGGACTCGAACCAGGGACCTTTGATACGAGAGGCCGACGCTCTACCTCTGCACCACTGTCTTCCACTGTCTTCTGCTGCAGATGTGTTGTATGTGGGAAAGGGTTAAAAGAAAGTATAACCATTAAAAAGAGTTAAAGACATTTTGTCAAAAGGAGCTTTTTGCCAAATTGTTTTTAAAAGTTGTCTGCTGCAGATGCGTCTAGACTAAAGGAGTCTATAAGTTGAAAAGGATTTAAAAAGGATATATTGTAGATAGATATAAGCCAAAAGGCAGTTAAGGGTCTGAATATCATAGCTATGAATCACTACAAAAATCCACATAATATTTAATTCCTTGTATAAACTTCTATAAACTGTTTACTTTTCCCCCAATGATAGGTATAGTTTTGTCCCCTTATAATGTAACCCTTTCCACATACAGACACTTTCAGATGTAGCAGATGCCTTTTGGAAACATTGTGACAAAGGGGGAAATGGCTCATTATTAAATGATCAATTTCTCCATTGGTGCTCCATTGAATTCAACTCTATTCCATTATCATACTTTCATTTAGAGAGCTTTTCCTTAATTTTGAGTTGATCATTTCAAAGTTATCTGTTGCAGATTTATTGTATGAGGGAAAGGGTTAAAAAGAATAATTTCTAGATTACTTTTCATGTTTAACCACTTGCCACATACAACAAATCTGCGCAAAATTTCTACTCAAAAATAGGAAAAAATCTCTACTATTGTAGGTTTAATTACTGAAAAAAGTTGAAAACTTTGTGGCAAAAGGAGAAATTGCTTGTTTTGAGCAATTTCTTCTTTTTGTAACAATGTCTTCAAAGGGAAAGGGTCATTTCTTTTACTGATACAGTAGACCTGACCCTATACTGACGGCACAGCCTTCACAAAATCAGTTCTAGCTGTCAAATCTCAAAAGTTGGTCTGGTATTAAAAATGAAGTTTTTTAAAGTAAAACATATTTTTATTAGAAAATACTTACCAGTCATTTAATACCTGATATATCATCTCTATACACCTTAATTATCCAAAAAAAACGCCCACGTTAGCATATCCCTCACGTATCCGTGACATACACGGCCGCCCGGAAGTACAGGCGCGCACGTGAGCGGGTAGTCACTTTTCATTCACCGTTAAGTATTGGTGACGACGCGGGGTTGGGAGGTGGGACTCTATAAATGACTGGTAAGTATTTTCTAATAAAAATATGTTTTACTTTAAAAAACTTCATTTTTATATCAAAAATACATTACCAGTCATTTAATACCTGATGACTTCGTAGCATAGGACGGGAGGTTCGACCAATACTTACTGTCGTTCCAGGTACGTAGTAGTATATTATTCCATATTTTTCAGAACAAACATACTTGATTCCAACGGTAGTATAAAGTGATAGTGGAGATTGAATACAGTTTCAATCAGTATTCACTTTATTTATGTGTTGGATTATAATAATTAGCGAACAACTCGCTGAGAAGCCACAAGGGGACCCAGAGAGAACAAGTTATCTGACTGACTAGCCATAGAACGTAAGTAGAAAGACGAAAAGGTAGATTGCGACTTCCATACTGCCGCTTGAAGAATCTCTTCAAGAGGAACATTATTAGAGAATGCCCAACTTGTAGAGAGAGCTCTAACCTCGTGCGGACGAATCCGCAGAAACGAGAGATCTCGACTAGACAGGTCTTTATAAGCTAATTTTATAGTAATAGATATCCAGCGGGAAATAGATGCCGCCGAAATATCTTTACAACCTATAAGAGGAAGAAATAACCTCTTTCTCCGACCCCGAGTCCCTTCAACTCTCTTAAGATAATGCTTAAGAGACCTAACGGGACAAAGGGTTCTGTCGGAATCAGAAGGACCACAGGTCGCCGAAAGGCTGGGAACTGTGATCGGCGAAGGTGAAACCGAAGGTAACTGGTTTTTAGCCAGGAACCCCGGTTGACAGAGTAGAGTAAAAGAGCCATCAGACTCATTGAATCTGATGTGCCCTGTTTCTACTGAAAGAGCATGTAATTCGCTCCTTCGACGAGCTGTAGCGAAAGCTAAAAGAAAGACGGTTTTATAAGTTAGAAACTTTAAAGACGCCGATACTAGAGGCTCGTATGGAGCTCTAGTAAGCGACCAAAGGACGCAAGACAAATCCCATTTTAGAGTTAAACTCCTACAAACGGGTTTCTCTAATTCGAACGAGCGTATAAGTTCCGAGAGAAACGGATTTGAACCGATACTCTCTCCCCCAATGAACTTAAACGTGTTCGATAACATAGAACGGTAGCCTTTCACCGTACTAATTGCCAGTTGTTTTTCTTCGAAAAGAAAAAGAAGGAAATCGGCAATCCGAGTTACAGAGGGACACTCCGGATTGACCGACCTTGTACCACACCAATCTGAGAAAACTCTCCACTTGGAATCATAAACGATTCTAGTGGATCGTCTTCTTGATTGTGCGATACGAGAGGCAACTTTTTGAGAAAAGTTTCTCTCTCGGACAGAACGCTTGATAATGTCCAGGCGTGAAGATGTAGCATTGCCAGGTTGGGATGAAGACGCCGACCTGGTTGCTGAAACAGTACGTCTTCTCGAATAGGAAGTCGTATTGGATTTGCCGAGAGACAGGCCAGGAGGTCGCTGAACCACGACCTCTAGGGCCAACAGGGTGCTATCAACAGTATTTTGCACTGTTGCGAGCGAAGAACCTTTTGAAGTACGATCGGAACCAGTATGAACGGGGGAAACGCATACCCGAACAGGATGTTCCAATCGAGGGTCAGTGCGTCCACTGCCCAAGCTGCAGGATTGTACATCGGGGATACATAAAGTGGCAGCCGATGATTGACTCTGGTGGCGAAAAGATCCACCAGGGGTGTCCCGATCCGCATGAACACTGAGTTCAACACACTCTGGTTCAATGTCCATTCCGCCGGAAGAATTTTGTTCTGGCGGGATAGACTGTCTGCTAAGACATTTAGACGACCTGGGACGTGTTTTACTAGAAGTACTAACGACGTCGCCTGACACCAAAGGAGTAACTTCCAAGTCTCTAAAAAGAGAAGATGGGAGTGCGTTCCTCCTTGCCTGCGAATGTACGACACAACAGTAGTATTGTCCGTCGACAACAAAACAGTTTTGTTCGCAACGGAGGCAGCGAACTGATTGAGGGCTAGCAGGACTGCCCTCAGTTCCAAGTTGTTTATGTGAAAACACTTCTCCTCCGCTGTCCACATGCCCTGGGCTGTTAGGCCCTGCGGCTCTAAATGAGCTCCCCAACCCGCAGCACTGGCATCTGTAAATAGGTACAGATCCGGAGGTGGTGTGAGTAAGGGTACCCCTTGTTGATAGATTAACGGATCCAGCCACCACCGAAGGTGGGACTTGAAGAAATCCGTCAGAGCTATCTCCTGATCCAGTGAGTCCACAGACGGACGCCACCGGGACAGAAAAAGAAACTGAAGGGGTCGCATGTGGAGCCTTCCTAGAAAGACTAGGTCGGCTGCTGCACTCAGGGAACCCAGAAGTGACAGCATGGATCGGGCTGTTACCGCAGCCTGTTCCAGTGCGAGACCGATTTTCTGTAAAAGAGAATCGACTCTGTCCGAAGGTACTTGAATTACCGCTAAGTCGGTGAGAAACGTCATACCCACGAACGTGAACCTCTTTGACGGAATTAATTCCGACTTCTGCGTGTTGGGTATTAAACCCAATCGCAGAATGGTCCGCCAGGCTAGGGACAGATCGTGAAGTAAAAGTACACGATCCGTCCTGTGGAGAAGCCAATCGTCGAAGTATTGAAGAAGTTGGGGTCCTTTCCTGCGAAGGTAGGCTCCCACAACACTGATTATCTTCGTAAACACTCGAGGGGCGGACTTGAGGCCGAAGGGAAGAGCCCTGAATTGGAACACTTCTCCCTCTATCACAAACCGAAGGTATTTCCTCGAGGAGGACGCTATCGGGATGTGATAATAGGCGTCTGTTAGATCTAGAGAGACCGCCCAGTCGCCTTTCCGAATTGCTACTCGGATGGAGCGGGTCGACTCCATTTTGAATTTCTCGACCGGAATCAATAGATTTAGCGCAGATAAATCTATAACCGGTCTCCACCTGCCGTCTTTCTTCGGAACAAGAAAAAGACGGCTGTAGAAACCCCGAGAATTGGGGTTGAGAACCCTCTCTATGGCATTCTTTTTCAGAAGTGATGAAATCACCTCCGACATGGCCGGATGACGTGATGACATGTCGATCGGCACGCTTGTCAGAGGAGGGGGGGAAATGAAGGGAATCAGATACCCTTCGTGTATCACAGATAAAATCCAACGATCCTCTGTGATACTTTCCCACTCCTCCGTGAAAAATGACAGGCGGCCCCCGACTGCAATCTCCGACCTTGGGATTGTCATAGAGAGGAGCGAATCCCTAGGGCTGCGGCTTCGGGTTCGTGTTAACTCTAGCGGGCTGCCGATGCTTAGTACCCTGATAAGGGCGCTTCGGTTTAGCCGCTTTTTGACCCGTGGAAGGGGTTTGTTTAGGCTGAAACGCCTTTACATCCCGTTTTGGCTTCTTTGCTGGGTTGGGTTTCTTAGAACTACCCACATTCGCAGAATACGCTGAACGTTTCTGGCCCTGCGCAAAAGCCTTAGCTGCGTTCGCCGAAAGGCGTCGAGACTGTTCTGACGCATCAGCAACCGTCACTGCAGCAATCCTTCCATCAAAGAGTTGTTTCGACTCCAATGGTGCGGCCCTCAGGCTGTCCTTGCTAGCACTTAGCAATGAGTTAGGAGCAGCTAGCACTGCGTCCCTCCTCATGGACAGTATCTCTGTGGCGGTCTGAAGATTCAGTGCCATGAGATGCCTGTTGCCTGTGTCGAAAGCTTCGAGAATTCTGTTAGCCCCTAGGCTAGAGATATTCTCCTCTTTTAACAACAAAGACAGAGCGACTGCGAAATGGTTGTCATGAGATGACAACATTACACCCAGTCTTGCTCTGGCCTCCCACTTCTCTAGAGTCTTAGAAGAGACTTGAACAGAAGCGGGTGCAGTTAACCCCAGTTTAGCTGCATCCCCGTCTAAAGCTGGCACTTTGACAGGGAAGAACTCCTTAGACGTGGAATACGCTTTAGGATTGACCCATTCCTTAGAAATGGGTACTGGGACCGACCAGCCTGAAGGCAAAGCCTCTAGAGACCTGGTCGACTGCAATTGGTCTAACAACCTGCCCAAGTTGTTAGCTTGAGGAAGTAATTGCACTGGCGTAAAAGCCTGTACATTCAGTTCCTCTAGGCTCGAAAGGTTTTTCCGACGTGGGGGAGCGTCAACCTTAGGGCATAAAGCATTCGGCACCACCCGAAATACTTCGTCAATAGCCTGCTGAAAAGACCAGCGCTCTACAGTTTTGTTTGTTTGTTTGGAGTTTAACGCCGCTTTCAACAGCTTTGGTCATATCATGGCGGTCAGTGCACCTACCCATGTTTTCCTGGCTTTCCCACACCAGTACTTGCACAACATTCTTTCGAAGCCACTGACTACTTTCTCACATAAATCAGAGGTGAGAGGCAATGGGAAAAATCGCCCGAAAGAATGTTCGCCTCAACCGGGTATCGAACCTGTGACCTACAGATCACAAGTCAGATACGCTACCAACTGAGCTACCCGGCCGGGTCTACAGCTGGCTCCTCATCGGAAGGAGACCTATTTCCCTCATCATCTCCTCTCCGGTTGCCCGGTGACCTGACGTGCCTCGGTATTTGGGTTTTGTTGCTCAGCCCAACAAAACCCAGGTTGACTATGCATAGGCAGGAGTGAAGCTGCACTATACAAAGTCTCCGGAACACTACGTCCCCCGACGTAGGTAACCGGTACTCTGCAGCTGTCCGAAGACAGCTGTAGCTCAGAGTATGGTGTCGGATTGGTACAACTCATGCGGTTATCCCGGAAAGCTACCAAAGGCACTCCTTCTTTCGAAGGCCCAGCCCTGACACCAGGCGACAGATGGTGAGGTTCAGCGGTTAAATGATCCAGCTGAGCATTTTCCCCGCTGTTTCCGTACGGTTTCTGAAGTTTCCCGACGGAGCAACTCTCACCCAAAGCTACCATCCGAATTTCCTCAGCGCGCGGAAAAACGGCTGTGTTGAGCGGAGAAGAAGGCTCAGCATTGCCCTTCGACTCGCTGAACACCGTTGCAGAGTCCGGTTGGGAGAACCCCTCGAACTCTGCCTCACTCGATGAAGATAAAGGCACCCTCTTAGGGGTCTTCTTTATCTTCCTGCTTTTACGAGTCTTACTCTGCACGACCTTTTTCCAAATGGAAATAGGCCATGTCGAGCAGTACTCGCAAGGTGAAGCCTGTGTGCATTTGGTGCACACAACGCAGGTCGGATGCGAATCCCATAGGTGCACAGCATGACCACATGGGCTCCGCATCCCTTCACCAGTAATTGACATTGACATAATTCAAAATACTCACCAAACAGTAAATAATCCGTATATAATCCGTTTATAATCCGTTTTTATATATCCACACCACGGGGACACCGGTAGCTTGGACACGTATTTGAAATAAATTTTGTTTCAAAAAAATTTCACAAATATTGAATAGAACAGTCAATAATTCATACAGCAATAGTTAATGTACTATCGCTAACAGGGTAGGGAAAAAAGTATTGAAAACCGCAAGACTTCCGCACCCGAAGACGGTAACTGAAATTAGCGGGTGGGGTAATCCACGTGCTTCTCAGATAATCGTCCGCTACAAAACAATAAATACAGCAATAAAGTAAATAATTTACGGCTGTGACGTTAATGCAGAAAAAATATCTTTGGACAATTAAATGATTATAAGGCAGGGCCTTATAAAACAAAAGAGTTAATTGGAAGAAGAAATAATAATATAAATTTTTCTTATCGACTACTCCGGTGAATCCAAAAATGAAAAGTGACTACCCGCTCACGTGCGCGCCTGTACTTCCGGGCGGCCGTGTATGTCACGGATACGTGAGGGATATGCTAACGTGGGCGTTTTTTTTGGATAATTAAGGTGTATAGAGATGATATATCAGGTATTAAATGACTGGTAATGTATTTTTGATATAAAAAAGACTGACTTAACTGTCTATTAATTAACCCTTTTCCACATACATTAAATATATAGCAGACAACTTTGAAACCATATTAGGCGTATATGTCAAAAATCTTTAATTAATAGGGTTTAATTATTAAATAAAGTTGAAAACCTTGTGGAATTGCTCATCATAAGCAATTTCTTCTTTTGCCACAATGATTTTCGAAAATCGTCTACTTCAGAGGCGTCAGAAAGCGTCTGTATGAGGACAAGGGTTAAAATTATCAAGAATACAGTACCATCTTGTTTCCAACCAATTTGATAAAGTTAATAAATTAAGTTCATAATTACGGTTAGTCCAGCTTTCTGTACTAGGAATGCGATTTTTTATTTTGACTGTTCGCATCCTAGTAGTCTCAATATTTTGCCGTTACATATTTCATTCGGATGCGAACAGTCAAAATATAACATCGCATTTAGAGTACAGAATCCTGGACTAGCATCCTAGTAGTTACAATGCAATATGTAACGGCGATATATTGAGACTAAATTACGGTTAGTCTCAATAATTATATTGCCGTTACATATTGCATATATATAGGATGCAAACAGTCAAAATATAAAATCGCATTCCTAGTACAGAAACCTGGACTAGATTACGGTAAATAAAAGTTTACTTACTTTTAAAAATATGCAGAATATCCTTTGCTTTAAAGTTATTCATACATCAACTTCAGACTCGGTAATGCATTATGATCCACACCACAGATTCAAATCAAACTCCTAAACAATACAGAAATTCAAAGAATGTAAAACAGACACGAAACATAATGTATATTATTCCAATGGTTTAAATGTCATCCATCTATCTACTCACATGCTCAGGTGTAAATAGTTATAAAGTAATAAATGTAAATAGACAGGCATGTCAACCAGCCAGTCTAAATATAGCACTTATGCAATCAGCTGTTTATGTTATATTTAACTACAACTTTTTTCTTCTTTAGGAAATGTCTCTAAAAACGGAAGGATAATTCTTAAACATCTTCCTGATATAGGCAACCTTTGACATATATATCTAAAGCAATGCCCTGATGCTTTTATAAAAATCGAGGAAAAAGTGGTCATAATGAACCATTTCTCCACTTTTCACCATGTATTCAACTCTTATCTCTAAACTTTGAAAACTTGTTATATGTTTGAAATTATAGAATATTTTAATAAATACCAATATTACTCTGCATTACACATCTTTTGAAAACGTTGTGTCTAGATGTTTTCAAAGTTGTATATTACGTTGGAAAGGGTTAACCCTTTCCCACATACAGACACTTTCTGAAAACTTTTTTAAAACATTGTGGCAAATGGAGAAATTGCTCATTTATAGAGGTTTTTCAGATTTTTGACATGTTATCTAAGTTGTCTGCTCATATTTGCTGTATGTGGGAAAGGGGGGTTAATGGCAGATTTTTACCATTTCTATTTTTAGCCCTGAGCACATACATAAAGGGATTTCACTTTTGCTCCAAGCATTATACAGAATGATGATGACATTCTACATTGAATAAACAATAGCAAATTTGTTTACCTGTTACCCTTAACCCCTTACCCACATAGAAACATTTTGCAGCAAACAACTTTGAAAGGTTTAGGCAAAAACATGAAATACCTAATAAATGAGAGTTTAACTATTGAATACTGTTGAAAACACTGTGGCAAAAGGAGAAATTGATTGTTTCGTCATGTTTTAAAAAGTCTTCTGCTGCAAAGGTTACAGAAATGCGTCTATATGAGGGAACAGGTTAATGCATCTGCATTCATGGAATATGCTTAATAGGGGTTTTTAACGTTGTTTTCAACAATTACTCAGTCATATCTCAATTCATGTGCTTCCTGGCTTTCCCACACCAGTACTCCACACAACTGGCTGCTTTTCCACATAGACTGTTAGCCCATTGGTGGTAGACGAGTGATGTTTGTCACAGTCACTTTTGTCAAACTTCCAAGAGAATGTTGGCTGAGTTAGGGGCCTAGGGCTTAAACTCACAACCCCTGGATTGAAAGCCGGCTTCGCTACTGACTGAGCTACCGGGTATATGTCGGCTAAATTATCTTGAAAATTAGACGGGCACTTTTATACAAATGGCAATATAAAGTTTCATCATTTTTCCCCTTTCTAATGCCACAATGTTTTGCAACCATTCAACATCCCTTGTCAGAACACTTTTTGTAGAGGGTCACTCAAGGAGTTATTTCTACCAAATTATCTTGGAATTGGACAAACTGATTCACTCAGAATAATTTTCAAGTTATCTGATGCAAAAGCAACCGAAGATCTACACAGAATTTAACAAAAAGGTCAGAAATTTACCTCTGGAACATCAGTGAAAATCAAATCTACTCTTTTGACTTCAGATATATACAGATAACACTGGTGACACTATTTCAACATTGAGATAAGAAGATCTTCGAGCTACAATATTACAACACAAAAATGGCCAAGACATGTTTGATGATCATTTGAAAAAAGAAACATTTAATTATACTACAACAAATCTTGTATAGATCTACATCATGGTTTTGAATGAAAATTATTTTGGACCTCTCTACTACAAGAAAATAAAAAGGTGTTTACATGAGGAAAGGGTTTATGCAATCTTTTTTAAATGCTGCAAATAAGTATGACATCATTGCACTTCAACTTTCTTTCTTTTTTAATGCGTATATTATTATATATATTCAAAATGGAAAATCCAATATTTGGATAAGAATGACAGGTATTCTAAAATAACTTAAAAGATTTGCATAAAACTGATTTCCACATTACCTGGATACTTCTATGATCATTTTACCTTTTCCATTTATACATATCGCCTTTACTCCATTACCAAACTTCACTTTCATTTAACCCTTTTACTCATATAGATCTAAATGCTTTTGGACGCCTCTGCAGCAGACGGCTTTTTGAAAACATAGTGACAAAAGAAGAAATTGCACAAAACGTGCAATTTCTCCTTTTGCCACAATGTTTTCCACTTCTAGTCATAGGTTATCCATTCAATTATGGAGATTTTCTATGTTTTGACAAAAAACGTTCAAAGTCGTCTGCTGCAGAATTGTCGTATGAGGGAAAGGGTTAACTATCCTTTTCCAAATACACAAACAAATCTGCAGCAGAGTGTAACTTGACCAAAACAAATGGAAATCAATCTGATGAATCATAATAGTATAATTATTGAATGGAGTTGACAACATTGTGGCAAAAGTAGAGATTGAGCAATATATAATATTACAATGTTTTCGAATGGTTGTCAATGGTAAATGCATCAAATTGCGTCTGCAAGATGGAAAGGGCTTACATTTTCACTAATAATAAGGAAAACTTACAAGGAAAATACAATCTAACATTTCGAAAATATATAGGAAATAAAATTGTGTAACAGTGTTGAAAGCATTATTGGAAAAGGAGAAATTATTTGTGTTTACCAAATTTTCCTTTTACCACAATATTTTAAAAAATATTAAGGATAGGATTAATTGTAGTAATTAACTGCAATTACAGTAGTAAAGATTCAAAACTGTCTTTCAAACAAAAATATAAATAAGGGCACCGCAAAGCAGATGCATCCCCTCGCCATATACTAACTGTATACCAAGTTTGGTTAAGATCGATCGAAGGATGTTCAGTGTAGCATGGTCACAAGGTTGTTACGGACGGACGCGGAATAGTCAAAGTCCAATTTTGACCTTGACCTTTAACGTATGAAAATAAATAGACTTCTAAACCTTGCCATATACTAACTGTATACCAAGTTTGGTTAAGATCGGTCAAAGGATGTTCAGTGTAGAGTGGTCACAATGTTGTTGATATGGGAAAATAGTCAGTCCAATTTTGACCTTGACGTTTAACCTATGACCTTGAAAATAAATAGGCTTCTAGACCTTGCCATATACTAACTGTATACAAAGTTTGGTTAAGATCGGTCAAAGGATGTTCAGTCTAGAGTGGTCACAAGGTTGTTACAGACGGACGCGCAGACAAACGAACAAACGGACAGCCCTGTTACTATATCCCCTCGCAAACATCGTTAGCCGAGGGGATAATTATGTCTAATTAACACATAGATACTTTTTCTGTTGCCTCTACAGAACAATAGATCACTTTTGAAAAGGTTGTGGCAATTTCCACTTTGGCCAAAATGTTTTCAACGTAATTCAATAACTGTTCTTTAGTTTATAGTTTCCATTTTTTTACTTCATTTTTACAAAGACATAATTTATGCTGCAGATATGTTGTTTGTGGAATAGAGTTACTGTAATGAAACCATTGCTTTGAGTTTTCATTCGAATTGTATCACATGCTTCTTGTTTTTTACCGGCTCGGCCAACTTTCTATCCGATGTTTGACAAAAGTCATTGCGACATGCGTCATTCGTCTTCCACCAATGGGCTAAGTCTATGTGGAAAAGCAGTCAGTTGCTTGAGAAGATTGTTGTGTGGAGTACTGGTGTGCAAAAACCAGGAAACATATGAGTAGGTGAACTGGCCGCCGTGATATGACTGAGAAATTGTTAAAAACGGCGTTAAACCCCAATCAATCAATCAATCAATCTTGTTTTTTACAAGTTTAAACAATTTGAACAACATAGTATTTTAGTAAATTAAACTATAACTAGAAAGTAACCTTTCCTATATGCAGACGCATGTGAAAAAGACGAGAAAAAATCTATAAATTTAAGTATAAAAACTGATATAAACGTTGTAGCAAAAGGTCGTACTCAGTAATTGCTAATAAGAGCAATTTCCCATTTTGCTACAATGTTTTCTAAAGTTGTCTGATTCAGATGCATCAAAATGCATAGATCTACAAGCTGCAATGATTAAATAAACATCCTCTGAATATCCATTAAATATAGGGGGCCTCATGGGGATTCTTTTTGGCTTTGATCCAATTAGTTTTAACCCTTTCCCTCATATAGACGCTTTCTGACACCTCTTCGGCTTACGACTTTTTGACAACATGGTGACAAAAGAAGAAAATACACAAAACAAGCAATTTCTCCTTTTGTCACCATGTTTTCAACTCTAATCAGTTTTTGTACTTTCATTTAAAGGGAGTTTCCAATTTTTTTCGGGTATATTTTCAAATTCGTCTGCTGCAGATTTGTTGTATGTGGGAAAGGGTTAAAGAATAAGTACTAAATAGTTAATGATAATAACTTGTTTGTTGCATAATCCATTGTGCATAGATAGTATACGGGCCTGTCCATGGAAAAAGGTCTAGATTGGCTTTTGTGAACAGTGCAGTGTTCATCCACAGTCTAATCAAGATCTACACTGTTCATATTACAGCGATTTTTTTCCTTCTTTAGCTGGTACCGTTTAACGGACCCATTCACAATTCTGGCCAAAAGGGTCCGTCAATTCACAATTCTGGCCGACTAGCCTAATTTTAACTTTGTAACTAGCTTTTCTGACAAAATCAAAAACATTCTTGGCCCGTCGCTGTTGTTTACAATTTAAAACAAATCGCAACATTTCTCAGTGCCGTATATCCATTCAGGTGTCGCAATTATTTATCGGAAACAAATATTTAACGAAATAATTATATTTCTTATTCGTACAATAAGTATTGGGAGTTGGGTGATATTTCGTTTATTTATTTTTTACCCATTTCGACTTGTCGACTTAACCACGTGTTTTTAAGAAAAAACATGGCGTCCGACGAAATTTTCGCTGATGTGAATTGGATTTTCATGTATTTAAATGGTAACTGCATATTTTCTAGATTCAATTTAATGTTAAATATGATTTATTAATAGCTGCCTATGATGTTAACAGCGGATAAATGAGAACAAAATTACTTATTAAAGACGCATGCATTTATAACTAAAGCGTCTAGATGATTACGATAAAAACGATTTGACAATGTCGAGATATAATAAATATTATCAGAAAAAACTACCATCAGCGCTATAAAACGATCAATTATTTGGTAAGGCACAATTGGACACTAGCCATGATACTGAGCAGCGTACAGGACATTCACCAGGGTTATGCATGGAAACAGTTTTAACTGTCTAAACCCAACTAGAATTAGGGTCCGTATCGCCTACATCTGAATCTCAAACCGTATCCCCTGCTACTCAAACTGACGATTTAGTGATCGTAGCTAGTAATGCAAGCCTCAACACAGACAGCGGCTTATTATTAAGTTACATAGCTGTAATATTTAAATTCACAATTTTATGGAAACAACAACACTATTTTTCACAATTTCCCTGAAAGTCTTTATAAGCGTTAATCATTTTACTTGGTAAACAATAGAAATTTAGGTGCCATTGCTCGTTCTGAGCAATGGCACCTAAATTTGCAATTGTTTACAAAGGGGTCAAAATTGCCCCTAAACCAGGGTTTTCAAATAGGTTTTTAGTTACAACCGTTACACGCCAAGCCCTCGAGGACAGCCTCAAGTTCATTTTTTTTTAGGAAGAAACATCAGCAGATGCCCAACCAACTTCAAGTCCTAATGCTATGTAAACCACCTTGTTTCGCAAGACCTACACTAGAATAAGCATCGGCTTAGCACAGAAAGAAATTAAACACATATTGAGGCAGTTCAACAGCAAATTATTTCACTGGATATTACAATCATTCAAGTAACATCCAAGTCAATAGTTTGATTGATTAGGTTTTAACGCAATTTTCAACACATTTTTGGTCATATCAAGGTGGCTAAATCACCTACTTGTGAATGTGTTTCCTGGCTTTCCCACATCAGACTTTCTTAGCAACTAGCTAATCTTCCACATAGACTGTTAGCCCATTGGTGGAAGATCAATGATGATTGCCAAAGTGACTTTTGTCAAATATCGGAAAGAAATTAAGAATGTTGGCCAAGCTGGGTTCAAACTCACAACCTGGCAGGGTTTGACAGCCTGCATTGCTACCAACTGAGCTACCAACTGAGCTACCGGGGCTCAGGTAACAACCACGCTACAGCGATTCCAGCAGTAGCCACTTCAGAATACAGTCAAGGTTGTGGTGGTATACAACATAGTTCACAATCTACTACTGACGGTCATATCAGCCAATACCTACTTCCAAAAGTCAACATTGAGAACTAGCCACCAGCATCTCGAGGGCTTGGCGTGAAACGGTTGTAACTAAAAACCTATTTTGAAAACCCTGGTTTAGGGGCAATTTTGACCCCTTTGTAAACAATGCAAATTTAGGTGCCATTGCTCAGAACGAGCAATGGCACCTAAATTTCCATTGTTTACCAAGAAAAATGATTTAACGCTTTTAAGACTTGATGGCAAGGTGATTAACCTTGGTAAAAAAAATACCAATTTTAGTTACAACCGTTTCACGCCAAGCCCTCGAATTCTATGCTTCTAAACCACATGTGAGTATGTACAGCATCACTTCTGCCCACTAACCATGTGTGAAACCAAATTGCATAGGATATTGGTCCAGAAAGTCTGGAAAGATTTAAATCTGACTAGGCTCCATGTAATGAAACCTTCAGTTTTAACATTAAAAGAACTTCAACCCACACGGTCACCTTAACCCTTTCCCTCATATAGACGCTTTCTGATGCCTCTGCAGCAAACGGCTATTTGAAAACTTAGTGACAAAAGAAAAAATTGCACAAAACGTACAATTTCTCCTTTTGCCACAATGTTTTCAACTTTTAGTCATAGGTTATCCATTCAATTATAAAGATTTTCTATTTTTTGGCAAAACATTTTCAAAGTCGTCTGCTGCAGAATTGTCGTATGAGGGAAAGGGTTAACACACACACATATGCATATGAAAATACTTGATTGAAAGGTTTTGCACTAAATTTCTTATTTAGAACATGAATATAGAGGCCAGAGGACTAGATTAAAGGGAGTCAACTAATCTTTCCCCCACACTGTCCCTTTTAACCCTTTCCCTCATATAGACGCTTTCTGACACCCTCATATAGACGCTTTCTGACACCTCTGCAGCAGACAGCTTTTCGAAAACATAGTGACAAAAGAAGAAATTGTTCAGAACGAGCAATTCCTCCTTTTGACACAATGTTTTCCACTTTAAGTTATAGGTTATCCATTTTTTTATAGAGATTTTCCATATTTTGACAAAAATGTTCAAAGTCGTCTGCTGCAGAATTGTTGTATGAGGGAAAGGGTTAATACTAAACCAAACCCTGTGCCATAACATAGGGTTTGAGTATCAAATATTAGTGTTTTAGACAATCTAGAGCTGTGTAGAGGATATTATTATAGTATAATTTAATTCTACAGAACGTGTCAACCAAAACCTCATTATTCAAAAATGTACATGCATGAAAAGATTACTTACTACAACTCGTGTTTCATCCTTACAAGTCGATAGTTTTTCTTCTTGACTATATCCGAAATAGTATTGTGCTCCGAGTACTACTACACAACATGCTTTTCCGGCTAAAAGAAAAATCAATAACTGACAAAAGAGGAAGTCGAAATATTTTGAAAATATATTAGGACATTAATGTTTTTGCTGGTTTTTGTTTACTATAAAGAAATTGAATTATTTAAGACTAACGCGCTTAAGCTTTGCTGAAAAAGGCATATTTTATTCTTTCTTTCTTCTTTCAATCCGGAAGTAGTTTTCTGCTCTAGGTGCTCTGTGTAAGATGATTTGTTGTTAGAATTACGCCTCGTTGACTTTCGTTATTTTAATATTACAGGGACAATATATTACATTTAATATAGTGTCCCTGACTATTATAACCATCCTAACTGTCATAAACTTGGTTTCTGGAGATTTCGTTTAACTACCATTTCGTCTAACGGATAATATCGTTGGACATTCCATTAAAAGTAAATGGGATAGAGATTTCGTCTAACCAGGGTGACTATATTACATTCATTATAGTCACCCTGGTCTAACTTATCGATTATAGTACAATATAATCTATATCGATAGGAAGGTGTTATATAGTAAGGTGTTAATTTACCGATTATAGTGAAAGACAACAAACAATTTCAATTAGTTTGAACATTTTATGATTTTAATTTGTAATTTGTAATTGAAATTGAATTAGCTGGCTGGTTGTTAGTTGATTATCTTCGTATCTGAAACGAAAATCAACAATTAAATCAATAGTTCATAACGGATGTTGGAGATTTCGTCTAACTACCATTTCGTCTAACTGATACTATAGAGTAAACGGGGTAGAGATTTCGTCTAACTTATAAACAAGAAGGATTATTATGTCTTATGTGTAGTATATAGTTAGAAGTTAAATATTATAATTGTTTATAAGCTCAGTTAATAAATTTGACTTATATATTTTACAATTTCAAACCAGTGTTTTATTTAGATATTTGAAGACTTTTTGCTCACTTATCCCTGGGACCTCTAATAAGTATTAGTTGTCCCAGCTTATCCCAAGCATCAAAAAGAAGACCGTGGACCTCGCGGTACCTTTTCCTGTGGAATCTGGTGAGGAGGAGGTTTTCCGACACGAGACGGACCTGGAGGTCTACAGTCTCAGACTCGACACGTAGAAAAGGAACGAGAACGTTAACCCCAAGATCTGCCCATCCAGCCCTTGAATTCATTCTTCTATGCCATCCTGAAATAAAAAAAAAAAGAATAAATGTATAAATACTTGAATAAATGATTTCCCGAAGTTTCACAATTTTCCTCAAATTTGATTAACCCTTTCCCACCTGCAGACGCAGATTTTTCAGGTTTTTGTCACCATGTTTTCAAAGTCGTCTCTGCAGATGTGTTGTTTGTTGGAAATGGTTAATTACAATACTTATATTTTATAATTTATGTTTAAGAATTGAAGGAAAAAATATTATACCTTCTACGTCTGACATTGTTTTTCCTGACAGTTAATTTCTCTACGGTAGCCACATCTGGTTTGTTATCCACGTACGCTTTTTTTATTCCACTACTTTAAGAAACGGTCCACCACGGTTTGCATAAAAAGAGCTTAAAAAGCGTCGGTAATATGTTCTGCTGGCAAGAACGGTAGAGCCATCACTTTTCGTAGGAAGTCGTACTTGTCTCCTTTGGTCATGTCCCTGACCCTGTGCTTTTCTGTAGACTCGCTGTACCCAATGAACCCAATTCAAAACACACCATTCATCATAGAAGGTGCGCGCCAATGATTATAATTAACAATAGTTTGACTGTTATAAGTGTTGACAATTAACTTACCAGCTTCAAAGTCTACCATTACCCATTCTACAAGCGGTTGCTGTATATGCCTACATTTAAACACCTGAAACAAATATATAATAGGTTTATGCCGGAATCTCACAGAATAGGTAAACGTTTTATTTAAATATTGCAATACAGATAGTGAATTTTGTTTTATTAGGGTTTTCCGCCGTTTTCAACATTATTTCAGTTATATCACAGCGACAGTTCACTAATTCATGATCCCTGGGTAAACAAACCAGTACTCCAAGGGCACTCCATCGTGACCGTCGTGCCGCGACTAGGGATCAAACCCGGGACGCCCAGTTTCAAATCCCCAACGCTAAACACTCGACCACGGCGGATTACAGATAGTGAACAAGGCCGTTTTGACCATATGCATCATGAAGCATCACTCGATAAATTACGCAGAGTCCATACTGTTTGATTACAAATCATTGTGATTGCAGTTTAATATTACCTTAATATAATCTCGCATAGATCGTCTCGAAATCAAAACGTACAGTAATAGGACTTGTTTCACGTTTTCTCCCTTCTTCACGTAGGCATGTATCGACATCAACTGGTAAAAAGGGTCTCGTCTGTCATGATTTGAATGGAGTCTGTTTGATCAAGATCTGATCTTCCAGCGAATGTTGTGTTCAACGCGCGAAGTGGGCGGTATGTATTCTGGTATTTCAGATGATACTACGGATGGATCTATAGTGGAATTGTGCACCTCCATGTCATAGGCCCTACACCGTTCACATTACCCGTCTAACTGTAGGTTACCCAGAACCGTGGCTTTGTACTGTGCTGATGTTACTCCGATAGTATCCCCTGTTGCTATATATTAAATTCATGCGCTTTTTAAATTTTTAACTACTTCATTGTGAATTATGAAATTGCGACTTTGAAATTTGATTCTATAAAAATCAACATTATAGGCATTAACACTAAACATGTATGATTAAAACCGACTGGCCATTCAATAGAAAACATTTTTTCTTTTAAATAATTAATTTCAACACAACACAATTAGAAGTATGCCGTCAATCATTTACGTAATAATTGAGTTAAAACAGTCGACACACAAGTAAAGTGCAATACACTATATAATTGAAAATGTTATGACAAAAAACATTAGCTAGGTAACGAATAAATAAAACCATCATATAGATGAAATTAACGTTTCTGGAACACATGGGGTTTTTCATTCAAGTCTCGTAGTTCCGGTAGCTCAGTCGGTAGCGACGCGGGCTGTCAATCCAGGGGTTGTGAGTTCGAATCCCGGCTCGGCCAACCTTCTTTCCGACGATTGACAAAAGCCAATGCGACATGCGTCATTCGTCTTCCACCACTGGGCTAAGTCTATGTGGAAAAGCAGCCAGTTGCTTGGGAAGATTGTTGTGTGGAGTACTGGTGTGAGAAAACCAGTGATGCATGAGTAGGTGAACTGGCCGCCGTGATATACCTGATAAATTGTTAAAAACGGCGTTAAACCCCAAACAATCAATCACTCATTGACAAAATATCTTCAAAGTCGTCTGATGCAGAAGTATAGTATGTTGGAAAGTGTTAATTACCTATCATTGGATCGTATTTTACGATCCTATATTACATGACAGCCTCCCCTCGATATATAGGAATCCGCTGTGGTCGAGTGGTTAGCGTCGGTTATTTCGAAACCGGGTGTACCGGGTTCGATCCCCAGTCGCGGCACTACGGTCATGGTGGAGTGCCCTTGGGCAAGGCACATTTTCTAGCCTAGTACTGGTTTGTTTACCCAGGGATCATGAATAATTAAATTTAATTGCGCGCTAAATGACCTTAGCTGTCGATGCGCCATAAAACAATATACATTCATTCATTCGATATAGAATCCGGCTATTGGAGAACAGTTTATACACAGACCAGTATGAACATCAATGCAGTCTGACCAAGATTTTCACTTTCTGCAAATTATTTACAAAAACCATTGTCAAATCTTGTGATGAATTGAAATGATTATTATACAATTCAAAGGCTTACCTGAACCACTGCTCTTCGCCGGTATTGATTGATTGATTGATTGAATGGGGTTAAACACCATTTTCAACACATTTTCATTCACAATCACGGCGGTCAGTTCACCTACCTATGTGTTGCAGGCCTTCTCACACCGGTAATCCACACACAAGTATTGACAAAAATACGCCTTGTCACAGTGACTTTTGTCAAACGTCGGAATGAATGTTAGCCGAGCTGTGCTTCGAACACACAATCCTTAGATTGGCAGCTCGCCTCGCTACCGACTGACCTACCGGGTCTCGGGGCTTTTCACTGATACTAACTTGAATCCTTTCAAAGTGACAAACTAATACATCAAGCTGGTAGGCACGTGGGATTCGCCTTTGAATAGTTTGCAAACTTCCGGCTCTAGCTCGGAAACCGGAGATCGGAGGTCTATCACGTAAATATCTTTTTGTAGCTCTTGAATGGCTCTTTTAGATGATGCAATACAATCGCTATCGAATACTACCACTGCAGCGCTAGGGGCGATTGAAGTCAAAAACGATTGTAAAAAGATACCCTATATTTGAAAGGCTACCATTTGGAAACAAAGGCCTAAATCAAAAATCGTAACGGATAGTTTTTTTTTAAATATCTCGAAGTATCTGTAACCGAAGTTTCAGCTCTCCACATTCAAAACTGTAGGAAAAGATAGAAAAATGGTTTGGGTTTTTAAACGCTTTTTTTTGCTAGCTGCATAGTAACGGGTGGGTCTTTAGCTTAGCTTAGCAACGAAACTCAAACGCGCACACCCTGAGCCCCCATGGTACCTGTTCACCAAGTTTCATCGGAATCAGCCCGTCGGTTTGGGCTGTGGAGCGTCGCTTTACTAACAAACAGACACAGGACAGACAGACAGACGGAAAAGCCAATCCCAACAATTAACACTCTTTCGAATTTCTGGACATCACTTATCGATCGAAATGGCTATACACATAGGAATCGTACGGAGCAATAGAAGGTGCATTTTTTGTTCGCAAAAGGTTTTGGAATCTGAATATCAACATCATGGCCATCTTTTCTCGATTTAAAAACTCATCATCTTCAAAAAGTAGTAATAGAGAATATTGTATTAATCATAATATTGTGTTTACTAATAACTAAAAATGATTTGCTTATGTATTCATTAACAATAATTCTTGGATACCTAAAAGTACTTCTCTGGAATATAAGAATTGATTTTTGAATTTGTTTATATAAATATATAAATCATGTAAATTAATATATGTTACGTCATTGAGCCATTTACGTGTAAATACTTGTAAATGGCCAATGGCACTCATACTTGCCGAATAAAATTGACTTGATTTCTAATGGAAAGTCTCTTAAATATGAAACATGACATGAAATATCCTATAAAACCAAATATTTTTAGCTGTTAAAATTAGCGACATGCCAGGAAGGTAAATATTACGGTACTTGTAGAGCGAATAGACGAATAATCGAAACCGCGTAGTCTGATTAACCCTTTCCCATTTGCAGACGCATTTCGTCACATCTGCATAGATGTAAAAGACGACTTTTAAAAACAATGTGGCAAATGGAGAAATTGCTCATATTCTAATAACCATAAAAGTTTTGGATAGGAAAACATGGCAGCACAGTCATATATAATACACATGTGCAAAAGTTAAGCATCATACAGTTTTCTTGAATATGTTCAAGTTTATCAAATGTCTACAGTTAGAATACAGACACATTACGACCACAGGTGCCAGTCTCGTTTAAAATCTAAAAATAGCATTTGACTGTATATTGATATATATACATGTAGTCAATTTATAGTCAAATTCTATTTTTAGATTTTAAACGAATGAATGTATATTGTTTTATGGCGCTTCGACAGCTAAGGTCATTTAGCGCGCAATTAAATTTAATTACTCATGATCCCTGGGTAAACAAACCAGTACTAGGCTAGAAAATGTGCCTTGCCTAAGGGCACTCCACCATGACCGTAGTGCCGCGACTGGGGATCGAACCCGGGACACCCGGTTTCGAAATCCCCGACGCTAACCACTCAACCACAGCGGATTCCTAGATAGATTTTAAACGAGACTGGCACCTGTGATTACGACTGAACTGTTTACAGATGATTTGTAGCATCATTTTACAAACAAATCTATCATCAAATTTCAAAATCCTGTTAGAGCTATTTATCACATTTCAATACCCAAAACATGTTTGCGTAAAATAATCTTTCTTTATGGTTCATATACTATAATAATTATGTATTTTCATATAATACCATATAAGCCTATATTTTTTGTAACACGTTCCTCCAAGTTTTCTCAAACGAAGACATTACGGTCATTATTATTATTGTATATGGACCCAATAGGTACACTGAAGACTCAGATGAGCCTGTGCATACGTATATTATTAATTTGTCGTCTTTATGACGTACATGCTGAACTGCATATTCTGACAACAAACGATAAGTGTAGCCCCACTGTAACTTCAAATGAAGTCCAGCCGGAGAGTCAAGAAGACCCCAAATTCGCTAGACGCGGATCGATTGTATGTACACGCAATCAGATCATGGTCTCAATTTTTATCCCGTCCGAGGGAAAACATACTTATTCACTTTTGAAAACAGTGTAGATCCAGATCAGCCTCTGCTTCAAATCAATATAGCCTGAACAAACTCAAAAACAAAAATTAATATTCTTAAATCTGGAAAGATTTCAAATTTGTTGGTAATGTTCAAAACAAAGGCTGATGAAATGTATGTAAAGAAAATAAAATGGAATAAAAAATGAAAATAAAATGAAAATAAAATGAAAATGAAAAACATAAATGAAAATAAAACATACAAAGACAAAATAATACTTGCCAAAATTAACAATTCCGCACAACCTGACCAATATCTATACTATTCACATACTACGCAGCCCATTTTACGTATTCTTCGTGCAACGCAGCCCGTTTTAGCGTATTCTACGTGTAACGCAGCCCGTTTTACGTTTTCTACGTGTGCCGCAGCTCTTTTAGCGTATTCTACGTGTGACGCAGCCCTTTTTAACGTATTCTACGTGTGCCATAGCCGCTTTTTACGTATTCTACGCGTTACGCAGCTCTTTAATCGTATTCTACGTGTAACGCAGCTCTTTTTACATTTTCTACGTGTGACGCAGCCCTTTTTACGTATTCTACATGTGACGCAGCTCTTTTTACATTTTCTACGTGTGACGCAGCCCTTTTTAAGTATTCTACGTGTGACGCAGCCCTTTTTACGTATTCTAGGTGTACCACAGCTTGGACATATTATCTTAACTTAGCATCGTTTCCAGCATTTATCTGTCCATGTTTTAAATCCGGGGAAGAAGTACTGAATTACAAAACCTTATTATTGCTGATACCAGTATGGAAAGTGGAGCATTCAGGGTTGTCAAATGTTTTTACGTAGCTATTTTTACCTACGTTTTAATGTGGGACAGATTCGTATTTTTGTTTCTGATTATTTTGTATACATCATCCCAGAAGCACCCCACTAGTATAAGACAGGTTTTCCGTTTCGTATGTTTGTACATACCCAATTTTACTATGATAGGGAGCCAACTTAAACATTAAAACGCAAACACATTGGTATTGCTACATAAAACATCTACTCAAAGAAACAACACCAATCACAAAGCCAAAAATGTATATATTTAATTGTTCGATGTAGTACGGTGTTGTCACTGTAGATAGGGTAATTTTAAAGGCATCTGATTTGGGCCTTTTTGCTGAGGCGTGGGCACATCCGTATATGAACTTGTGTTTTTTAAATAACTTTTACCCAAGCTGTGTGTGGGCACACCCCTTACATGTAGTTTTACCAAAACTGTGCTATACAATTACATTACTATCGTAAATAAATTTACTTTTAACCCTTTGCCTCACTGCAATAATGAAAGGAGTAATAAGCCTTAAAACAAACGAGTGTCCCTAAAAATCCCCGCACTCATAATCTCATATATGGGTTTAACAGGGTATTCAAAATATTCTAGGCAAAAATGGTAGGGTTCTCAGAATCCCCTCGATGGGTATTCAGAATCCCCTCAATAGAATTAACAGGGTATTCCGAATCCCCTCAGTCTAAGATCATGTATAATATTATAAAGCTAATATAAATTTAAATAAATTTAGATAAAGTACATCTTTCCTGTTTTATGTTTTTAATATAATGGCAACTTTGCAAGCAGTTTAATGTACAGTAATTTAAGTGATCACATCACAATTACCACTTAATTGCATGTAAATTCTCTAAAACATTGTACTTTATTGCATGACTTAAGATAATCATCTTAAATAATAAAGTTAATGGTGATCCTTTAATTAATGGTATTGCTCTTTATTTGCTGACTATTTATTTATATATTTGTATATGTCCCACTTACAGATATATACAACTTTTGATATCTTTTTAAAACATCGTGGAAAATTGAGAAATTACTTATACTGAACATTTTCTCTTTTTGTCTCAATTATTTCAAATAAATTAACAATTGACTACACTTTTAATTCAAGGGAGTTTTCATACTTTTAAGTGCAACAGAGTTTATGAATAATGATTAAAAATAATTTCAATGATTGAAATTACTTATTGTTTTATTTGTATTAAGTTTAATTTTATTTTTGCATTTGACACTTTTAATCTAGCCACCTTATTCCCCTACTCAACACCGTGTGTCTCCTAATAACAAAGACCAAGTGATGACAAATGTCATGCAGTAACTGAGTATGGTTTCCCAATAGAAGAAGTAAGAATACCGATCGAGGAGATTATAAATACCAGTCCCTGCTAATTATATTGAGGGGATTATGAGTACCCATGCATCGAGGGGATTATGAACACCCTATCAAATCTATTGAAGTGATTTTGAGCACTTTGCACTTTTTGGATCGAGGGGATTTTGAGTGTATCCCAAAACAAACACGGAGAAGGGTACTTAACTTTAATTAACTTTACCCGAAATGAACGGGGCTAACGATTGGCTGAATAACTAATTTGGTTTTGTTCGGCTTCCTACGCTCAGTCAAGCGTGATTGAGTGTCGGGAAACAAACTTGACCAACACACGGATTGACATTCAGTCAATAGGAGGCCTCTTAGCAAACATAGTTTAAACTTGTAAAATAGAACACATAAATAATCAGAAGTCAAAAACGGAAATCTAGATTAAAATATTAAACTCAAATAATAGTCCCCTAAAAATGATTGAAATGATGAAATAGTGTGAAGTTTATAGTCAAGAGTTACATGTATTTAAGGACAGGGACCGTGTATATATTGTCCCTGTATGGTAGCTAAATTACGTAGGGAGTGTTCCCTTTTTTTCTTTCTTTTATTGGGGTTTTACGCCATTTCAACATTATTTTAGTTATATCACGGCGACAGTTCACTTATTCATGATACCTGGGTAAACAAACCAGTGCAAGGCCAGGACATTTGCCTTTCCCAAGGGCACTCCACATTGGCCGTCGTGCCGCAACTGGGGAGGGATTAATCCCTATTTACCCCGGTAAATTAGCTACCTTGATGCATTAGTGAAGATCGTGTTTTAGTACCAAGTTGGACGCACTGTGTGAAAAAAATGAGTGTGATGTCTCATTCCAAACACTGTTTTAAAATAACTTTTAATCAGAGTGTTACTGTATAATGGAACTCATTGCATGTGACTTTATCAGGGACAGTAAATTACATGTAAAATAGGGTCAATTTCCTATCTTAGTAACAGCTCGCCAAATGGCTATATGGCGAATGGCGAGGGTAAATTAAAAAATTCGACGACGAGAGAGCCATTCCCGTGTTCTTCGTCAAACAATTCATATCTATAAAAATAACATCCTGGCAAGTAGGTTTCTTTCTCTGGTATATTCTACCGCATATGATGGACCAAGCTGTAGCCGCGTGCTTCCCTGGTCATAAATCGAGGTCATTTGGAGTGTGTGAAAAGATAGGACGAGGGTGACTACATTAAGGCCAACAGGCATACACTAGCTTCAAGGAGCAATTTGAACCGTTAGGCATCTTTAAAGGTATAGACCTCAGCGCGGCCGAGGTCTATCGAGTGTCTGCGGGTATTGTAAAGACCTTGTAAATATTTTGAACAAGAAGGCCAAATGTCCCCTTTCTTTTAAACATGAAGGCCAATATGTGCCTATATTGTTCACCTGGCTACCATAGTCTATAATAAAAGGTTATCAATAGCAGAAAGGGTCAATTTTGACGTAGAGATTAGACGTTTTATATGCTACGATCTATGTGATATTCAGCGTGTGGGAAGATTAGTCCTAAAATGACGAGTTTAGTCCTGAAACCATTTGGTTTACAGTTTGTTTAACATTGGCTGCAATTATAATGTGTCATACAAGCTTAAGTTCGAGTCGTTGTGACATCGAAGAAAGTGAATAAAAAAATCAGGCGAAGCTCTTGTGCATGTTTTGTTCCACTGCATTCGAGAGAAAAAAAGCATTGCTATATTCTCTTTTATGTGAATTTTATATGTTATGTTAAATAAAATTATTTAAGTCTCTGTAGTGAATTATAAGTCTCCCTAAGTAAATTAATAATCAGTGAGAACAGTTGTAAACAGTGACGTGTGCAAACATTACAAATCTACATGGTCGGTATGCGCTAGTCACGTGATCAACATTATTGACGCCGCGTGGGAGCGCGGCGTCAGTATGGGATAGGTTTTAATTTTGTACCATGGGGTGACGTAATCGAAAAGGGAGAAACCAATGTTATTATTATTAAAAAAACCTCTGTTGTTTGATTGAAAAAAAACAACCTTTATGAATCAATAAATTGTATTAACTGATTTAAGAAACAACAAGATACAAAATACGTTTGTCTTCTACCGTTATTACAAAACTTTATACACATTTAATTTGTATTTAATAACTTTTCCCCAACTGTCTAGGCTACGCTGTTTTTGATTGTTTGGTTTACGGCCCTGACCCAATTCATCAAAGCTCAGAGAAAAAGTTCACTTTTCCCAAACTTTCTAGGCTACGCGTTTTTAATTGTTTAGTTTACGGGCCCAAAATTCGCCGGATGTTTTTGCCTATTTATAAAAGTGTGTGAAGTTGGCAGAGCATTAGACGTTAGACATTAGACATTCAAAAAAATATTCGAATGTCTAATTAGACGTTAGACATTCGATTAGACATTCGCTAATTTTGATTATCGAATGTCTGATTAGACATTAGACATTCAATTAGACATTCAGAAAAATCGCAAATGTTAAATATCGAATGTCTAATTCGACATTAGACATTCAATTAGACATTCGCAAATTACAAGATCTATAACCCAAATTCGTCGGAGGTCATTGTACATTCAAAAAACGAATGTCTAATTGGTCAGTTAGACATTAGATATTCGATTAGACATTCGCAAATTAAGGGATTTAGGTACCAAATTCGTCGGAGGTCATTGTACATGCAAAAAACGAATGTCTAATTGGTCATTTAGACATTAGACATTCGATTAGACATTCGCGAATTACGATATTTAGGTTCCAAATTCGTCGTAGGTCAACGTACAATCAAAAAACGAATGTCTAATTGGTCAGTTAGACATTAGACATTCGATTAGACATTCGCAAACTAAGAGGTACCAAATTCGTCGGAGGTCATTGTACGTGCAACAAACGAATGTCTAATTGGTCAGTTAGACATTAGACATTCGATTAGACATTCGCAAATTACTATACTTAGGTTCCAAATTCGTCAGAGATCATTGTACATTCAAAAAACGAATGTCTAATTGGTCAGTTAGACATTAGACATTCGATTAGACATTCGCAAATTACAAGATCTATAACCCAAATTCGTCGGAGGTCATTGTACATTAAAAAAACGAATGTCTAATTGGTCAGTTAGACATTAGACATTCAATTAGACATTCACAAATTAAGAGATTTAGGTACCAAATTCCTCGAAGGTCATTCTACATTCAAAAAACGAATGTCTAATTGGTCAGTTAGACATTAGACATTCGATTAGACATTCGCAAATTAAGAGATTTAGGTACCAAATTCCTCGGAGGTCATTCTACATTCAAAAAACGAATGTCTAATTGGTCAGTTAGACATTAGACATTCGATTAGACATTCGCAAATTAAGAGATTTAGGTACCAAATTCGTCGGAGGTCATTGTACGTGCAAAAAACGAATGTCTAATTGGTCAGTTAGACATTAGACATTCGATTAGACATTCGCAAATTACTATACTTAGGTTCCAAATTCGTCAGAGATCATTGTACATTCAAAAAACGAATGTCTAATTGGTCAGTTAGACATTAGACATTCGATTAGACATTCGCAAATTACAAGATCTATAACCCAAATTCGTCGGAGGTCATTGTACATTAAAAAACCGAATGTCTAATTGGTCAGTTAGACATTAGACATTCGATTAGACATTCGCAAATTACTATACTTAGGTTCCAAATTCGTCAGAGATCATTGTACATTCAAAAAACGAATGTCTAATTGGTCAGTTAGACAATAGACATTCGATTAGACATTCGCAAATTACAAGATCTATAACCCAAATTCGTCGGAGGTCATTGTACATTAAAAAAACGAATGTCTAATTGGTCAGTTAGACATTAGACATTCGCAAATTACGAGATTTAAGTACGAAATTCGTCGGAGGTCATTGTACATCCAAAAAACGAATGTCTAATTGGTCAGTTAGACTTTAGACATTCGATTAGACATTCGCAAATTAAGAGATTTAGGTACCAAATTCGTCAGAGATCAATGTACATTAAAAAACCGAATGTCTAATTGGTCAATTAGACATTAGACATTCGATTAGACATTCGCAAATTACAAGATATATAACCCAAATTCGTCGGAGGTCATTGCACATTCAAAAAACGAATGTCTAATTGGTCAGTTAGACATTAGACATTCGATTAGACATTCGCAAATTAAGGGATTTAGGTACCAAATTCGTCGGAGGTCATTATACATGCAAAAAACGAATGTCTAATTGGTCAGTTAGACATTAGACATTCGATTAGACATTCGCAAATTAAGAGATTTAGGTACCAAATTCGTCAAAGATCAATGTACATTAAAAAAACGAATGTCTAATTGGTCAGTTAGACATTAGACATTCGATTAGACATTCGCAAATTACAAGATCTATAACCCAAATTCGTCGGAGGTCATTGCACATTAAAAAAACGAATGTCTAATTGGTCAGTTAGACATTAGACATTCGATTAGACATTCGCAAGTTAAGGGATTTAGGTACCAAATTCGTCGGAGGTCATTATACATGCAAAAAACGAATGTCTAATTGATCAGTTAGACATTAGACATTCGATTAGACATTCGCAAATTAAGAGATTTAGGTACCAAATTAATCAGAGATCAATGTACATTAAAAAATCGAATGTCTAATTGGTCAATTAGACATTAGACATTCGATTAGATATTCGCAAATTAAGAGATTTATGTACCAAATTCATCAGAGATCAATGTACATTAAAAAAACGAATGTCTAATTGATCAGTTAGACATTAGACATTTGATTAGACATTCGCAAATTAAGAGGTTTAGGTACGAAATTTGTCTGAGGTCATTGTACACGCAAAAAACGAATGTCCTATTGGTCAAATAACTTGAACATATTGATAACTCGAACATATCGATATCTCGAACATACCGATGACTCGAACACATCAATATCTCGAATACATTGATAAAACGAATGTTTTTAACTTGAACATTTATTGACAAATCGAACATATCGATATCTCGAAACTTTCGATATCTCGAACTTTCCAATATCTCGAACTTTCGATATCTCGAACTTTCCGATATCTCGAAAAAAAAAAAAACTTTCCAATAACTTTTCGATATGTTTAATTTTTTTTTTCTCGATATCTCGAACTTTATCGGAAAGTTCTTTAATATCGACAAGTACGAGATATCGACAAGTTCGAGATACCGAAAATTTCGAGATATCGGAAAGTTCGAGATATCGAAAAAAAATATAATTTTCTTTTTCGAAAAGTTCGAGATATCGGAAAGTTTGAGATATCGAGAGAAAAAAAAAAAATAAAAAAATATCAATATGTTCGAACATTTCGATTTCTCGATTATTTTTTTTTATATTTTTTTTCTTCTCGATATCTCGAACTTTCCAATAACTTTTCGATATCTTTAATTTTTTTTTCTCGATATCTCGAACTTTATCGGAAAGTTCGAAATATCGACAAGTACGAGATATCGACAAGTTCGAGATACCGAAAATTTCGAGATATCGGAAAGTTCGAGATATCGAAAAAAATATGAATCTTGATTTTTTTTTTTTTTTTTTTTTTTTTTTTTTTTTCTCGAACATTTCGAGATATCGATTTGAAACCGTGTATTGGTAAAAAATTAAGAAACTTCATGTTGTATGGTAACCTTTTATTATAGGCTATGGTAGCCAGGTGAGTAATATAGGCACATCTTGGCCTTTTTGGTTATGATAAAGGGACATTTGGCCTTCTTGTTCGAAATATTTACATCCTGTCTGTTTTCACACGTTATTTAAATGTACTGAACTACATCTGCTTCCTTTAAGTCATGCTTCAAAATCATGCGCGGCGTCCTTTGATGCTCTGCATCAAAATTCGTCTTGTATTTAGCTAGAAACAGTTCCTATTTTAGATACACATGGATTAACATTATTAAATGAATTCTACACAAATCAAGACATCTATTTGAAGGTGAAAATAACAATTAGTAAGTTAAAATTACTAATATTGACACATTATTATCTGCAAATACTCAAAACATCGGAATATTTCTTTCTTTTTAGATGTGTCATTACCTATAGTGTTTTTAAACAAACGCAATTGTAATATGTTCAAGACATTTAAATTTGTTTTTTTGCTAATAACAATTAACTCGTCCTCTCATTTCGTTTCTGAAAAGCTTTGAAAAATTTAAGTCGCCGGCTCCTGCTACATGTAGGCGACTTATAACTAATCGAGCGCACGGGAGACAACAACCAAGGGAGATAACAACGGGTTTTTTCCAGTTTACATTCATGGGATTCCCCAAAAAAACCGTGACTGACTATCTGCGATTTTTAGGGAAACAATCAGTTTATTGGCTTTCATTCTTCAGGTAACATTACTTTTATTAATGAACTGAAGTATTATCGTATGTATTTTACCAGAACATGTTTATGTATATTTTAATTTTACTACTTGGACGATTATCAACTTCTTCACCCGAGTCTGTATCTGTTGGAGAGCGTGACATTTTAACCAGTCGAGACCCGCCCTATAGTCCTTGTACTTCGTGGTTGTGCTCTATTTATTGGAGATTAAGAACGATTTCTCACATCATTAAAACGACGCCTTACATGAGATCGAGATCTATTATATATCGTCCTCTGTACGGATATCGTGAACGCCTGCGCATCGGGGATCGATTTCTGTTGTTAAACCGTCTGTACACTTGTGACCTTGACCTTCTAACTATATTGCGTCTTTCAACTATTATATTTTGACCGAAATTCTATCGGAGAACGAGATTTTCTTATCCTTGGGAATGGCACTACCCCGTCTGTCAGGTGATGGATGTTTTACAGAATTGTTCAAGCGTTCAGGAGAAAGTCTTTGACTTAATCTAGATTTACCATGTTATTTGATTTCATTATTTCTTGCCTCTCTTATCTTTGCACCGGTTTATTTAGTCCTGTTCGAACGTCTGTTAGTTCCACTTCTTTGTCAATGTTTGACCTAAATTATATTGGGAATTTCCCCATAAATACTCCAGGAACAGATCCACATGGAGATGTTGTCCACAGTCTTCGTGATTGCTGTGACACCCTCTCCTGTGGTGATAAGGACATTGAACCACCGCAGAGATGTTCAGATTCTTCTTGTCGATTAATTATTTTCTTTGAGCTCCATTCTGAGATACAATTCAGCGTATCAACTGTCTGGCATCTTTGACACATTAACCCTTTTCCTTAGAACCAGCAACAATAGTCAAGGCTCCAGTGACCTGCCTTTGTCTGAAAGATAACATGCAGTTTAAATATACAGTAGGATAATCTAGTTCATAGAATAGCAGGATAATCTACCTTTATTGTCTGCTTAGAACATAATAGGGAACCAACCTTCTAACAAACACATGTTACGCCTTTCAATATGTCAGTAAGCGATTACACAATGGACACAGTCATGTGCAGATTAATCTGAATCTACACTGATTACAAATGACTACAGTTGGTACTCCTGCAGTGCCACTCATATAATGCATCTTTTGCCACAATGTTTTCAAACGTGAACTGCTGCAGAGGCGTCACAAAGCATGCAGGAATTAACATGCTATTTGTACAATATTTGCGTGTTGACACTTAATCAATCAGTCTCTATTTAAAAATGTACTTCTAAAGTAATTATTACCGCTTAGAGACATAACTTAGATAAAAAGGTTTGTAATATTGAATTATTTTATTCTATTTCACTTTTCTATACGATACATCCACACGCCTACCTCGTCATCGTTACCCGTCCTACATATGCATGTAACAGTTTCCCTCTTATAGTCCATTGCGTCTGTTAGAAAGTATTGTTAGCCTTTCAATAGAACTAGGGTTTATTCAGACTGTCCTAAAACTGAGTGCTCGGCGAGTGTTAGCCAAATGCTGTAATTTGATTGGTTGATTCTACTGACACTTGTTCGAATGCTCTGTGTGTTAGAACTATCTGAATACGCTCTTTTTTTCCCTTTTTTGGGGATAGGGGCGTGTCGCCACTATTACATTGTCAACCTGCTTTCGAAAAGTCGGATTAAAGCTGCAACCACAGTCCACATTTGTATACCTACACCAAAATCGAGTTTTGATTGGTTATAAACTGCCTTTTCAACGATTTCATTGGTTCGACCGAATCACGAAAAACCCTCCGCTTGCATTAATTAATGAGACAAAATAGTTCCAACACACTCTGAACTATGATTGACCTCAATGTCAGTGGTGTTAGGAAACGTCGATCGTGCTGTGACCCCATTAGTTTACAACAGTCGACTTATATAGAGAAATGTGCAAATCACTGTAAATAAAATTATTGAAAGGAGTTGAAACCATTGTGGCAAAAGTAGAAATTGCCTACGATAAGACATTTCTCCTTTTGTCACAATGTTTTCGATTGTCGTCTGCTGCACATCTGTAAGCGGGAAATGGTTACATCTTTCCCGTGGAAGCGGAATTCTTTCCGTGATACTATAACAGTTCGAATATTGAAAATATTGTTGAAAATGGAGCTATTGCTGACAATGAGCAATTCCTCCTTTTCACACAATGCTTTCAAACACGTTTCAAATTAATTCCTTCATATTTGAACGTTTTACTATGGACATTCTTTTACTCGACACATTTTGAATAACATGCTAGAGATGAATGATAACGAGCAATGTTGCCTTACATCAAGGGGAAAAATATATAGTTGAAACCTTTGTGAAAAAAGAGGAAATGAGTCGCGATAAACAATTTTGCAGCCATCTGCTGCACATGCGTCAACAAGCGACTGTAAGCGGGGAAGGGTTAAACCGTTTCCGTTATAGCTACTTAGTTACATACGAATGTTGAAAGTGTATTTGCAAACGGAGCAATTGCTGACAATGAGGTGGAAAAGCAGCCAGTTGCTTGGGAAGATTGTTGTGTGGAGTACTGGTGTGTGAGAATTCCTCCTTTCCAAACAATGCTTTGAAACATGAATCAATTTTTTTTTTCTATAACCTAAATAACGAAAACATTTGTCTACAGTTATTATTTTAACCGTTGCCCCTTTTAGACACATTTGACTCACCTTAACAGATGAATGATAATCAGCAAGTTTGTCTTTTTCCACAATGTGTTCATCACTATTCAAAATAGGAAATAGAAATTAAATCTACAAATCAGAGATAAGTTAATTTTAACATTGATTGATTGGGGTTAACGCCTTTTTTAACATTTCCTCAGTAATACCACGGCGGCCAGTTCACCTACAAATGTATTTCCTGGTTTTCTCACGCAAGTACTCCACACAACAATCTTCCCAAACAACTCCCTACTTTTCCACATAGACTTAGCCCATTGGTGAAAGACGAATGACGCATGTCGCATTGACTTTTGTCAAACGTCGGAAAGAAATTTGGCCGAAAATGTCAACATACACACGAGTTATGACCGCAAGGTCATTATTTATTTTATAATTGAGGCGCTTCTAGCGACTTTGGGACAACATTTATAATGTATTAATGCGTTAATTGTAGACTCAACGTCCGTCAACGTGTAATCTAGTCCTTGATGTATCTGTTGACAAATAAACTAGAAATGTACATGTAGTCTAAATAGGTTTTTGTAAATTAACCTTGTACGACTTCTGTAATCAATACTTTATGAGTTGTCACTGTCTGTAAAGCTTGGAGGTATAATCCTGCGTCCGGCCGGCTGTCTGCCTGCATGTGCATTCGTCCGTCCGTCATGGATTGCATGTATTGGTCAACACGTTGTTACTGTATGGCAGATTTATTTCAAAGTGGTCACACGTATACCGTGTGATCAGGAGAACGGCAAAGTACTAGGTACATAACTCTGGTCTGTTTATTTTAGTTATCTCCATTTTTCCTTATTTAGTTCAGCGATTGTCTCAATTAATTTCCATTGTATCCATTTCAAACTTGGTTTGTAGGTAACTTATGACCTACAGATTTGCAGTGCACCATTACCATAACTTTAGCATGCTGCGTTTGGAGTGTGTATATTTTTGTCTTTCCATGTTCTCACTTATTATATGACTTTCGCATGCAACACATGCGTACCGTGAAATGCCCCTGTCCGTTAATGAGTCCTTCCCCAAACTGTGTACTTTGTCCGGAGCGACTGACTGTCTGTCCGTCTTTGTCTTCATCCATCCGTCCGTCTGTCCGCTACGGTTTGCATTAATGGGTCAAAACGTTGTTTCTGTTTCGCGTATACATTTGAAAGTCGTCACACGTATACATTGGGATTAGGAGATCGATACAATATTTTGAACACAAATCTGATCTGTTTTTTTTTGGTGTAACCTCATTTTTTCATTTCTTCGGTTATTGTCTCAATAGATGACCAATGTATCAATTTAAGACTTGGTGTATAGGGAACTCAGAGCTACAGATGTGCAGTGCAAAAAGAAACATAACTCTAGCATGCTTTCGATTGTCTTTCATTTATCAGCATGATTACAATATATATTGTGGATCTTTAGTGATTTCTGAACTGGAAATATTTTAATTAAGGGTCGCTGCTCGTTTTTTTGTCAATCTGTTGTCCTTTCTGATTTATTTTCTTTATACAAGAAAAGGGTCAAACTTTGACAAATAAGGTATATGTTATTGGCAGGCAGTATGTGTTGCTTCACACATTTTTGGTTTCGTTTGTTTTAAAGGTCATTGTTTATTATTTCAACAATGTTTGACCATATTATCTATGCCATATATTTTCAACTACCATATGCCCCTATACCATCAGCGCTTTCAGCGCTTTGATTTATTAGTCGCCGGGCAGAAGCCCGCGACTTCTATTTTTAATATGTTTTCGGAAATGACATGGGAGGGGGGATTATTATTAGAAAGAAACACATTTAGATGTCTTGAACATATTACAATTGTGTTTGTTTAAAAACACTAAGTAATGACACACCTAAAATGAAATAAATATTCCGATGTTTTAGGTATTTTCAGTTTCGTTATTTTGACTCGCATTTATGTTTTTTTGTTTTATTTACGAAGACAAAACAGTCCCTATTAGCTAGACTGGTATACTTTATTTTACACTATATACTACATGTAATCAAAAGGCGATAACTACAAACCTTTACATCGCACAATCTTATTTGTTTACTCGCGAATACCAACTGCGTAGATCAATCTCATTTGCAGAGAGCCGCTCTTTACACTCACTTACAAATAGTAAATCATAGGTGATTTAAAATGTTTATTTGGTTCGAAACAAATGAAGAAAAGAACAAACCGAGATAAAACTGGTTTTAATAGAAAAATTACTTTGAACGAACACTCTCTGCCTATAAAGAAAGTTTCAAGAACGACACCTCTGCGAATAAGAAAGAATCGGGTCTTTCGTACAAAATTATTTCGTCCTTGACAATTTTAAATGTGTCATTTAATTCCCTAAAGGCATATTGCTTCCGATCTGCATATTGTTATGCATCATTGACACAAGGGCGCTCATCATAATATAATTTTAAAACATGAGTAGTTTGTTATTTTCATTATAAAAAAGGAAGAAAAGAATTAAAATAAATTAACATGTTGTAGGGCTCAGTTTATGTTCGAAATTAAGTTTAAATTATACAACAATTTCAATGAGATATAACTGTTTAGTTGATAGTATATTTCGAAGGTGGTCTAATTTATAAATATTGGACTACATTTCAACATTTGTTAAAGTATTATATAATTAGGATGCCAAGCTAATATCATTTTGAGAAAAAGAGAAAACTCATGTCTTCAGCGATTTAACCCTTATATCATTGTTTTAAAAGTAGATTGCTGCAAAGGTGTCCACTGTTGACTTTAATAGAGGACAGGTAAAATGACGTGCTATTGCATGCAAATCCTAAATTGTCTGTTTTGTGGTTTTATGGAAAAATAATAAAATTCAAATATTCTGAAAAACATCTTGAAAAGTGTATGTGGAATTCACAAATCTAAAATTATCATTATTCCTTAATGAAAGCACTGTATACATACTAAGACTAATGATTGGCAAGATTACTCATTTCCATTACTGTTTATGATCAATAATTAGTTGGTTGTGTGTATGGTCAACCTACTTTGGAATGGAGATTGATCATAAACAATGAAAGGCTTCAATTATCATTCACTTCGTTGACAAAACAATGCAAGTTATGATACATTTTCACTTGACCCCACCCCTGATGTTCCAATATGCCCCTCAGTTGATAACTGTTTATTCAACTACTATAATGTTAGTGTTATGCATAACTGCAGTATGGATTTCCGGCGACATTGATGCGTTGCATCAACTTTCTCTTGTAATTATAAATAGGATAGGTTAGTGAGTTCTATCAGGGACGTCGATCAAAATTATTCCACATTACGGCAGGTTTTGGACCGATTAAAATTAAAAACAGTAGGACTATGATAGAAATAGTTAATTATGAGCAATTTCTCTTTTTATCACAATTTGGTAATAACTGGTAATAAGATCACCGGAATCGTAGAATAAAACCCAATAAAGGAAAACATTATAACGTTATATAGCGGTATGGGGACTCTGTACATACGATTGGCGTAAAATTGTAAAGTTAATGGGGCTTCAGTTCTAGTTTTTTCTTCAAAAGATGCATCTCGGAATATATACCATGAAGTAGGAAATAAAAGTCTTCGGTAATACGTACTATATGGGTACACATGTTCGCCGTGTCTTCATTGTTTAATACGAAAAAAACCCATGAATGGGTTTTTTCGCTTATAGTTAACGGGTGTGAGATTTTTTTTTTTTTTTTTTTTTCAATAACCCATGAAGCTTTCTGAAATGAAACTGGAAAAATCCATGGGGGCCGCCATTTTGGATATGTATAAAAAGCAGACGTAAAACACAGATTGAAAATTATTGTCGGCTTTTTTTCTTTTTTTTTTAAATCGGTATTTTGGGTATGTATAAAATGAGCAGAAAAACACGGATTGAAAATTATTGTCGTCTTTTTAATCATTTTTTAAAATCAATATTTAAGATCATTTAAGTGCTGTGTTATGTGGCAATTAACATTTGTACGAAAAGTTAAAAAATAAATGGAAATCTGTAAGAAATATGTTTTCCCGTTCGTCAAAAAAACGACAGCATTAGCCTTCTACGCCCGAAACTAAATTTTGACTGTATCGTAGCCAAAGAAGGACGTGACGTCATTTCCGTTACACTTCATATTGGCGTAACGTCAATGGAGCGACGTCGTTTCCCGCAAAAAAGTGGTATCAACATGAAAGACCCCAAATTCCTATACATGAGCTATTGACTCACTCATTCAAAGTATAATTATTTATCAAACATTGTGGCAAAAGGATAGCTTTCTCATAAGAAGCAATTGTTCTTGTGGCGACAATCTTTTCCTAAATCGTCTGTTGCATAGGCCTCAGAAACCGTCTCTAATAGGGAAAGGGTTTAGCAGAAATGTGACCCCTTACATAATTTGTTCCAGTCATATTGACTGGTTGAAAAAGGCAGTCGCCAGGTGGCATTAGAAAAGGGCTGATCTATTTGCTTCTTTGCCATAATGCAGGTGATCGATTAAGGATCATCTTGGCCCTCATGTTTTAACCTCGTTCATTATAATTTTCTGTTCAAATAATAGACAACATCAATACGAATTCCAAATATGTTTTAATAATGCAAGAAACATGACATTTACATTATTATTGTCTAGTCAATTACTTATAAATCCTTTTTTATGGCCAAAGTATGCCCTTTAATTTTTTTTGTTTATAATTATCTTTTTTTTTGTAAATAGGTAGCACCTATAGATATATTATGCATTTAGTCAAGGACTACTAATACGTATAAGTAGCCCAGCTATAGCCTATACTCTCAAATCGCTATTTCAATTCATATCCAAACCGGCCTGCGAAAGGCGATACGAATTATTGTGCGTCATGGTTCTTATCACAGGGACACTATATTACATCAGGGACGTAGATCTATAAGATATTATCTATGTCCCTGATAACATGTAATATAATCGAGCACACGGGAGATAAATACCAAGGGAGATAACAACAGGGTTTTCCCAGTTTATATTCATGGGATTCCCCCAAAAAAACCGTGACCATCTACCTGCCATATTCATTTTGTTTGCCTTTCTTCTTAAGGTAATGTACTTTTCATGTATTTAAGTTTAATCGTATGTAATTTACCATAATATGTTTATGTTTATGTATAGGCCTTATTGTCCTGTATAGTTTTAAAACTTGTCAGATTGATTCTGTTATCTGAAAACTGTATTTGTTGGTAGCCATTTTCATTATCCATCCAACACGTAGGTATTTTTATACGAATAATTATAACCGACTATCTGAATATAAAATACATGCCTTGCCCTCAAAAACGTTTAGCATAGAACCGCACCAAGCCTTTCGTACAAAATGAATTCCTTATTCAATATATTGGGTGGTGTTTTCTCAAGGATTCATGCAGTTAATAAATCTAATAAATTATTCAATCATTCCCAGATAACCAGAAACTTACTGGTAGCTAAATATTCATGAATAAAATATACATATTATAAATCTAATAAATTATTCAATCATTCCCAGATAACCAGAAACTTACTGGTAGCTAAATATTCATGAATAAAATATACATATTACCAGAAATCTCTTAAAAAAGAATGTATGATTATTATTGAAAAGAGTTTGAAACATCATGGCAAAATAAGTCTTATATATATATAGTAGTTACATTTTGCCCAAAATAAGTGTTATAATAGTTTCATTTTTGCCCAAAATAAGTGTTATAGTAATAACATCTTTGGCCGGATTGCTCTAGCAATTCTGGTCTATAGGCTGGCGATGCACGTCTGTCTGTTTGTCTGTCAACATTTTGGTTAAAGTTTCAGTTTGAGGCAAAATCTCAGCACTGTAAAGGGTACAAACTTGAAACTTTGCCTGAAGGTAACCAGTATTGGCAGTATGAGTAACAAGTTCTATTGATTTCTATGATTACTTTGACTTTGACCTTGGTTTGTCGATTTTCAAGGTCAAATTGCCGACAATCCGGCCTTACCGTCTTCAGCAGTTTCTTGTTGTCCAAAATTTGGTCTTTGTTCCTTAGGCTCAAGGTGATCTATTCTGATCGCTCTTTGTCTGTCGTCGTCGTCCATCGTTAAGTTTTAGCTTTAAACATAATATCCTCATTAACCATAGGACCAATTTCAACAAAACGCTGCAGGAATGTTCCTTTGGTGGCCCTCTTTCAACATTTTAAAAGATTTAAATTCCATTGAGAACTTTGATCAGAAAGGGGGCAAAATGTCAAAACTTTAAAAATCTTCTCCTCTAAATCTGCTTGTCATATTCCAATATAATTTAGTAGAAAGATCCTTGGGTGACCCTCTACAAAAATTGTTCAATCCATACTTATTTACTTATTGGTAAAAAAACATGGCAGTCAGGCGGCATTAGAAAAGGGGCAAATTGATAAAATTTGATAAAAAAATTTAAAGTGCTTGTCTAATTTTTTAGAAAATTTAATAGGAATCTTACTTCAGTGATCCTCTACTTAATTTGTTCAAGCCGTATGGATTGGTTCAAAAATCATAGAAACCAGGCGTCATCACAAAAGGGATAAAGTGAACTTTTTGCTACAAAAGACAACTCCTACCATACCACTGGACTAATTTGGTCCTCTACCAAAATTGTTCAAATACTTACATTCTGGTAGAACTTTGGTTGCTGTGGCATACGAAAGTGAGAAAAATACCCAAACTTTAAAATCCTTTTCCTCCATAATCATTATCTGCTTGTCTGATTCCAAGATAATTTGGTATAAATGTTCTTTATTTATTTATTTATTTATTGGGGTTTTACACCACTTTCAACAATATTTCAGTTATATCATGGCGACAGTTCACTTATTCATGATCCCTGGGTAAACAAACCAGTACTAGACTAGAAAATGTGCCTTGCCTAAGTGCACTCCACCATGACTGTAGTGCCGCGACTGGGGATCGAACCCGGGACAGCCGGTTTCGAAATCCCCGATGCTAACCACTCGACCACGGCAGATTCCATAAATGTTCTTTGAGTAACCCTCTACAAAAACTGTTCAAGCCATATTGATTTCGTTGAAAAACAGGGTAGCAAGGAAAGGTTAAAAATGAGAAAACTTTATAATTCCATTCTTATTAAAGTTCTCTTTAGATTTCAAGATACAAATGGCCTTGACTGATATGCCATTTTACTATTTCTTTAACATTGTCCTATCCTTGCAGTGTCATTTGCACTTCAGATCAAATTTTCCCAGATATTTGCAGTTAAATATTTGCTACTAATTTACTATCACTCAGGTGATCGATTTAGGGCCATATTGGCCCTCTTGTTTATATTTGTAATGTTGTAAAAATGTGTTCAACATGGTTGTGGGCTTCACAGCACACTCCTGTACATCGATTGTTTTGTGTTTTACTCTGCTTTCAACAATTTTTATCTCCACTGGTGAAAGCCAGTCGAACTAATGTCATGGCGAATTGTCCGTTGTGTGTCTGTGTGTGCTGCGTGTGTCTGTGTGTCCATAAACGTTTTGCTTCAAAAGACTTTTTCTCCCTAACCACTTGGCCAATTGGGATGAAACTTCATAGGAAGCATACTCTCAATGTCCTCTCTAACTTTGTAGAAATGTTCCTTGGATGACCTTCTATCAGATGGCTTCAAGCCAAGTTGATTGGTCGAAGAACATGGCCACATGGGGGCGGGGTTATTTTGCCTTATATGGCTATAGTGAAAACTTTAAAATTCTTCTCCTCTGAAAGTGTCAGGCCGATTTTCAAAATTTGTTGTAGAAATGTTCCTAGGTTGACCCTCTATCAGATTCTTTCAAGCCATGTAGATTGGTTAAAAACTATGGCTGCCAGGGAGAGGTGCAATTTTGCCTTATATGGCTAAAGTGAATATTAAAAAAAGCCATGTTGATTGGTAAAAAAACATGGCCACCAGGGGGCGTGGCTGTTTGGAGATTCTTTTTTTTGCCTAATGGCTGTGGACCTATCATTCAGTTATATCACAGCGTTTCCTGGGTAAGTTACCAGTACTGCTGGTCCATTTATTCTGACATCAGTCAGTCAGTCGTAATGCTAACCCCACAACCCTGAGCGTCAAGGAAGACAGCCATTACAACATAAGCAGGTACAATAGAAAAGCTGTATCGCCAGACTTTGAAAAGAAAGACATAAATTACAGCAGTCAAAATGAAAATGAAAAGAATAAATTAGATATTGACTAAGGCTTCTTTCTCCTCAATGAAGCCATGCTCATGAATTATGAATACATGACTCCAACTTAACCCTTTTCTTACATACAACCAAAGACCTAATAACACATGTGTTATTAGGTCTTTGATACAACCCATCTGCAGCAGACATCTTTTAACTCTTTCCCACATACAACCCATCTGCAGCAGACATCTTTTAGCTCTTTCCCACATACAACACATCTGCAGCAGACATCTTTTCCCACTTTCCCTCATACAACCCATTTGCAGGCAGCAGACTTCTTCAAAAACATCCTGGCAAAAATACCGAAAATTTCTATAAATGAAAATATAGTTACTGAATACTCATCATGCTCAATTTCACCCTGTTTTTGTGTCTGTGGAAATAGTGGTTTCCGGATCCGCTGTCTCTTTTATGTATGAAGCCAGTGCAATAATACTTCAGTTCACATAAATAATGTAATGACAATAAAATGAGGAATATCCCTATTTATTTTCGAGTCAAAGGTCAATGTCACTGTGAGGTTATGATTACAGTTCTAGTTTTGATGGAAATCCTTCATTCATTCATGTCAATGATAATACTTAAGTAGTTCTATAGTGTTTCTGCAGGACTTTAAGGCTTATTAGTCCCCTAACGATCAGAGACCGTTTGGGGACTATAGGTTTGCTCACGTTCGTCAGTCCATCTGACTTTTTTTTTCGGGCTGTATCTACCACATGCTTGAATGGATTTTGATATTACTTCACACAATTATTATCCATAACAAGATGAAGTGTCATACACATCACCAAGCCACCTACTCCCAAGGTCAAGGTCACTGTTTGGGCTTAAACATTCTGAAGCTTTCTTGACGTTTTCGAGCTATGTTTTACATATGCTTGAATGGATTATTTTTAGCAAGATGATGTGTCATTACCAGCCACTAACTCCCAAGTTCAAGGTCAGACTTGAAGACTTTGCTCCGCAATTTCATGTCTATAAATCTAGAACTTCACACATTTAATCAGGACCGTTAGAAGATCATGTGTGTCAAGGGGCATAACTATATAAAGTGAGGTTTGACAGAATAATGTGCCTTTTGAAACTTTTTGTCCGGTAGGGGACTTTTGTATTGCTTACTCCATAAACTTGTTTTTTTCATTTCAGACTTCCACAACTGATTTGACATAACAATATAAAACTTACAATATGGAGGAAGAGGAAGCTGAAGAAGGTGAAACGTCGGAATATTTCTACCGACTGATTAATCTGGTGAATGATCTGGGAACCAAGGTGCTTCTTGAATTGTTTAAGAAAGACATACCTCAAGGTCTGACGGTTGAAGACTTTTTAAACAGTAAGGCAAAACCATTGGAAGTACTAAAGAAGAGAAAGGTCTTCAACAACAACCAAATAGAAATACTCAATGCAACACCACGAGATGTGTCGCGCTTTGACATATCTCTGTTGTACATCCTTATTTCTAATCTTACTAAAATAGACCCACCCATTGGAGGATGGAACCAAGCATCTCCATTGCCGTCAGATAGATCAGCAGGAGCTCTGCTTATGAATTTTAGACTAGTCAGAAATGAAGCCATTGCACATTGGCCGAAAAATACGATGAAGAAATCTGACTTTGAGATGTTTTGGAAAAGGACTAAAGACATTTTAGTCAACCTTGCTGGCCAAAAAGAAAAGGATCACGTTGAAGAGAAGATAAAGGACATAAAGACTAATCAGCTAGTTGAAGATCAGAGATGCAAACTCAATACCCAAATCATAGGAAAGCTGCAAGAGGATGTAGACCTGTTGAAGGAAAAGGTAGGAAACAATATCTGTTGCCTGCTCAGTTCAATGTGATTCAAAATTATTTGATTTATTGGGGTTTTAACACCATTTTCAACCGAATTCTGTTATATGATGGCAACCAATTTGTTTGTCTGTCTTTCTTGGATCAGTGCACCATTCATTATTATTCTGATAACCATTTCCCTCATACAGATTTATCTTTAGCTGGTCTTTTTTTGTTGAAAAGTTGGGATATTGTGTTACACTTGACGTCGTTTAACGTTACCTCAAAAACCCTTCTACATTTTCAAATGTAACCTGTTTCACATGTTTCTGGGACCAATACGCATGTCTTTAACAAGTCACATATCTCTGGTTTTAATAACTATTCAGTAATGCCCCCTTTTCGACTTAGAAAAAATCAGACGAGCCTGGAGATTGCTTGTGGAGCTCTTTTTACACCTCTGCCGCAGACTACTTTTGAAAACAATGTGGCAAAAGGTTGAGGCATATATGAGTTCAAAGTCGTCTACTGCATATTTGTTGCAATGCGAAAGAGGAGTGACATTGATTGCATTGGATTCAAACTCACGACCCTATATTGACATCCTATGTCAGTTCCGCTTACTATCGGGTCTCAAATTTGACAAAGTAGTCTATATTTAGTACTTAATGGGAAAACCTGGTTTGATACTGTAACAGTCTTGTTTTTTCTCATAATCGACATCAGCTTTATAATCTGTAAGAAACATTTTAAACATTCTATGGAATTCCATTACTTGTCTTATTTCTGTACGTGCTTTCAAGGTCGTAATGGAAACTTTTTGTGTGATTATTTGTGTTTCTACATGATACGTGTGTATGTGAATGGGATCTGCCTATATCTATCTGATGTCAACCCTTGTTATGTATAGTTAAACGCTAAAACTAAATGGTATGTAAGCATGCATATTTGTAGAATATGCATGCTCATAAAACTTTGTACATTCACACCTTTAAAATACTTATGTATGTCAACTTCAAATTGCAGAAGGTTGTTTTCAAGTAATATGTTTGTATGACTCGCTTTTGGATCGCTTGCTGTTTAACCCTTTCCCACATACAACAAATCTGCAGCAGACGAGGTTTTAAACATGTAATTAAAAAATACGGAAAATGTCTATAAATGAAAGAACTATTATTTAATAAAGTTGACAATATTGTTACGAAAGGACAAATTTCTGGTTTATGAACTATGTCTAATGCAGAGGCGTCAGAAAGCTTCTACATGTGGGAAAGGGAGAACTATAAACTCAGCTGTGAAATATAGCCAAATCAGGCGTATGATATGGAATAAGGTCAGGCCACTTAACTTATTAAATAAACTTAAGATCTTCAACTTAGTCCTTGTGATTGTTCTATGAGTCCACATAAGGGCTCTGCTTTCAATCAAGTAACAGTCACAACTGCCTAGCGTTTAAATCAAGTAACCATCACATCCCCTAGGGGTTTAAATCAAGTAACCATCACATCCCCCTAGGGTTAATATCAAGTAACCATCACATCCCCCTAGGGTTAATATCAAGTAACCATCACATCCACCTAGCGTTTAAATCAAGTAACCATCACATCCCCTAGGGGTTTAAATCAAGTAACCATCACATCCCCCTAGGGTTAATATCAAGTAACCATCACATCCCCCTAGGGTTAATATCAAGTAACCATCACATCCACCTAGCGTTTAAATCAAGTAACCATCACATCCCCAAGGGTTTAAATCAAGTAACCGTCACATCCCTCTAGGGTTAATATCAAGTAACCCTCACATCCACTTAGCGTTTTAATCAAGTAACCCACACCTCCCCCTAGGGTTAATATCAAGTAACCCTCACATCCCCCTAGGGTTAATATCAAGTAACCCTCGCATCCCCCTAGGGTTAATATCAAATAACCCTTACATCCCCCTAGGGTTAATATCAAGTAACCCTCACATCCCCCTAGGGTTAATATCAAGTAACCCTCACATCCCCCTAGGGTTAATATCAAGTAACCCTCGCATCCCCCTAGGGTTAATATCAAATAACCCTTACATCCCCCTAGGGTTAATATCAAGTAACCCTCACATCCACTTAGCGTTTAAATCAAGTAACCATCACATCCCCTAGGGTTTAAATCAAGTAACCGTCACATCCCCCTAGGGTTAAAATCAAGTAACTGTCACATACCTTTAGGGTTTAAATCAAGTAACTGTCTATTCCCCCTAGTGCTTAAATCAAGTAACCATCAGATCTCCTTAGTGTTTATATCAAGTAACCGTCACAGTCTCCTAGGGTTTAAATGTAGTAACTGTCACATCCCCTAATGGTTTAAATCAAGTAACCCACACATCCCCTTAGGGGTTAAATCTAGTAACTGTCACATCCCGTAGGGTTTAAATCAAGTAACCGTCACATCCCCCTAGGGTTTAAATCAAATAACTCTCACATCCCCCTATGGTTTATATATCAAGTAACCGTCACATCCCCCTTAGGGTTTAAATCAAGTAACCGGCCTCACATCCCCTAGGGTTTAAATCAAGTAACTGTCACATCCCCCTAGGGTTTATATCAAGTAAACGTCACATCCTCTAGGGTTTAAATCAAGTAACCGGCCTCACATTCCCTAGGGTTTAAATCAAGTAACCGGCCTCACATTCCCTAGGGTTTAAAACAAATAACCGTCACATCCCCCTAGGGTATATTTCAAGTAACCATCACATCCCCTAGGGTTTAAATCAAGTAATTGTCACACCACCCTAGGGTTTAAATCATTACTGTAATATCTTCCCTTAGACCACTTTGCCAATTACAACCACACACATAGAAATGACTTAGGTGGTATTAAGATTGGTCAAAGAATTAAATCATATGTAAAACTGATTTCTGCAGATTTAGAAAGGGGGTAATAAAGGTGAACCAATACAAACATTACACATGGCCTTATTGCTTTATAGATACACATTGCCATCTGGTGACATCAGAAAAAAGTTAATATGACACAAATTTAACAATCCTTCTGCTCTGAATACCCTCACTTGATCCCAAGATAATTTAATAGAATTTTCCTGATGTCCACCTCTATAGAAACGATTCAAGGCTTTTTTAGATCACCAGAGCCGAAGGCTCAGGTGAGCTATTCCTATCACTTTTTGTCCGTCGTCCGGCGTCCGGCGTCCGTCCGGCGTTAACTTTTAGCTTTAAACATCATCTCCTCCCAAACTCCAAAGACAATTTCCGTGAAACATCACAGGACTGTTCCTCTGGTTGGCCTCTTTCAAAGTTGTTCAAAGATTTAAATTCCATTGAGAACTTTGGTTGCTGCGGCATCAGAAAGGGGGCAGAAGGTCCAAACTTTAAAAATCTTCTCCTCCGAATCTGCCTGTCAGATTCAAATATAATTTGGTAGAAATGTTCATTGGGTGATCCTCTATTAAAATTGTTCAAGCCATACTGATTGGTCGAAAAACATGGCAGTTAGGCGGCATCAAAAAAGGGGCAAAATGACAAAATTTGAAAATTCCATTTTTATGCAAATGCTTGTCTGATTTAAAGAAAATATAATATGAATCTTACTGTAAGGATCCTCTTTTTAATTTGTTTAAGCCGTTTTGATTGGTTACACAATCATAGCAACCAGGCGTCATCACAAAAGGGGTAAATTGAACTTTTAGCTACAAATGACAACCATCTCCTACCATTCCAATAGACCAATTACCACAAAACATCACAGGAATGTTCCTTTGGTGGTCCTCTTTCAAAATTGTTCAAAGATTAAAATTCCAATGAGAACTTTGGTTGCTGCGGCATCAGAAAGGGGACAAAATGTCCAAACTTTAAAAATCTTCTCCTCCGAATCTGCCTGTCAGATTTAAATATAATTTGGTAGAAATGTTCCTTGGGTGACCCTCTATAAAAATTGTTCAAGCCATACTGATTGGTCGAAAAACATGGCAGTCAGGCGGCATCAGAAAAGGGGCAAAATGACATAATTTGAAAATTCCATTTTTATGAAAGTGTTTGTCTGATTTTAAGAAAATATAATACGAATCTTACTGTAATGATCCTCTTTTTAATTTGTTTAAGCCGTTTTGATTGGTTACACAATCATATCAACCAGGCATCATCACAAAAAGGGTAAATTGAACTTTTAGCTACAAATGACAACCAACTCCTACCATTCCAATAGACCAATTTCCACAAAACATCACAAGAATGTTCCTTTGGTGGTCCTCTTTCAAAATTGTTCAAAGATTTAAATTCCATTGAGAACTTTGGTTGCTGCGGCATCAGAAAGTGAGAAAAATACCCAAATTTTAAAATCCTTTTCCTACATAATCTACTTGTGCGATTGCAAGATAATTTGGTAGAAATGTTTCTTAAGTGACCCTCTAAATAAACTGTTGAAGCCATATTGATTTCGTTGAAAAACAGGGCAGCAAGGCGGCATCAGGAAAGGTGCAAAATGACAAAATTTTATAATTCCATTCTTATTAAAGTTCTTGTTAGATTTCAAGATATAAATGGCCTTTACTGATAAGCTGTTTCTTGAGAAGTGTCCACTCCTTTCAGTTTCATTTGCACTCCCTGATAAAAATTTCCAGATATTTGCAGTTAAATATTTGCTACTAATTTACCAACAATTAGGTGATCGATTTAGGGCCATCTTGGCCCTCTTGTTATTTGTTGAAACACATGGCTTCCATGCGGCACAAGAAAGGGGGTAAAATGATAAAAAAGAAATATCCCAGATTGTCTGATTTTCTGGCAAAGTAGTCATATAAGGTGACCGATACAGGGCCACATGGCCCTCTCTTGTTTAGGGACAAACATATGGTCAGGTGTACACTTGTTAGGGGATGCTATGTTAACATTTATTCTCCCCTGATACTCTTGCAATGTACTTAGCTAAGCTGGGCAATGAAGGGCCACTTCAGCACCTTGTTTATGGACAACCATGTGGTTATGGCACACTTTTAGGCGAGGCGTTGTCTGTCTGTCTGTCCGTCTGTATGTCTGTCCGTCAACATTTTGGGTAAAGTTTCAGGTTGAGGCAAAATCTCAGCTCTGGAAAGGGTTACAAACTTGAAACTTTGCCTGAAGGTAACCAGTAACAAGTTCTATTGATTTCTATGGTTACTTTGACCTTGACCTTGGTTTGTCGATTTTCAAGGTCAAATTGCCAACAATCCGGCACTACCGTCTTCAGCAATTTCTTGTTATTACAAATTATGACCCTTTCCTAAACTATGCCCCTTTCATGAGTATGAACTTCCTTTAGTGATAGTTCTAGTTCGTGAATGCATCGAGTACCATTCATAACCTTCCTGACTGGCATATTTTGTGGCAATTTGGTACTCTTGTTCTAGTAATGACTTGTTGAACACAAAATGGTAAAAGGTCTACTCTAGATAATTCCATCTTTAATTACTGTATCTCCTTTATTATATTTTATTCACAGATGGAGGAACAAGAAAGTAAGTCAGGAGATGTAGATACACTTAAATCATCTGTGGAAATATTAGATGTTAAACTGAAAGACTTTAAAAATGATATGGACAAGTTTGGTGATATAAGCAGAAAGGTATTTAACCACTTACAGACACATTTTGATTTGTTTGCAGCAGACAACTATTTAATGCATTGTTACAATCAGCAATTTCTCCTTTTGGCGCAATGTTTTCATCACTATTTAATAAGGGATATATGAAAGTCGTCTAATGTAGATTTGTTGTAATATGTTGGAAAGGGTTAATATTCAGATCATAACATAATGATATATATATATGGCAATTTAGGCTCTCATTGATACTATGGTTTGGTATCATTTTAAGTTTTATTGACATATGAAACCATTAATAATTATATCTTATTGTCATAATGGCGGATAGTAAAAACTTATTAAGGATAGAAATGGTATTCTTACCTATACTCCATTCCCATTACACCCTTTTAGTTTTAGGTAAAAAAAGACAAACTAAAAAAACCTGTGATTTGAGCTAAAGTATAAAACAATATCTTAGTTACTGCAATGATGTTTGTGTTGAAGATATATGTTTGGTGAATGTTTTGGTCTCATCTGCCTAGATCAATTATATATCTCCCTGTCTGTGGCATAGTACTGGTTTGTTTACCCAGGGATCATGAATAATTAAATTTAATTGCCCCGCTAAATGACCTTAGCTGTTGATGCGCCATAAAACAATATACATTCATTCATTCATTCCCTGTCTGTGTGTCACACTTTTATTTACACACATATTGGCATGTTTGTCAAATTTGTTTTTTTTAACCCTCTTGTATAGTCTTTGTATACATTTCTGTTATTGCCTAAGTCATTGAAGAATGTTTTTTTCTGTAACAACAGGTGGACCAACAAAGTGACCTTTCAGTAGATGTAGACACCATGAAAACATCATTTAAAAATCTGGAAACCACTATGCAAGGACTCAAATGTGACATGTCCAGAAAGGTAAAGGTATAAATTGATTGATTGGAGCTTTACTCTGTTTTTCAACTGCATCTCATATATATCATGACAGCCAGTTTATTAAAATGTTTATCCTGGCTACTTCGCGCCAGTATGACACACTACCTAGTCGACTTGTCACAATGACTTTTGTTTATAATCATCGGAAAGAATGAATGACTGCCAGGGTTCAAACCCACACATTATTGGATTGATAGCCCGCTTCGTCGTTATTGACTGATCTTTAAGGGCTTGACTTCTCACATATAATAAATCTATGTAAATTGGTTTTCAAGACACTATAACTCTTTCTAACGCACATTTAATCTGGCTAAATTTGTTGTCAAGCCACTATTACAGTTTCTGCACACAAGAAACCTAGTAAAATTGGGTGTCAAGCAACTGTTACACTTCCTAACATACAACACCTCTTGTTTTAATGGCTGCCAAGCTACTGCAGCACTTTCCCATATACAACACAGTTTTAGCTCGTCTGATTTAAAAAAAAAAAAGAGCTATTGTCGTCGGCGGCGGCAGCTTTGGCGTTGCTTAAGTTTTGCGTTTAGGTCACTTACATGGAAACTATCAAACCTACTACTTTAAAATTTGGAAAACTTGTTCATCTAGTACCCTTCTTCACATTGTATGCTAAAGATCAATTTTTATGTATTTTGGTTGATTTTGAGAATTGGCGGTGTTGGTTACGTTTTCCGTTTAGGTCACTTACATGGAAACTATCAAACCGATTGTATGATAAAGATGCTGAGTGGGCCTGTTTTTTGGGGTAAAAAACATCAATTCGATGTATTTTAGTCGATTTAGCAAATTGGACATTATGTCCATATTTATTTGTTGAAACACATGGCTACCATGGCGGAACATTAGAGGGTGAAATGATAAAAAAAACCATATACTGCTTGTCTGACCTAGCAAAGTACTCATAGTAGGTGACCGATACAGACCCTCTTGTTTTGGGACAAAAGGTTCTAAAGATAACTTGTTTGGGAATGCTATGTTAACATTGTCTTATCCACTGATACTTTTGCAAAAAACTTAGTTTAGATGGGCACTGCAGGGCCACTTAACCCTCCTGATTATAGACAACCATGTGGTAAGGACATTTGTAGGCATTACATTTTTCTAGTAATGACTTGTAGAACACAAAATGATAGATGGTTTACTCTAGATGAGTCCATCTTTAATTACTGTATCTCCCATCAACATTATTTAATAATTAAACTTTCAGTAATTTTTGTAGATATATTCCCTATTTTTGCTAAGGTGATTTAAACAAAAGTCATCTGCTTCAGATTTGTTGTAATATGTTGGAAAGGGTTAATATTTAGATCATAACAAAATGATATATATAATATGACAATTTAGGCTCTTATTGACACTATGGTTTGGTATCATTGAAAGTTTTATTGACATACTAGTATAACAAATGCGGCTACATTTCTATTTTTTTGTCAGTAGATTATTAAATGTCTATTTGACAAAAATGGTGGACAGTGAAGACTTATTGAGAATAAGTAGTATTTTGGGAAAATGAGAAATGTAGTACAATTTCTCTTTATTTCCCTCAGTGTTTTAAATTTGTTTAATGTATAATGCGTCCAAAGTCATCTGTATCAAGGAACAAAGTTTCAGTGTCAGAATACACTTTTATGTAATTAAAAATGTTTAATGAATTTATGTAGATAAGTAATATCTAAGTTACTGTAATGATGTTTGAGTCGAAGATATATTTTGGGTCACCTAATCTTAAAGCTTCGAAACTTACACCACTTGTTCACATTCATTAACACCATCAGCAGACAAGAGTACATAACTCTGTCAAGACTTTTGTAAGAATTAGGGCCCTTTTTCGACTTGAAATTTCGGTTAAGGTTTTTGTACCAATTTTGGTTTTTTTTCTAACCATTACAGATATTGCTTTGAAACTTACAATACTTTTTCACCATCATTATCTCCAGCAACAGACAAGAGTACATAACTCTGTCAATGTTTTTGTTAGAATTATGGCCATTTTTTGCCTTAGGATTTTGGTTAAGTTTTTCATACCACCCCACTTTTTTTCAAAACCATTAGTGATTAGCTTATAAACTTACAATACCTATTTATCATCATTCCCTCCATCAATAGACAAGGGTACATAACTCTTGTCAAGTTTTCTTTAAGAATTATGGCCTTTTTTTTAATTTATAATTTTGGTTAAATTCTTCATACCAAATCAATTTTTTCAAAACAATTAGAAATATAGCTTAAACACTTACAAAAATCTGTTTACCTCCATTACCTCCACCAACAGCCAAGAGTTCATAATCCAGTAAAGGTTTTTGTAAGAATTATGATTCTTTTTCGACTTATAAAGTACTTTGCTTATAAATAATATGATAAGTACTTGGTTATGTTTTCTCTATCACCCAAAAAAGTTTCGTTTTATTGGCAAGCACAAAAAAGTCGAGCATGCTGTCCTCCGACAGCTCTTGTTCTAACATATAATACATTTTGTTAAGTTTGTTGTCAAGCTACTATAACACTTTCCCAATTACAACAAATCTTGTTAAGTTTGTTTTTATATGACCGTTTTTTAAAAACGGTACGTATTATGGTATGGTAATGTCCCTCCGTCCGTCCGTCCCTCCGTCCGTCCGTCCGTCCGTCCGTTCGGGTTTTCCGCACTTTTTTCTTATATACTTTGAACTATTGAGCTGAAATTTTGTATAAGGCTTTGTTGTAATGTGTCACAGATCAAGTTCATATTTCCTGGGATTTCGTCAATTTTTGAATGAGTTATGCCCCTTTTTTGACTTAGAATATTTGTTGTCCGCACTTTGTTTCTACATGCTTTGATGTATTGAGCTGAAATTATGTATATGGCTTTGTAATCATGTGTCACAGATCAAGTTCACATTTCCTTGGATTTCGTCTATTTTTGAATGAGTTATGCCCCTTTTTGGACTTAGAATATTTGTCAATTTCTGCATGAGTTATGCATTTTTCATAGTTTCCCATTATTCTTTAACAACTTATTCCTGAACGACTTTATTAACTTTTTACAAACAAACAATATATCAAAACAAAGAGGAAACTTAAAAAGAAGTTCCTGACGGGCGTATTATGTACCGTTTGCGGTACTCTTGTTAAACTAGTCAGCAATTTGATGGAGAGGAATGTTCTGATAATCCCTTTTTATAATTTGATCAAAAAGATCAGAATGACCAAGTAAGGAGCTTGTCTGAAATTTAATGGAGATGAATGTTCTGATTTATGTGTGTGGCTATTGGATGTAAAATGTTACCTGGAGAGTGTTTGCAGGGTAATTATATTGTAAACCAGGATATACAGTATATACAATAAAAGTTCAAGGGCACATAATTCTGGTGTTCCCGAGGCAATGTTAGTGAAATATGTGTCCAATTTCCCTTTGATGATAAAAATGTCCATATACTAGTAGTTTTGTCAAAAGATGACTTAGATATGGCTCCAGATGTACGGACACACAATACCAAACCAATATCCCATCCCCCTTTTGCATGGGATAAATAAAAGTATAGTTATTGAAAAGAGTTCAAATTACTGCGGCTAAAAGAAAATGTTGGTCATTTTGAGCAATTTCTCTCTTACCACAATGATTTCAAAAGTCATCAAATGCAATAATGTATCTGCAAGTTCGAAAAGGTCACTTTGTTTATAATTACAGGTACATGCTTTAGAAGATCAATTAAAAAGTAAAGAAGTTCAAGCTACGATTCCTGCAGAAGAAAAAGGGAATGACCAAATGAAACACAGTAAGCTATATACATGTATTTTAGGGCTACTCAAGAATAACCAACCTTAACGTTATTCGTGTACGTCTGGCAAAAGACTTGCTAAGTACCCAAATGGATACTGCTTTAAAGAATTTCCTTCAAACTTTGACTAATTGGCGCACAGTGCAGAGCAAGATTAGCTTGGGCAAAAATGCTGTCTGATCTGGATCTACACGGCTGGCAAATACCATTTCGTCAGCATTTGCAGAGCGCCCCTCTTTTGATGCATTTTGTACATTTCTTGTTTGGGATTTTTCCTGTTTTGAGCACTTGTTTGAGTATCCTGTGCCGGTCTTCAGCCAATCCTTTAAATAAAATCTATTCTCGAACCACTTGCCAAATTTCGCTTAAATTTCACAACAATGTCCGTTAGATGAATTCATATCACAGGTGCAGCTTGCAGAAATTCATTCTTTGTAGAACCCTGATTGCCATGGCGTCAGAAATTCTGGTTAAAGTTTTGCGTGCAACTAAATAAAAGAGTCCATATCTCTGTATTCACTTGATGTATTGCATTGAAACTTTATACAGCCCTACCCAACTATCACATCTTTGTCGATTATCAAGTTAGATAACTCTATCCTGCATTTTATGCAAATGCAAGTTATGGCCCTTTTTTTACTTAGAAATTTTGGTTAAAGTTTTGAGTGCAACTAAAGTAAGAGTCCATATCTCAGTATTTACTTGATGCTTTGTATTGAAACGTTATACAACTCTACCCAACTACCACACCTATGTAGGTTATAAAGTTAGATAATTTTATCCTACATTTTATGCAAGTTATGGCCCTTTTTAACTAAGAAATTCTGGTTAAAGTTGCACACAAAAAAAAGTTATCCAACTTGATCATTTCCATAGGTGTGGTAGTTGGGAAGCATTGTAGAAAGGTTCAATGTTTTGCATCAAGTAAATACTGAGATATGGACTCTTAATTTAGTTGCAAGCACAACTTTAACCAGAATTTCTTAGTTAAAAAGAGCACAATACACAATGCCCTTTTTATGCCCCCCCGGAATCTCCGATTCAGGGGGCATAAAGTTTTTGGCCTGTCTGCACGTCTGTCTGCACGTCTGCACGTCTGTCTGTCTGGCTGCACAAAAAAACCTTTAACCTTGACCACTACAGGTGCGGCTACCATATTTCACATGTGTATTCCTTGTGACATTACCTTTCTGTCAGTACCAAAATGTTTGACCTTGCGACCTTGACCTTTGACCTAGATGTTGCCATTCTCGAAAAAAACTTTAACCTTGGCCATTACTTTTGAACCATAACAGGTACGGCTACCATATTTCACATGTGTATTCCTTGTGACATGACCTTTCTGTCAGTACCAACATTTTTGACCTTGCGACCTTGACCTTTGACCTAGATGTTGCCATTCTCGAAAAAAACTTTAACCTTGGCCATTACTTTTGAACCATAACAGATACGGCTACCATATTTCACATGTGTATTCCTTGTGACATGACCTTTCTGTCAGTACCAACATTTTTGACCTTGCGACCTTTACCTTTGACCTAGATGTTGCCATTCTCAATTTTTTTTTTAACCTTCCCCACTACTTTTGAACCATAACAGGTAAGGCTACCATATTTCACATGGGTATACCTTTTGACATGACCTTTCTGTCAGTACCAAACTTTTTCACTTTGCGACCTTGACCTTTGACCTAGATTTTACCATTCTCGATAAAAACTTTAACCTTGACGACTTCTTTTGAACCATAACAGGTACGGCTACCATATTTCACATGTGTATACCTTATGACATGACCTTTCTGTCACTACCAAAATGTTCACCTTTGACCTAGATGTTGCCATTCTCGAAAAAAAAACTTTAACCTTGACCACTATTTTTTAACCATAACAGGTACGGCTACCATATTTCATGTGTATATCTTGTGACATGACCTTTCTGTCAGTACCAAAATTTTTCACCTTGAACTTTGACCTAGATGTTGCCATTCTCGAAAAAAACTTTAACCTTGACCACTACTTTTCAACCATAACAGGTACGGCTACCATATTTCACATGTGTATTCCTTTTGACATGACCTTTCTGTCAGTACCAACATTTTTGACCTGGCGACCTTGACCTTTGACCAAGATGTTGCCATTGGGGGGCATCAGTGTTTCACAAACACATCTTGTTTTACTTAGAAATTATGGTTAAAGTTTTGCGTGCAAATATGTTAAGAGTCCATATCTTAGTAACTATTTGATGCATTCCATTGAAACGTTATATGACCCTTCCCAAACATCACACCTATGAAAGTAATCAAGTTAGATAACTATCCTGCATATAATGATTATTATCACCCTTTAAGCAATTCTGGTTAATGTTTTGCATGCAACTACATTTGAGTCCATATCTCAGTAACTATTAAGTGGTGGAATAGTCGAGCGCGCTGTCCTCCGCGACAACTCTTGTTTTAATAAACCAAACTTCAGATGAAAATTCTTTTGGTGGTCTTCTTTAAAACTTGTCAAAGAAATAAACATCTTATTAGAACTCTGGGTTGTGTGACATAGGTTAACTACATAATGATACGCTGTCAAAGTACTCAGGTAAGCAATATAGTGCCACATCGCAGACTGCTTGCCAAAGCAATGCAATGCTTCAATTAATTATAAAAATGCTTTCATAATTGATGTAGTTAGTTATTCAAGATTATGTCACAGACATGATAGGTCACTTAAGTGAATTAATATTTATGAATTTTAAAAGCGCTTACATAATTCATGAACCTACACTTTTAAGAAAAGCATAACTGTCAAGGATGAATAAACATTATGGTCACATCATTGATTTGATATGTGAGCGTCTGTCTTGAGGTAGATTACGTATCCTTGCAAAAGAATTAGGTAAAGATTAAAGTTGAATCATGAAACATGAAACATACATTCATTCACCTTGATGAAAGTTGCTGTAATATATTTATGGTGCATATGATTTATTGTGGAATAATCAAAACATGACTATTATAGAAAGCATATAAACAATGTATTCCAGGGAGGTACTCAAAAGATATTTTGTATTATTAACTCCTGCCTTGGTGAATTGCCCGTCGTGCTTCCGTCTGTTAAATTTTGGATCAAATGACATCTACTCTAACCACTGAGCAGATTGTTTGGAGACGTTTTTAGCTAGCATCCTGTCATTGACCTTGCTGTAATACCTTCATGAAGCAATCTAGATGAAATGCTTACTGAGAGAAAAAACTTTAAAATCTTCTCCAAACCTATTTGGCCAATTTTCAACTGTAATTTTCCAAGGGTGATGCTCTACCAGTTTCCTTGAAGTCATGTTGATTTGTATATAAGTTGCCTCCAGAATTGGGGCTATTTTACCCTTCATGCCTTAGAATTCAATACATCTTCTTAGAACAAACTGGCCCAAATTTACAACTATTTCACCGTCTCGGTGGTGTATATGTAGAGCGTCCGCCTCTGGTGCGGGAGGTCGCAGGTTTGATCCCCGTCAGGGTGATACCAATGATCTTAAAGATGTTAGTAACGGCTGCCCTCCTTGGCTCTCAGGGTTGCGGTATTAGCATTACGACTGACTGGTTGGTATCAGGATGAATGGACGTGGTACTGGTAACTTACTTAGGAAACGCCGTGATAAAGCCGCTTAAAACACCAGACAATCAATAAATTCTAACTATTTCATAGAAATTATTCAATGGTAATCCACTATCAGATTCCTTTATCGCATATTGATTGATGAAGGTACATGGCCACCAGGGGAGCTTCTGAAAATATTCTCCAAAAATACTGTCTGTCTGTTATTGAAAAACTGTAACGTGTAGCATGTCCTTCACATAGTAGGCCATCCCAGATCACCAATCAAGGCTCTAACCATGATGTACGTTACTTAACTTTGTATAAAAGCCAACCACTCGACCAACGTTGTTGTAGGAGCCGGCTTTTTCACAAAGTTAAGCAACATACATAGCGGTTTGTGCATGAATTTGATTTGTGACCAGCGGTGGCTAAACTATATGAAGGACCCAATACACGTTACAATACCAATACATAAATATTTCGTCAATTTTCTTAACCCTTTCCCTCATACGACAATTCTGCCGCAGACGAATTTGAACTTATTTTGTCAAAACATAGAAAATCTCCATAGTTGAATGGATAACCTATGACAAAAAGTGGAAAACATTGTGGCAAAAGGAGAAATTCTTTTGTAACTATGTTTTCAAAAAGCTGTCTGCTGCAGAGGCGTCAGAAAGCGTCTATATGAGGGAAAGTGTTCGGACATATTATTTAAATAAAAAAAGAACAGACAATAGAGAGTAGGATTATTTTTCCTTGTGGAAATGGAGCGATGCTGGCCTTCTTATGCATATTATTTTTAGCTCACCTGAGCTTTGCTCAAGGTGAGTTATTGTGATCGCCTTTTGTCCGGCGTGCTTGTGCGGCGTGCGTCGTCCGTCGTGCGTCAACTTCTTCTCCTCAGTAACCAGTGGGTCATTTGAGATGAAACTGCACAGAAAGCATCCTTTCAATGACCTCACCGGATTTCCTGTAAATTTTTGGGATCCATGCAGAATTCTGGTTTCCATGGCAACAAAATGAAAAAAACTTCAAAATTCTTCTTCTCCCAAACTGGTTGGCAGATTTTCAAATAATTTTGCAGAAATGTTCCTTGGATGACCCTGTATGAGATTTCTTCAAGCCATGTTGATTGGTCGAAAAACATGGCCGCCAGGGCGGCGGGGCTATTTTGCCTTATATGGCTATAGTGAAAACTTAAAAAATCTTCGCCTCCAAAAGTATCAGGCCTTTTTTCAAATAATTTTGTAGAAATGTTCCTTAAGTGACCCACTTTCAGATTCCTTCAAGCCATGTTGATTGGTAAAAAAAACATGGCCGCCAGTGGGCAGGGCTATTTTGCATTATATGGCTATAGTGAAAACTTAAAAAATCTTCTCCTCCAAAAGTGTCTGGCCGATTTTCAAATAATTTTGTAGAAATGTTCCTAGGATGACCCTCTATCAGATTCCTTCAAGCCAAGTTGATTGGTCAGAAACTATGGCTGCTAGGGGGCGGGGCTTATATAGCTAAAGTGAAATAAAAAAATCAGGTGAGCGATTCCAGGGCGATCATGGCCCTCTTGTTTCTATATTTCCACATAATTCCTGAACAACCCTCTGAAAGAAAACCCTTTGATTCAAATAACCTTTCAAACTAAATCTAAAGTGTTGTAACATGCAAAACAATGACCCTGTGTCCACTGAAGATCCTGACTGGCCCGTCAATCTATGCAGTTTAATCGGGATCTTTCCTGTACACCCTCTTGTCAGCAAGCAACCTGGAAACCTCTGGAAAATGGTTATGCCCAAACATTGGCTGTAGAAGAATATGATTTCAATCAAATTTTCACAAGGTTGATTTTTCTGTGAAAAGGCTTATTTTATGATTATATAAATTGCAGATTTACAAAAGGAGTTGGTGGATCATTACCTTCGGAATGGTTACTGTAAGACGAATATTGCAGCTTTAATAGACGATGAACAAGTTGATATTAAACAACTTTTTGTCGAGCCATTAATGATGAGAATCAAACATGATTCCTTTTCTAAATTATCTGGCGATAAAAATGAACAAAAAGATTCTAAACGTACAACATTATTGGAGGAAATGTTCAAGGAAGATGGACAATCAATCAGAAGAGTGTGTGTTTCTGGTAATGCGGGCCAAGGAAAGACAACTCTGTGTCAGATGATTGTGTCTTCCTGGTGTAAAGTCCATGCCAATAATGAGTATGAAACTGTCATTTACGAACAGTTCCTGAAACCGTTTGATTATTTGTTCTACATACCTCTACGAAACCATTCAATATCAAAAGTTGTTGAAATGATTGAAACAGATATAGTTAGAAAAGCTTCTCATGGTGTGCTGAATGAGGTCCTTGACAATGAATCTGAAAAGTGTTTGATCATTCTTGATGGGCTGGATGAATGGATGCCATCAGAGGACTATAAGCACAAAGTACCTTACATTGATCCAAGAGAAAAGTTTACTGTCCTGATAACATCGAGACCCTGGAAGCTTGAGACTCTGCGACCAAAGATGTCTGAAATAGGACAAGAAGTTACACTTTGTGGGATAGATGAAGACCACATTGTGGAAGGAATGGTCAAGCTTCTCAACAAAAAGTATGACAAAAGTAAAGACTGGCATGGTTACAAGTACAACTGGAAATTGGACAAGACGTATGGGATGAATGAATGGCATGGTTACAAGTGGAACTTGGACTTCTGGTATGGGATGAATGAAAAGTATCATAAGTTGAAACATCTAGCTGAAATCCCAATCATTTTAACACAGACAGTTTGTATGTGGTATGATGATGAAGAGTTTGGTAACACTCGTGTTGAAATCTACAGTAAAATATTGGACCATCTGTTCAACGTGGCATTTAAACGAGATGAAGAGGGAGGCAAACATACATGTACAACATTGGTGAAACCACAAAAATCAACTAATACAAAACTAGTAAATGTATTTAAAGGTTGCAGCCATTGTGAGGAGTACAGTGAACTGCTATCGAAACTGTCAGTTTTGGCCTTCTATACACTGTTTAATGAGGAAAAAGAAAAAAATTCTCTTGTTTTCCTGCATTCTGTCACTGAATTTAGTGAATTATACAAGTTGACAGAAAATGATGTTAAATTTTGTCTATCTGTTGGAATACTCTCTCAGTCAAAATTTAGTGGTAAAGCAAATTCACAGCTAAAGAAGTTGTCATTTATACACAAGACATTTCAAGAGTTTTTTGCAGCCATATTTATTGCTGGGGGAGAAGACGCATATTTCCATTCAATGTTGAAGACATTAATATCTAAGGATGATGTATTAGAAATGTCACAAGTGTTGATATTCCTGAGTGGATTGAAGCCTTATCTGCTAGGGGATATGAGTCGTCATGTATAGTCCGGCAGCCACTGAGCTACACCTCGTTTTGTTGAAATAAGTTTTTTTTGGGATGGATTCTGTTTCCTTAGGCATTGCAGATGACCAAACAGAAAACTGGAACTTTGTCAGTGTTGAGCATTTTAAGATATGGCCAAAAACAAAATGGCCGCCAAAATAGCCTATTTTGAGTAAAATTTGAATTATTTCATAATACATTACGAAATATTGGCAGAGTGGTGTGCTTATAATTCACGAAGACCAATGTCAACACATTCCTGATGATCATGCATGAACATAGATAGACATAATTAGCATATTTTCCATTATATTTGTTGCTAATTTGCATATTCAAAATGGCGGATAATTGCCAGCTGTTAAGCTTAGAATCACAATAAAGTAGTATTATACTCATTTCTTTCTATCTTATGTTTCCAATTCCTAGAATACCTAAGTGTACCAAATACTTATGTCATACTCATTTGTCAATAATGATTAATTTAGATAATGGGGGAAAAAAAATGGCCACTAAAATGATAAATTTTAAGCAACATTTGCCATAAGTATTATACATTACGGAAATTGGCAGAGTAGTATACTGGTACTTCATGGAAACCATTTTAAAATGAAACCTGATGCCCCCACATGATCAGAGATGAAATTATTTGGATATGACTTTGGCGGCCGTTGTATATTTGCTCATTTACATATTCAAAATGGCGGCAATGTTAGTTTATCACAGAATTTCTATCAATAGTCTATAGTAATAAACATTTTTTTTCACAATACGATTTGAATTCCTAAGATAACATTACGTGAAAAATGATAATTTGATCACTCTTCTTTCATGAATGCGTTACCCTTTTATAGTGTAGGTCACTTTAAATATCGAGATTAGGAATTTTACCTTGACAATTAATCTTGTACGCAATTAGTTTAAGGATACGCCTTTTCTTCCTTTGTTGAACTGAGCTCACGCATCACTGTCATTTTCATTTACATGTTTTGCTGCCCGAGTCTGATCATTTAGACATCGCACGGATGCATGACACGCACAAAACATTGTGCACGCTAATTTGGCTTTGTTGCATCCACATTCTGATGATTTGCATGGGTTGTCACTTGTACAATTGCAACGTATAAGTCTCAGTATGTTTGCAGGTGCAAGTTTCACATTTGGTGGAGTGGTTACCGGGATGAGTGACTTTGTTGCTTCGTCTTTCATGTAACCAAATGCAGTTGGATCCAATGTCGATGGATTCAATTCCAAAGCACTTTTCCAAATCCATGTTTGAAGATGGGCACGCTTAACATTCTCTTTGAAAGCTTCAGTTATTGGTGGCATTGCAGCAAGATCTTGTGTGTTGGTAGCTCCTGCTTTCCCGACCCGTGTAGTCCACACATTCAGTCGGGCATTTGACAGTGTCGTAGCCTTGGGTTGTCCATAGCATGATGTTATTAGCGCTGTTGCATCTTTCATCACGGCGGCCATATCTGCATGTATGTCTCCAATCAATCCATTTTTCTGCCGCAGCACCTTTAGCAAAGTTCCTTTGCCAACTCCAAAATGTGCACCAACAGTATGTTAACCTGTCAATACGTGACCTGCTAACATAGAAGGGATGATGTCTCTGTGTCTGTCCACTGTGGCATGTATATCGATTACAGATCTGTCTCTGATGGGCGACTCCATTATCAAGGGTGACTGAAGGCCTTGCTTTTGGTAGAAATGAAGCAGAAGAACATAGACATATGTGTCGTCTGCAAGCACCCCGACGGATCTTCCTTCATCTGCAAGCATGATAGCCTGCTGCACAATAATCACATCAGCCTCCTCATGAGATGTGGCCATATCGTGCCGTTGGATTTGAACACCACCTGGACCTAGTTCAACAGGATCACAAGCTTGTGTTTTATGATGAAACCTGCATCGCTTTGCAGATGTTGACACATGATGTTAATCAACTGTTTCTTGTTCTCTGTGACTGTCAGAGTCAGTTTCTGAGACGGAAGGGGTGAAGTTGGACTCAGCTGGAAAACTCTGCAACCATCATTGCCTCTCGATATCCTGGTTGCACACTTGGTGCTGTAATCGTTGTACCTGTCAAAGACCAAGTACACATCACCGGATGTTAGTCTCTCTTCAATCTTGCCTTTGAATTTCGATACAAAGTCCATCACTTTTGGTTGTCGTATTGGTGATGATGAAGGCCAAGTAGGAATCCAAAGGAGAGCACAGCCATCGATCACTGTGCACGTTTCTTCAAGTTTCGCGTGTTTAGCTGATACTTCAACCTTTGTCTGGTTCTTCAAAGCGGCCTTGGACTTCGAGATACGCATATCTCCAGACTCATCAAACAGAGCTGTAGGAACTGGCGACAGCTCGCATGACATTACATCATGAAAGTCAACATCTCTGGAACTTGCGTGTAGACCTATCACGCGAGAGTATATCAACTTGGTATCGTATACATTGGAATCGCCTACGTCAATTGATTCCTTCATGACATCCATGGTTTGAACTTTCTTCGAAATTGTGTCCCCAGGCAATTTCTGTTCAAACTCACCCATTTGCTGAGCACCAATTTCAACTGCTCTGTCAACATTCACTGATTCAGGAGCGATCCGTCCATTGACCACATTGACAATGTTCTCTGGGTGCTTCTCTGGGTCCATTGGATCGATGCTCACATCCAGTTTTCTGCGCAACCCGTCTCTGTCACCTTGGTCTGCAGATATCCTTGCTGGAGCTTCTTCTTTGTGCGCTGTTTTAGAACTAGCCGACTTGTCTCTCAGAGTTGAAACGTCTTTCACAATTCTGCTACATATTTGCAAGCTAAGGGCCTAGGTCTTGAGAGTTTCTGGCTTTAGAGTGATGCCAATCACACCAGCTTTACCATGCCTATATCGCATGAATGTTGTCTCGATGAACATGTCGCTCCATATGCTATTCCATAAGCCTTGAGTGTGTCTCATCACATGAGACCCTTTCATGAAATGCTGGAGTGCATCTCCTGGTAGGGCTTCCATGTGTCGAAGGTAGAATAACCCATATCGCGCGTAGTTTACATGTCCCGACGCAAAGAAGTAGGGCATCATGAGCTTCACTGCCTCCAGGTGTAGTGGCCAATCACCTTCTCGTTCAGCCAGTACATAGAGCATCATTATCAGTACTGGTTTGATCAGGTTGTCGACCCACATCTTTGTTGTGCGACTTCTCTTTGCAAGGTCCTCAAGAGTTGTCATGAGATCGTTGTAAGACTTCAGGTGTCCCTGCACAACAATATCTCTCAGTAGCTCCTCAGCTACCATGCTCTCATGTTCATAGGAAATTTCTTTCCTGTCAGCATTTTGCCCACACCTGCAAATGTAGATGCCAGAACCTCTGCAAGGCCCGAATCAGTCATCAATGTTCCGACTGCACCGACAAAACTCATCGGCATATGCATACCCCCTAATCTGGGAATGACCTGAGGAAACATGTTTGGATATGCCTATTGTACCTCTACTGCAACCCTGTACAGTTGTTGATCTGCAGTGAAGACAGTGCAACCTTGACCAGTTTTCTCTGTTAACTGCTGTGATTTGCTCATGGCTGTCATAATTGTGTCTGGATGTGCTGGTGGCATATCAATCAATGGTAGATACACTGCTTTAGTTTTGGGTTGTGTGGCTTCTCCTTGATCGCGACACAAATGCGTATTATATCCATTGAATTCAGGACAGTTATCACGCTGCACAACATCTGTCAAGAACCTGAGGTCACACTCATTATCATTGTGGATGTTATGATTTGGTCAGTAGATGGAGGTCAGTGAGTGGAGGCAATGCCTTAGTCACTTTACTGACAGATGTGTGTATGTTCAACAGGGAATCTCATCAAATACATTTGCTTTGAGATGATAGGCTACATCAATTAGCTTTAATTAAAATGCAGCTTATATACATCACAAAATATTGCTTGTTATCGAAGTAGAAATCGCAAACAGCCAATTGCTTGTACACTTTTTTATGAATCACCCTGTATAAATAATGTATAAATTGCTCTGCCATCTAAAATAACATTTAGAATTATCAAAATATGTATCATATACATCATATCTGGTAAAAAACCCAGAAAAGGGTTCTTAATGCAGCAATAAAACATGACAAAGTATACATTTTCACATATTTTTAAGCAGAAAACGCCATTTTGGCGGCCATTTTATTTTTGCTTATATCTCAAATTGCTCAAAGCTGACAGAGCTCCAGTTTTTTGCTTGTTCACAGTGGATACCTAGACAATCAGAATCCATTAAAAACAAAACTTATTTCATCAAAACAAGGTTAGGACCCAAATCTGGGTTTGGCTGCCGGACTAGTAGCACTGTTTACAGATAAGGATGAAAGGGTTCTGCAGTATAGAAGTTCGCTTTTGGCAGAGACATATTTTACATCTGGATTGGATGACCTAATCAGAGCTTGTTTTGATGAAGTACCTAAAGACACAAAGATGGACTGTAAAGTTGTATTGAATGACCACTTTTCATTGAGCATTGGTCCGGAAAAGGATATGATTCCCTTCCTTGATTTAGAACATGTTAAGTCTTTTCGGGAAAAAAGAAGTTTTGGTTGGACAAAACTTAGTGGACATGATATTGTCAAGTTGTGTGTGGCCATAAACTCACAAGAACATATCGATCATTTGACTAGTATTGTTGAGAGATGTGTATTACCACTAAAATGTCTTAGTGTTGAAGGACTCCTGCATATAGATGTTGTTACCGGTAGTTTAAATGATTTATTCATGGCTCTAAACAAATGTCATTTAACTTGTTTTACATTAAAAAATGTGAATCTAACTCATTCCGATATAGAGAATCTTGGAGGATTCCTATCACATCAGGCAGAGTTGAGGGAAATCGAGCTCGAGATAATTCAGTGTGCAACATGCGAAAAGGGACATTGTAATTATAGGATAGATCTGTCACATCACAAACAGTTAAAGTATTTGTATATAGGCCGCCTGGATGGAGATATTGTATTGAGTAATGAGGTTCCTCTAGAGTATTGTAAGATAACATGTGTTAAGTGTGATGTGTTCATTATAAACAGACTGAAGTTGTCTGCAAGTCTACAAGAGTTAACTTTGATAGGTGATTGTACACTGTTTTTAAAGAAAGAAAAAACCACAATCCTCCTACACAATGTGGAGGAGGACAATCCCTCACAATTATGTTTGTATAAGGTACTGATTGATGTCATACCGACTTTAAAGAACTTGAGATTAATAGCTTTGACTGATATAAACTTTAATCAAGACATACTCAAATTTTCTCCAGACATGACAAGTCTGAAAGAATTGTATATCTATAATTGTACAATCACATTACAGTGTATACAGGGTTTTATTAACAGTCTACCCCAGAAACCGGTCTCAGTGTGGATGGGGAACGTTTTTATCTGTCCAAACGATGAACGGTCTACAACAGTTAAATACATGCAAGACAGGTATCCTAAGTGTACTGACTTTTCTCTTGTTGGTAATCCAATGAATCGGATTGATGCAAATCATTCAGTAACTTTTTCGTTCGTAACAGAGGCACATCAGTGACTAATGAATATACTAACTGTAACTTCTTGTCTAATTTTACAACCTTATCGAAAACAAGCAAAAGCAGTTATGGTTGTTGTTATCACCCACTGAGGGCAGATTGGATATTGGCGAGACATTGCCTGTCCGTCTGTAGCTATATTTATATGGCAAAGTTGGGTGGATTTGTTTAAAACTTCACGGAAATCTTAACAATGCCACGCTGCAAGTTTCATTAAGATGGTATAAGGATCATCAGAGTTATGTTTAAGGGTATCGAATTATAACTGCACATGCCTCTCTAATTTTTCAAAATTATTTCCCTTTTAATACTTCGGTTTGAAGATTAGCATGCAATAGTTTATTATGATATTAACCTTTTTCCTACATACAGCAAATCTGCACTACATGACTTTGAAAACCTATATGCAAAAATATGGAATATTTTGTTAAATGATGCAGAGACATATAAACACTGTGTTTATATGTCTCTGAATGATGATATAATTATCTGAAACATGAAAACGTGGCAAAAGGAGAAATCGCTCGTTTTTAGCAATTTCTCCTTTTGACACAATATTTTCAAAGGTCGTCTGCTGCCGAGATGTCAGAAAGCGTATAAGGGTTAAGGTTGAAACATCGGTTTGGTGTCATTAGATCAGCACTGTCACCAAGACCAACAACTCTTAGTTTCTTTGACACTGTAACATTTTAAACAGATAAAACGAATTTGAAGGCATACCAGGAAATATACACAAGATGAAGCTGTACATCTCACTTTGTGCCCTTTTATGTTTTATAATAACATCACTTTAAATTTGAAATCGTAAATATTCTCTAGAAGACACAGTTGTCATTTACTTTTGATTAAAACAATTAGAAGACTGTAGAACTGTTGAGCTTTTTTTCCCCGCGTGATTATGACCCAAACAAATTAGTATCCCCTTCCACAGGCTGATGTTTGTTTCGGTTTGGCATTTTCCGCCCATCCATCTGTACACATATTTAAGGGCATGGTAGGAAGGACTTGGTTTAAAACATTATGTTAATACCACATGGCAAGTTTCAGTAAGATTGCCTCAGGAACACTAGAGTAATATGCTCTCAAACTTATATTTGAAACGATGGTGGGAAAAGTAGATACTGATCGTATTGACCAGTTTCTCATTTCGTACCATATTTAAACCATACGTAAGTTCCCAAATGTTTCATAATTGTATGGTTTTAAATACAGACAGCTTTTAAAATATCATAACAGGTAAACAGTCAAACATGTGCTGCTTGAAAATGCAACATAATGCTAACAGAATTGTCATTGGCCAGACCTAAAGTCAAAATATTGTCATTGTCATATTATAGATCTACTGTTTGTCATATGTTTAATGTTTAGGTGCATCCCCATTTTAAGTCCTCCTGTGTATGGTTAAATGGGCGTGCCACTTCTGTTACTTTAGATAGCCCTTTCCCACATGGAGATATATGTTGATGCATTTGCAGCTGCCTACTTTTGACACAACGTTTTCAACTCTATTCCATAATTTTCAAATAATTCATAGATTTTCAGTAATTTTGCCATTCTATTCTCCTGTGCATTTGCGGAATGTTGGAAAATGATAAGATTATCAAATAACTTGACGCTTAATTGGGACCATTCATAGAGCACCAGATCTGTGTGAACCAAGTCATGTGTAAAGACGTGTTGAACATCAGGTAGTGGAAGACAGCGGTGCAGTGATAGATGTTGGCCTTGTACCAAAGGTTCCATGATCGAATTGAGTGACGAGCCGGGTTCTGCCTTTAATGGATTTTTCCACACAAACAGCACGAGTACTGTATATGTCTCCAGAAAGCAGACATCGAGTGTACTTAATATAAGCTTGAGCATGTTTCACAATCGATGTAAAATAAATAAGTTCAAACTAACATCAGTCATCAGGTAGGCTGTGTTTAACAATTTTGAGTATTGTTCAATGGGATGATGTAAGTGCATGATAGTTCTGTAAATAGACATAACATATACCCCTTATTGTGTTGTAATATGTTCCACAATGAGCAATGGCATAGCTTCCTATATACCTTTTATCCCTGAAAACTCGGAACAATCTAATTGGGGAAAAAAAAAAGTATTTGTTAAAGATAAAAGTTATAGAACCAAGCTAAGGTCAGTTTAACAACAATGGTCGTCATTAATGTCAGTATTTACAATGGAATGTACTGCATCAGGTAAATGCATATTGAACTAAAGGGGCCATCTAGTATTTTGTCAGAATATTTACCTCCTTCATAAAGAACTGTCGCTGTCACACTCTAGGAGATGCATTCTGGGGAAACCAACAGTAAGGCATTTGCGACAAGTGTAGGATCTGTTTGCCGATTAGTTATAGAAATAAAGCTAGGATCCTTTAGCATGGATGAACAGGCCAGTCTGTTTTCACACATGTAATTATTACGTTAAGGTTGGTTTTTCTAGAGCACCTCTCTTATATTTCTGTTTAACCAACATGTTTAAATATTTAACATTCTACAGGTCAATGTGCAAGTGGTATACAATACATCTAGGAAATATTTTACACGCGCGCGGACGGACACTGAAGACTAGCAAGATTCGCATGTGTATGTTGTCTGTTTTTGGATATTTTCTGCATGAAGTGAAAACTCTTAAGAATTGGCTTTGGTAACATGACTGCTGATTGTCTGTAATCATTTGTGCAATGGTAGGCTTTGGTAACATGACTGCTGATTGTCTGTAATCATTTGTGCAAATGTAAAGTGTTTCTTACCACCACGTACACAATAAGTTGACATACCATTTACATCAAGCCTCGTCTGTTTGAATGTTCGGTTTGTCCCAGTCACAAGACTAGAACATTGTCAGAACAACATAATGCTAATAATGCATAATATCAATAGCTAAATCCTAAAATGTGTAATCTGTGATAATTTCAAAGTCCAAGGGCAATAACATATAATCCTACAGATACCAAATTTACACTTAATCTGTACTGTATCTTGTCAGTATCTATACGACTACCCACCTGGCATTGGAGTAACTGTTTGCCTTGCAAAGAAAATGTTTGGAAACAGGAATGTGAAAAAATATTCAATGTTCAAAGGCAAAAACTGTTCAGATGAAACATCGGGGACTAAAATAGGAAACAGCCTGTCGCTTGATATAATTCGCAACTCCTCACCAAATATCGTTACAATATTTGTGAATTCCAAATCCCTTCGCAGTGTCGTTTTGTACCTATGTAATATAGTTACTGTTACATTGAGCCTATCCAAGCTCTCTTGATACTGATCCTGTGTATGCAGTTTGAAGGAATTCCGTCAAAAAATGAAAGTGCTATAGCGACGACGGCATTTCATATGAACACATTTTATAGTCACTGTGACCTTGACATTTGACCTATGTGAACCTGTCCAAGCTTTATTGACACTGAACCTGTGTATGCATTTTTGAAGGAATTCCATCAACAAATGTGCTATAGTGATTACTTTGTAACGTAAAGACATATTGTAGTCACTGTGACCTTGACTTTTGACCTAGGTCGACGAAACGCAATCCGATCCAAGCTTTCTTAAAACTGAACCAGTGTATGAAGTATGAAGAAAATCAGGCCACAAATTAAATTGCTTAAGCGATGACGTCATTTCGTAGAAATTAAAGTCACCGTGACCTTGACCTTTGACCAAGGTTTGTGAAATATGAACTTAAACAATTCTTGTGAACATAAAGCATTAAGTTTTATACCAATCGGAGAAGATGCTTATATAGTCCTTTGACCTAGGTATGCAAACGCATTCAAGAGACTATGCTTGTTAACATATGTATGAAGTTTCATAACAATCAGATAAGAAATGAAGTCGCTAGAGCGATGAAGTCATTGGACACATATGTGCGGGCGGATCCCTATAAACCTTTAAGGGGATAATGAGCAGACCAATTATGATTGAATAGTAGCAAATTTAGTATATAGTGAAAAGACCAAGTGTTTAGGTCCAAACTAGCTAAAATAATCAAGATGGCCCTAAATCAATAACTGCAAATATCTGGGGAAATTTGATCAGGAGTGCAAATGAAACTGCAAGGAGTGGACACTGTTAAAGAAATAGCTTATCAGTAAAGGCCATTTGTATATTGGAATCTAACAAGAACTTTAATAAGAATGGAATTATAAAGTTTTGTTATTTTCCGCCTTTCCTAATGTCGCCTTGCTGCCCTGTTTTTCAACGAAATCAATATGGCATGAACATTCGTTTGTAGAGGGTCACTCAAAGAACATTTCTACCAAATTATCTTGGAATCGGACAAGCAGATAACGGAGGAAAAGGATTTTAAAGTTTGCGTATTTTTCTCACTTTCTGATGCCGCGGCAACCAAAGTTCTATAGAGAATGTAAGTCTTTGAACAATTTTGAAAGAGGACAACACAGAAACATTCTTGTGCAGTTAAGTTTAAATTGGTCAAGTGGAATGGTAGCAGTTGTCATTTGTAGCTAAAAGTTCAATTTACCCCTTTTGTGATGACGCCTGGTTGCTATGAATTTGTAACCAATCAATACGGCTTGAAAACATTAGAGCAAAGGATAACTAAAGTAAGATTCCTATTCAATTTTCTTAAAATCAGACAAGCAATTACATAAAAATAGAATTTTCAAATTTTCAAATTTTGCCCCTTTTCTGATCCCGTCTAACTACCATGTTTTGCAACCAATCAGCATGGCTTGAATAATTTGTGTAGAGGTTCACCCAAGGAACATTTTTACCAAATAATATTGGACAAGCAGATTCAAAGAAGAAGATTTTTAAAGTTTTTACATCCCCCCCCCCCCCCCCCCCCCCCCCCTTTTTATGATGCCGCAGAAACCAAATTTAATCTTTGATCACTTTTGAAAGAGGACCACCACACCAAAGCAAAATTCCTGTGGTTGAAATTGGTCCTGTGGTTTAGGAGGAGATGATGTTTAAAGCTAAAAGTTAACGACGGACGGACGACGGACAGAGAGTGATCAGAATAGCTCACCTTGGCAAAATATTTCATATAAAGGAAAGAAGGAAAGTGGTTATTGCGACATTAAAAACGTAATATACGTTATGAAATGCTGCGGCACCTTTTAAATTTGTCCCGTATTCGGACGAAATATAAAAATCCGGTGGCTGAACACATCTATTCAAAGGGCCATGATGTCGCATACTTTTCCGTTATGGACATAGAGAAGCTTACTTGGACGGACCAATACAGGAAGACACTGGAACAGCTCTAGAAAAAGCAAGCTGAAGACGTATGGCGTCAATACAAAGAAGTAGATAGGAAAACGGTGCCTAACAGGTCGGGGCTCTTTATATGACGTCATTACGTTAAGAATTTCATTTCCGTTTTGATGTAAATCTTAAATATATCTATAGGTGCTACCTTTTTACGAAAAACCCGTAAAATGATAGTAAACAATTATATCTTCAAACACTGTTGAGCTAACTTGTATGTTTATAATCCATATAACTATTTCATTACTTAATAAGATCTCACCGAAATAGTTTCTATAATTTAACTATTTCCCATTGTGTCATTCTTATTGTATTATGTGTAAGTATTAATGTATATGGGCCAGAGGCATAAATACTTGAATAAAGAAATTGAATTGAATTGAAAAATTGAATTTCCTTCATACAACAAATCTGCAAGCAGACAACTTTGAAACCATCTTGACTAAAACGGGGAATATCTTTATGACTTAGAGTTTAATTATTGAATAGAGATGATAAAGAGACATTGTTTATTATGCAACAATGTTTTCAAATGTCGTCTGCTCTATGGGCGTCAGAAAGCGTCTATATGTGGGAAAGGAATATTTCGAAAATATCTTTGCTCAACAATTTTTATGTGATGATATCTAATTTGAGTGGGTTTAACTAAATACATCATTATCGGGTTAACCCTTCCTCACATATAGACGCTTTGTGACGCCTCTGCTGCAGAAGACTTTTGAAAACACTGTGACAAAAGAAGAAATTGCTCAAAACGAGCAATTTCTCCTTTAGCCACAATGTTTTCAACTCTTTTTTAATAATAAAACCCTTATTTATGAAGATTTGTAATGTTTTTGTCAATATATTTTCGAAGTCGTCTGCAGCAGATTGGTTTGTATGTGGGAAAGGGTTAATCATAAATTAAACCACATGGGTGACATTTTGGGGAATCTAAGAGGCCATAAATAGCGAATGTGACACTTCAAGCGAAGACTGCAATCAGTCAATAAAGATAAATAATTATTATTCAGCACTCATTGAAGCACATGTCTATCAATCTATCGGATTTAAGTTTTAATTGAATGTTTGGTGTTTTACGCAGCTTTCAAACAATATTCAGTTATATCACGGCGTTTCCTGGCTTAGTTACCAGTGCTAATGAACTATTTATCCTGACACCAGCCAGTCAATCCGAAACCCTGGTCGCCAAAAAAAAGGCAGCCAGTACAACCATTGTTCAATGGTCTTTTGGTATGACCCGGTCGGGGATCGAACCCGCGACCTCCCGCATTCGAGGCGGACGCTCTACCACTACACCATCGATGTGGTTCTTTAAGTAAAATTATCGTACTGTTAATTAAAATTACTTTTGTCTTAATATTTTATTTTTTCAAACTAAAAAAAACCCTTAAACATCGTGGTTCAACACGAAAAACCGCGAAAACTGAAAATAAGTTATAGTTATTCGTTGGAGTTGAAAGTATAGTGGCAAAAATAGAAATTGCTAAACCATGAGCACTAACTCCTTCATCTACGATGTCTATATAAGTCGTCTGTTGTGGATGTGTCCAAAGGCGTCTGCATATTTGTAAAAGGGAAATTTCATTTTGCTTATATAGATAAGTATTTATACTAGACAAAATTTAAAGATGGATTGTTTCCAATCTACTTTAACAATTTCCACTTTCAAACGCATTTTGTCTAATCAGAAGCTGGCGACTTTTGAAAACATCGTGACAAAAGAAGAAATTTATCATTTTGAACAATTTCTGCTTTTGCCACAATGTTTTTTATCGCTATTCTATAATTGCACTTTCAATTATAAAGAATTTCTATATATTTTTTCTATTTATATTCAAAGACGGCTGTTGCAGATGTGTTGTATGTGGGAAAGGGTTAACCCTTTCCCACATACAACAAATCTGCAGCATGTGACTTTGAAAACACAATGACAAAAAATTGAGAAATCACAATAAAAGATACTTTAATTGTTAAATAAAGTTAAAAGATTGTGGCCAAATGAGAAATTGCTCATCATGAGCAATTTCACCTTTGGCCACAATGTTTTCAAAAGTCGTCTGCTGCGGAGGCGTCGGAAAGCGTCTATATGAGGGAAAGGCTTCGAGTGTTGAACCATGATATCGTGCCTGAGTTCATGACTCAATGGCGGATCTGGAGGAGCATAAATCATATAGTCAAGTGTATTTCTTGTCGACAAACAGGTACATCCTTTCCCCACGCTGACACATTTACGAAAGACGTATTTGAAAACATTTTGACATTTGCATATGTGAACTCTCTATAAATGAAAGTTGAACATGAAAACAGTGTTGAAAAAGGACAGATTGTTCTTGATGAGCCTAGAGGTTTCCGTATGTATCATGCCACAGATAAGCAAAATTCGTATGCATGTTGGAAAAGTGGAAAGTGTTAACCCTTTCCCTCATATAGACGCCTTCAGACACCTCTGCAGCAGACGGCTTTTTGAAAACATAGTGACAAAAGAAGAAATTGCTCAAAACGAGCAATTTCTCCTTTTGACACAATGTTTTCCACTTTTAGTCATAGGTTATCCATTCAATTATAGAGATTTTCTATTCTTTGACAAAATATGTTCAAAGTCATCTGCTGCAGAATTGTCGTATGTTGGAAAGTGTTAATTGCCTATCATTGGATCGTATTTTCCGATCCCTATATTACATGACACCACCCCCTCAATATAGAATCCGGCCTTTGTAAAACAGTTAACATCAAGACCAGTATTAACACCAAAGCAGTCTGACCAAGATTTTACACTTTTCGCAAATTATTTACAAACATCATTGTCGAATCTTTTGATGAATTGAAATGATTATTATACAATTCAAAGGCTGATCTGAACAAATGCTCTTCCCTGGTATTGATTGATTGATTGATTGATTGATTGATTGATTGATTGGGGTTAAACACCATTTTCAACAAATGTTCAGTCATATCACGGCGGTCAGTTCACCTACCTCTGTGTTTCAGATGAGCCTGTGCATACGTATATTTTACATTTGTCGTCTTTATGACGTACATGCTGAACTGCATCTTCTGACAACACAAACGATACGTGTAGACCAAATGTAACTTCAAATGAAGTCTAGCCGGAGAGTCAAGAAGACACCAAATCCGCTAGACGCGGCTCGTTCGTATGTACACGCAACCAGATCATGATCTCAATTTTTATCCCGTCCGAGGGAAAATATACTAATTGACTTTCCAGATCAGCCTCTGCTTCCGCCCAACCTGACCAATATCTATACTATTCACATATTACATAATATTTTTGTTTAAAGCTGTCATCTTGCGTATATTCTGATATGACTGAGACTATGCAATGTTTCTACACTGTTCAGAAATGACAAATTGTAGGTTTTTCCACTCACAGGTACGTTTTTTTCAAAACATCCGATGGTCGATTTACGTGTTACGTGACCCCTTTTACCTATTCTACGTGTAACGCAGCCAGTTTCACGTATTACACATGTAACGTAGCAATTTTTACGTATTATACGTGTAACGCATCCCTTTTAACGTATTATACGTATGACACTGCCAGTTTTTACGTATTATACGTGTAACGTTGGCCTTTTTACGTATTCAACGTGTAACGCAGCCCGTTTTTCGTATTATACGTGTAACGTAGCCCTTTTTACGTAATATACGTGTAACGTAGCTCGTTTTACGTATTATACGTGTAACGCAGCCCTTTTTACGTAATATACGTGTAACGTAGCCCTTTTTACGTATTATACGTGTAACACAGCCCGTGTTTACGTATTATAAGGGTAACGCTGCCCCTTTTTACGTTTTCTACGTGTGACGCAGCCCTTTTTACGTATTCTATGGGTAACGCAACCCTTTTAACGTATTATACGTGTGACGCAGCCAGTCTTTACGTATTATACGTGTGACGCATCCCCTTTTACGTATTATACGTGTAACGCATCCCGTTTTTACGTATAATACGTGTAACAGATCCCTTTTTACGTTTTCTACGTGTGATGCAATCCTTTTTACGTATTCTACGTGTGACGCACCCCATTTTACGCATTCTACGTGTAACATGGCCCTTTTTAAATAGTCTACGTGAAACGCAGCCCTTTTTACGTATTCTACGTGTAACGCACCCCATTTTACGCATTCTATGTGTAACATGGCTCTTTTTAAATAGTCTACGTGAAACGCAGCCCTTTTTACGTATTCTACGTGTAACGCACCCCATTTTACGCATTCTACGTGTAACATGGCCCTTTTTAAATAGTCTACGTGAAACGCAGCCCTTTTTACGTATTATACGTGTAACGCAGCCAGTTTTACGCATTATATGTGTAACATGGCCCTTTTTAAATATTCTTCTTGAAACGCAGCCCTTTTTACGTATTCTACGTGTAACGTAGCCATTTTACGTAATTTAAAAATGTGTGGCGTAACCTATTTTAGGTAAGTCGAGTAGGAACCTATGCCTTATCATACACAGTGATGTAAAGCGTACTCGGAGTACAGGAGCTCGCCATGTTTCTGCTAAGTCAAAGGCGAGGGTAATGTGCCCTATTCCCAGACCAAGGTCCGCTTATGGACGAGTATTTACACATGTTAGGTTGTTTATTACACCATATTTTACATGAACGGATGTCAGATAAATCTTGTTCTGTTGTTCTGTGATCATACTAGTGACCAGTGGTAAGTTTTCACTTATTTTACACTATATTTTGCACAACTATTATAATAATAATAATAATAATAATAATAATAATTATAATAATAATGAATACAAAAATGATTATAAGTAAAATTGTATTTTCATTACCTGAAATGAAAAATGAATATGTGAAAAGTTGTATTTAAAAAGAAACATTTCAGGTTTAGAGTGAATAAAAATATTGATTGTTAAATTGATTGGAGTATAACGTAGCTTCAACAGTTTTTCAGTTATATCACGACACCCAGTTCTATTGGCTTTCTTGCAAATTTGCCAAACACAATATTATTCACAGGCAACGTATGACTTAAGTCACAATACTGTTTGCCATATGATCTATAGCGACTCGACGGAAACTGAAGTTGGAAAGAGGAAGCAAGTGCTTGCTTGCTATGACCATTTTGTCTAATTTCTACAATGTTTTCTAAAACTGTCTTCCGTGAGAAAAAAGCGAAATGGTAACTGCGCTATGTGACTACGCACCACCGGGCTACATGAAATTACTTTTAAACTTGAAAAATTGAGCAATATTCTTTGACAACTCGTTTCCAATGAAAATATCTTTGACGTTCTGATTATTTTTTTGATAAAAAATGACTCTTTCAGGAATTTCTTATCTTGAATTTCGTATTAGTTACGGACTGTGTACACCAAATGGGCCGTCCCGCGAAAAAACCAACACTATGGACTCGGCGTAATGTATCGACCCAGATCAGCCTGCGTAGTCTGTGCAGGTTAATCCGGGCCGACACATTCCATTTCAGGTGGATAGAGGTATAGAGTAATGATTCCTGAAACGGAAAATCCACAGAAGTCGAAAAGCGTCTGCTTGGGTCAGCCTGCGCTGCATGCTTAGGCTGATCCGGCCCGATACTTTACGCAGAGTCCACACTGTTGGTTTTCAAATGGCATCCGATTACGTTATCAGTCACTGATTATTATACAATGTTCGTTTTAATAGTTCTAAGATCAGATGGAAGCAATTAATTTTTCATAAGCGACTTATATAGCGTTAGTATAGGCTATGACTCTTTCCCAACAATCCAAATAACCCATAAACCTATATTTAATTAAAGTTCATCAAAAAGAACCTATCAAGAGCAAAATATGAGGAAGGCAATTCATTACCTTAGATAACCAAATACAAAATACCAAATTGTGGACTGTGCCTATACCTATAAGGAGGAACATCCTTTACATTTAACTGTGGCAAAATATTTCCTATAAAGGAAAGTGGATATTGCGACATTAAAAACGTAATATACGTTATGAAATGCTGTGGCACCTTTTAAATACAAAGATCCGGTGGCTGAACACATCTATTCAAACGGCCATGATGTCGCATACTTTTCCATAATTGGCCTAGAGAAGCTTAATTGGACGGACCAAAACTGGAAAAGCAAGCTGAAGACGTATGGCGTCAATACAAAAGAGTAGATGGGAAAACGGTGCCAAACAGGACTATGTTAAGAAGTCATTCCCGTTTTGATGTAAATAATAAATATATCTATAGGTGCTAAGTATTTACGAAAACCCGGTGAAATGACTGTAAACAAAAATTAAAGATCATACTTTGGTAATGCAAATTGATTTTTGAAAGTAATTGACTAGACGCTGATAATATTCATGTCATGTTGTTTTTTTTGCATTGTAATTCGTATTGCTGTCGTTTCTTATTAGGAACAGAAAATAATATTATAAAAGCAAAGATTTTGGAAGACAGTGGTACAGAGGTAGAGCGTCGGCCTCTTGTACCAAAGGTCCCGGGTTTGAATCCCGTGATGAGCGGGTTCTGCCTTTGGGATTTTTCCACACAAACGGCGCGAGTACTGGTTAAGTATCCAGGAAGCAGACATCGAGCGTGATTAATATAAGCTTAAAGCTTGTTTCGCAATCGATTTAAAATAAATAAGTTTAAACTAAATATTTTCAGAAAATTAAGAAATCAATTTATAATGAACGAGGTTTAAACATGAGGGCCGAGATGAACCTTAATCGATCACCTTCGTGATGGTGTATAAGCAAATGTGTAACCGATATAATCTGGAAAAATTTGTTCATTTGAGCCATTTGCTGATGCCACCTTGCGACCACCGTTTTCAACTAGTCAATATGGCTGGAAAAATTAATTATGTAGGGGTCACATTTCTGCTGAACCCTTTCCCTAAATGAGATGTTTTCTGATGCCTGTTCAACAGACGACTTATAGAAAAAGATTGTCGCCAAAGGAGCAATTACTCATTATGAGCAATGTATCCTTTTGCCACAATGTCTGATCAATAATTATACCTTCATTTATAGATATCTTATCTCCTTGCCAAGTTGTTTTCAAATTTTATTTTTATTTGTTTTAGTAATGGCTGCCATTGGCGTAATATTAATATTTCAATGTGGCCCAATATCCCTATATTCTTAGAATAGCTTCAGCTACACGTGTTCCAAATGTCATGCTTTTATCACAATGTGAACAATTTGTGTACTTTTTTGTTGCTAGTCTGCTGAACTATAAAAGGATTTATAGATTTAGATACTTTTTGGGACATGCGTTTAAGATAGATAAAACACCTGAGCAAAGAGTGGTCAATGTTGAGTTACTGTGATAGCCCAGTTTTCATCTACATCTTTTCCTCGGCAACTAGTGAGTCAATTGAGATGAAACTTCATAGCAAGCATCCTCTCAATGTCCCTTCCATAGATCCATGCAGAAATCTGGTTTTCATTGCAACAAAAACAAAAACATTTACAAATATTTTCCATCCAAACTAGTTGTTCGATTGTTCCTTGGGTGACCTTCTACAACATTCTTTTAAGCCATATTGATTGGTCAAAAGACATGACCACAGGGTGGCAGGGCTGTTTTGCTTTATATAACTGCAGTGAAACTGGGCTGCCTATTTTTAAATAATTTGGTAGAAATGTTCCCTCGATGTACCAGATTCCTTCAAGTCATGTTGACTGCTCTATAACATGATCGGCAGGGTGCGTGGCTGTTTTGCCTTATATTGCTATAGTGAAAACTTTAAAAATCTTCTCCTTCATAAAAAACCTGCCAGACTTTCAAATAATTTTGTAAAAATGATTCGTGTGTGACCTCCATGAGAATCCTTAAAGCCATGGTGGGAGACAGTGGTACAGAGGTAGAGCGTCGGACTTACCAAAGGTCCCGGGTTCGAATCCCGTGATGAGCGAGTACTGGTTAAGTATCCAGGAAGCAGCCATCGAGCGTGATTAATATAAGCTTAAAGCTTGTTTCGCAATCGATGTAAAATAAATAAGTACAAACTTAAAGCCATGGTGATTGGCGGGCCTTTACTTCTTTTGAGTATTGACCATTCCTTTCTGTTCATGAACTGGTCTATTCTAGTTGTGCGCAGTGCTATCTTGGATTAGCTTCTACCCATGGCTGAATATCAATGCACATGGTATTTGCATGGTGCAATCGACCGTTACCATTTGCCTGACATTTGTTTCTATAAATAGTTTAACCCTTTCCATATACGATATGTCTGTTGCAGGCGACTTTGTAAATATCTAGGCAAACATAAAGAAAACTTATTCAATTATTATGACCCCTTTTGAAGGAGGGGGTATATTGCTTTGCACATATTGGTCCGTCGGTAGACCAAAGTGTGTCCACTTGATAACTCTTGTTGCCGTGGCAACGTTGAGATTACAACTTAAAAATCTTTAAATGGCATATATTTGAAACACTTGAGAGTGTGATATATAGCCATTGGAGACAGTGTGTCAGTTAAAGGTTTATGACCTGATATATACATGTAGATAGCCAATTGCAACCAAACTTAACAGGAAAATTCCTTAGTATTTTATCGCCTTTCAGAATTGCTTAAATAATTGAATACCATGCAATGGAAAGGAAATACTTTAAAACTCTTCTTGTCCAAAAGTGCTTGTCTGATTTGAAAATAGTTTGGCGAAAATGTTCTTTGGGTGACCTTCCACCTAGATTGTTCCAATTTTCCCGATTAGTTAAAAAACATGGTCGCAAGGGGTGTGTGCTCGTTTTCCGTAAATGATATATAGTAAACACTTCTTGAAATCAGCATCGTTTGCCTTTTAATTATTAAAAAATACATTACATGAAAAATGGAAGAGACAACTAAAAGCACAACCGGTCGAACGTACTATAAATGGGCTATTTGCAGCATCAATATGGCATAATTAAAAGGTGTATAGACAGTTGCATGCACATATATAATGTACATAGCCTTCTAACAACATGAACTTGCACCTTTTGACAAAAATGCTATAATTGTAGCCCACTTACAAGTAGACGGACAGTGAAGGCTATGGTGGTTATTCACTGTTTCATTGTTTATATATGCAATAAGACATCACACTGTTAGACGCTGCTTAAATGTTACCGAACTGTATTAGGCGAAATGGGATACTGTTGGGACTCGAATGAGCCGGTGCATAGAAGCTTCTAGCAACATTAAAGATAGATTAACACTGCATATGTTCATTCTTATACTACTTTATGTCATGGGGAACGATGTGACGAGACTACTTTTCGCCTGACGCGTCTTAACCCTTTCCCTCATATAGACGCTTTCTGACGCCCATGCAGCAGACGTCTTTTTAAAAACATAGTGACAAAAGAAGAAATTGCTCAAAACGAGCAATTTCTCCTTTTGACACAATATTTTCCACTTTGAGTCATAGGTTATTTATTTAATTATAGGGATTTTCTATTTTTTGACAAAATTTGTTCAAAGTCGTCTGCTGCAGAATTGTCGTATGAGGGAAAGGGTTAAAAATGTTGAAATGTTTCCATTGGTGTCATATCGTTGTATACTTTAATGTAGCTGTCGAGGCCCTTATTTTCCAACATCTGAACGGCTTCAGTAAAATGTCTTTAAATGGGATCTGTTTTCGTTCCATGTACAACATCAGCGTGGACAGAAAGAAGGTATATACGATCAGAATGCAGTAACTTGTCAACGATGAACATGCTCTCGTATCCATTAAAATGTTGATTATCCCTGTTATCAAGTTTGCGACAAGAAAATAGAACAGTCCATTGTAGTTTATTGCTTTTAAGACTGGACATTCTGCGTATGACGGTTGTATGGTCTTACCATCTGAAATAAAGAAGCCAAGAAGGAAAATCATTGTCCGTGCCACAGATGTGTGACGCACATAAAGGCAAATATTTCGAATAAACTAGCCGAAACATGCAAATGCCTGACATTTTCAGATATCAATGTCAACTAAACGTCACAGGAATGTTCCTTTATTGGTCCTCTTTCAAAAGTGTTCAAATATATACATTCTGTTTAGAACTTTAAGTGCTGCGGCATCAGATAGGGAGGAAAATGTTCAAACTTTAACATTCTTTTCCTCAAAATCCGCTTGTCCGTTTCCAAGATAACATGGTAGAAATTCCATGGAAAACTTTGGTTGCTGCAGCATCAGAAAGGGGACAAGTTTCCAAACCTTAACATTCTTCTCCCCAAAATCCGCTTCTACGATTCCAAGATAATATGGTAGAAATGTTCCTTTGAGTGACACCGCCTCGGTGGTGTAGTGGTAGTGCGTCCGCCTCGTGTGCGGAAGGTCGTAGGTTCAATCATCGGCCGGGTCATACCAACGAATTTAAAAATGGTAGTAATGGCTGCCCTCCTTGGTGCTCATGGTTGCGGGGTTTGCATTACGACTAACTGGCTGGTGTCTGGATAAATGGACCAGTAGTACTGGTATCTTACCCAGGAAACGCCGTGATATAACTGAACAATTGTTCTAAGCGGCGTTATACTCCAAAAACAACCAAATTTTCCCTTATTAAAGCCATATTGTTTGTTGAAAAACAGAACAACAAGGCGGAATCAGAAAAAGGGCAAAATTACGAAACTTTATAATTCCATTCTTAATAAAGTTCTTGACTGATTTCAAGATATTTAAGCAGAAATGTTCCTTTATTGACCCTCTTAATAATTGTTTCGGTTGAAAACTAGGCAGCATCAGAAAAGGTTGAGTGGATATTTAGCTTCAAACAACATCTCCAACTTAAACATTGGACTGATATCAACCAAATTCACATGAATGTTCCTTTGTTGGTCCTCTTTCAAATTGTTCAAAGATTTAATGCCTTATTACAATTGTCCTTTAATGATAAGCTATTCCATTTACAGTGTCCACACCTTACAGTTTCATTCACACTCATGATCAAATGTTCACGATATTAGCCGTTACATATTAGCTACTATACTGACACCCAGGTGATAGATTTAGGGCCATCTTGGCTGTCTCGATAAAATTAACTTGAGCATGTTGAAACTGTCAGAATTATTATCTTGATGAAGTTCGAAAATAGTGTATGTCTGGTCAAGAACAAGGTCACTAGGCCAAATTTGAGAAAAATCTTGTTAGAACTCTAGAGACCCTCTTTTTTCTTCAGCAGATAAAAACTTTGTCATAATGTTTTTCTTGATTATACCTAGAATAAGTTCAATTATAAGCCATGTCGGATCTAAAACTAGGTCACGGCCAAATTGAAGGAACATCTTGTTAACACTATGGAAGCCATAGCTTTAACTTGAGCTTTTTGTCAGAGTGATATCTAGGCCAAGTTTAAATATAGGTCATGTCGTGTCAAATACAAGGACACTTGGCCAAATTGAAGATATATAATGTTAACACTAGTATTTGCTAATCTGACTGAAAATCGCGTTATTGTGATTGGCTTAACCCAGGTGGGCAATCCATGGCCATTATCGCCCTCTTGTTATGCTAAATGGTCGATTTGTATCTCTTAATCTTGAAAAAATTTATGATATTTCACCGCTAACTGTGAACAAATTGTAGATCCGTGACAGCTGAAAAAGGTCATAGTACAAAAGGAAACTAAACGATCAGGTAAACCAATGCTTCATCATGGTCTCACCAGGCTCGGTACTGTCCATCTTCTCTAAAATCCGTAATAGCTGAGCCCCGGTAGCTCAGTCGGTAGCGACGCGGGTTGTCAATCCAGGGCTTGTGAGTTCGAACCCCAGCTCGGCCAACATTCTATCCAACGTTTGAGAAAACGTCACTGTGAAAAGCGTCATTCGCCTGTCACTAATGGGCTAACATTATATGTGGAAAAGCAGCCAGTTGCTTAGACAGTATGTTGTGTGGATAACTGGTGTGATTAATGGTGTGAGAAAACCAGGAAACATATGAGTAGATCAATTGTTGAAAGCGGCGTTAAAACCCCAATCAATCAATCAATCTTGCAAATATAAACATAGGTCAACCAGTTCTACATCCATACATCTTTTTATAAGAAAAGGATATTTCAACAAGCGAGACCCACCTTGTCCACTGATAGTCAGGTACAGGAATGTTGTTGCAATCTCCAAACATAACGCAACTGAAATGATACTTCCCAGCAAAACCAACTGAAATGTAGAATACAAAAGATAGATAGATAGCCTGACAAGTAATGTACATAGTAGGTAAATGTCAATAATTCGTTTTTGGTTAAGAGTATGGTAAAGTA